>OX439008.1:41102010-41524510 GCA_949316495.1 Amphiduros pacificus | reverse complement strand
ACTGTATATGTAGGTACTGTATATGTAGGTACTGCACATGTAGCCACTGTACTGTAGGTACTGTACATGTAGGTACTGTACATGTAGGTACTGCATATGTAGGCACTGTACATGTAGGTACTGCACATGTAGGTATTGTACATGTAGGTACTGCACATGTAGGTACTGTACATGTAGGTACTGCACATGTAGGCACTGTACATGTAGGTACTGCACATGTAGGTACTGTATATGTAGGTACTGTACATGTAGGTACTGTATATGTAGGTACTGCACATGAAGGTGCTGTATATGTAGGTATTGTACATGTAGGTACTGCACATGTAGGTACTGCACATGTAGGTACTGCACATATAGGTACTGCACATATAGGTACTGTACATGTAGGTATTGCACATATAGGTACTGTACATGTAGGTACTGTACATGTAGGTACTGCACATATAGGTACTGTACATGTAGGCACTGTATATGTAGGTACTGTACATGTAGGTACTGTACATGTAGGTACTGTACATGTAGGTACTGTACATGTAGGTACTGCACATATAGGTATTGTACATGTAGGCACTGTATATGTAGGTACTGTATATGTAGGTACTGTATATGTAGGTACTGCACATGCAGGTACTGTACATGTAGGTACTGCCATTTCCTCGGATTGGCTGTGAGGATAGATCACACTTCACACAATTTAACATTCCCGAATAAATCCAAATAAATACATTATATGAAATGTTCATTAATAAAACAAAAATTTTCATTTTACACGTTTCTTGGTCTGTATTAAAGTAATCGCGGTGGTGAAATTCAGACAAAAAGGTGCAATCGCAATATTTGCAGTTGAAACATGTGATGACACAGCAGAAAATGAATCTGCAATAAATCCTACTCTCCCCTTACACGCCTGATTGTGTACATTTCAAAATGTGATACCCTGATGATATCGAGGTCATTGTTCATTAAAACAATCCGAGAAATAAATATTTAAGCAAAAAATAAAAATACAGTATCTCATGTCATTTACGGATATTCCGAATTTTTGTGAAAATTGTTCATAATCAAGCAGTGAACACGAGAAAGCACTGGAAAGTCTTTTGTTATTAAGCGTGTCTCAAATTCAAATGTTTCTATCTATATTATTTCCTGGTTATGCTGATGTTAATACATCTCATTTTCTTCGGGCATCGGGTACTTTTGGTTATTATTATTATTATTTATAAGTTAATATATGCTGGTCCGATGGTCCTGGAGGGATTTTGGGCAAGTAAGGCCAGAAAGTGGTTTTGACATTTTAGTGGCCGAAATTCTAATCAATGCTTCAGATGTTAGTATTGTTTTATGATAGAGGCCAGTATGGAATTGAAAAGAAAATACCAACAAATTTGGAATATATCTTATTCCATTGTAGGGGGTCAACAAAAATCTTAATGCCAAGAAATGACACAGAATGTTGTGTCATGGTTTGTCTCATTTTCGTTTATTAAAGTGAACCTCAGTGAGAAATATGGCCATTCAAGATTAATAAAAAAAAATCTTCGTTTCTGTGCTAATTTTTCATCTCCTGATATCAAATGCTATTTTCAGCCTAACACACATTATCTAGAGATAAGAAACATGACATTTGAAATATGCCAGCAGTAAATGTAGAAGCTTTGAGTTTCAGGCTAAGATATTGCAAACAGAAATTATTGCATCAGGAAACTGGCTGGGATAAATCTGCCTGCTTGAATTATGCTTCACCTAAAATTCGACAAGCTCATATTTTGCGTGTCCTTCATTCCGCAATTTTGAGCAAGTTTTGTTTCCCACAGTTATAAATATAACTCCTGGAGGGTAATGGATAAATTACCATAACTCGGTTGTATCTTTTTACGACATCATACCAATAGCTGGGAACAGTTATTACATCATACAAAAATATTCTTTAAAGCAAATAATGAGTGAGAATGGAATGAGCCATGATTGAGATAGTAACATGATTTGTTTACGTTGTATCACACCTATCATTGATTCCTTAACCTAAGAATAGCTCTGTCACCAGGAATTTGTTCTCAAGATCGTTATAGGTTTATGTAAGCAGAAACAATGGTAACTCAATAATGCACATTTTGTGAGAACATCGACTTCACTAATTGCTTATAGTTGCAGACAGTATTAGATATCTGTAGTTATATTAAGGATTGTTTGTTCTCAGTGACCCAAGAGCAGTGAATGTCTACAGCCAACAGACTTATCTTAATGTTTGCCACTGATTGTATATTTTAATAAACATTATTATAATCGGTATTTTGATTATTGCTTTCAGAAGATGTCTACAGTGATGTTGAGCAGGTTATATATTTAAAACCGGCTTGGACGTTACTATCGTATGGTCTATCTCAAGGTGAAAAACACTTGTGTTGTAGTTGTAACAGTAAACTTGCTGTTAATTTACAACAGTAGATGAAGAACCTGCAACTTTTGTTGTAGATTAATACCAATTTCTATTTTTTGACGTCGAAAGTAACATTTGCTGTAAAATATTTTTGTATCTGATTAACGATGTACTGGGGCCGTCCTTTTTATATGTTTGGCATTGTCACGAGAAATCTCCTGAGATAGTGATCTTTCAAGACCCTTGCAAAAAGTGGAAGTTCCATGGGTGAGATTCAATGGGTGAGATTCAATGGGTGAGATTCAATGGGTGAGATTCAATGGGTGAGATTCAATGGGTGAGATTCAATGGGTGAGATTCAATGTGAACTATTAGTCCTCGAAAAAAATAGATCACATCGTTCGACAGCTTATATTTCATATCTCATTATAGTTCTTTGGTTATATAATAATGGATTTCCAGCAACTATAGCTGTAAATCTTACATTATTGTAATATAATCATGAATTAAAGTATAAATTTCTGTTATATGACAGCAATATATACTGTTATTTTAGTAAATGTATATATATATATATATATATATATATATATATATATATATATATATATATATATATATATATATATATATATATATATATATATATATATATATATATATATATATATATATATATATATATATATATATATATATATATATATATACGCAACTACTTCAATATAAAGCTGCTCGGTACATATAGGCCCAGAATGAGGTGTGATAAGCCACGTCTGTGGCACTACGGTCACTGAACAATGGCCCACTGGGTTGGATGTGATGTGAACACAATGGTCCCAGAATAACACAACCCCAGCAAAATCCAGCCTATGTGGGCATCGTACCCAAGGGAAACCTCCAAGGGTTGTCCACATACTTTCTTGTGGGGAAAAGGAATAAACAACCTATCACGCAACAAAATAGATAGAGTTGTCTTAGAGCAACACCTTATCACGCAACAAAATAGATAGAGTTGTCTTAGAGCAACACCTTATCACGCAACAAAATAGATAGAGTTGTCCTAGAGCAACACCTTATCACGCAACAAAATAGATAGAGTTGTCTTAGAGCAACAACTATCACGCAACAAATTAGATGGAGTTGTCTTGGAGCAACAACAATTTATCACGCAAAAATATCAAACAGGATTGTCTAAGAGCAACAATTTATCACGCAACAAATTAGATGGAGTTGTCTGAGAGCAACAACTTATCACGCAACAAATTAGATGGAGTTGTCTTGGAGCAACAATTTATCACGCCACAAATTAAACAGTGTTGTCTCATAGTAACAACTTATCTTGATAAGTACAACCACCTAATTCAAGAAATGGGCCCTCATAGCATACAAAGGTGCTATAGGGAAGGTAACAGTCAACAACTTTAAAATATTGTTGTCTTAAAACAACAATTTATCACGCAACAAATTAAAAAGGCTTATCTTAGAGCAACAATTTATCATGCAACAAATTCAACAGTGTTGTCTTAAATCAACAATTTATCACGCAACAAACTAAAGGATGTTGTCTAAGACCAACGTCTTATCACGCATCAAATTAAACAGTCCATAAAAGTTTATACTTTTACACTAAGATCTGCAAATATACGTTAATAAAAAATATCGCTTCATTTGAACTCTTCCATTTTTTTTATTTATTTAAAAGCAATTCCAGGAGTAAATCTATAAAAATCAATACTTCAGTTGGTGAAGTTCATTGAATTATCCAATAGTTCAACCCGCACTTGGTGAAAGCAAGAGGAATCAGATTAATCAGCTTTGTATTGAGATCCGCACCAAGTTCAAACTCAACATATTCTTGATTAACTATCTGGAAAGAAATCTGACACCGCAGAGAAAATGTTTGGTTGAGCCTCACGTCGGCAGTGTTTCAAAGGGCAACTTAGAGATTCAGCAACTTGGTGGTGCGTCTGTCTGATGTAGATATCTTCTTATACAACACCCGCAGTGAATAACGTGATGCTGGCAGACTGCTCTCCAGGCCTAAACCCCGCATCTAATGAGTCTACACAGTGCACTACTGGAAATGCTTTGATAATTGAGAGGAATGATAAGTAAAGCACCCCTATGTAATCTTATTCTGCAGTTTTCTGTGCTCATCTTGGGGCGCTCACAGCTTATGCTGGTGAAACCTGTTCACGTTTACTCGCGTTTTATTACTTTTTTAATTCTCTTAGTAATGTAATCATAATTTCCCATTCCGCATAAACGTATTTGGTTACACCATTTGATTGTTGGATTTGATCATGAAAAGTGCATTACAAAAATTACAATTATGAATCTCAGATTAGTATTTTGTTGAAACAAGAATAATGGCTATAAATGAATGATGTAGTAGATCAAACTGAATCCATCCAAACTACTGCCTGCTGTGTTAATTTCTCATAATGATGATTGGAAACAGATTATTATCTCACACAGTAATATTATTGCTTGTGGCTTAAATCTAACTCAGCAGCCTCAACATTTGTTTTTATTTACCCCATCCTTCCACCCCCCTAACTGCCCCCCCCCCCCCCCCCCCTCCAACACACAAACTGCCTGTTTTGCTAAGGCACCATTGACACCTCAGTGTGCTGGATATTCTATGCTGGAGAAACAATGGCCTCTTAATACCTCCTTGAAGATCGTGCAAAAACCTATGCATTGCTTTACATTGTCGCACTGGCCTGTTGCCAGATCGTGGCATGTTCGCGTATTGATCGCGGTCACCCCTGCACTCTCGCCTTCACTCACGCTATCCCATCGCAAATGCTCTTCAGGGCTCCACCATTTACATCGTTCTGCAACAGGAAAATGCGAGATTTTTATATGGAGCATACCGTATGGGATAGAATCATTATGCAGTTAAAGCGATGATTTGTAAAAGCTTTTCAGTCGATATTGCCAATGAGCTATGATCAAAAATCATATTTTATCACCAAAACCTTAGGCATCAATGAATGAATATTTAAATCAACAAAAAGTTATAAAATAGCTTTTTTTTCATTCATAATTACCATATGTCTGATTTAGTTTGGTGTGGGCGAACGGTTCTGGACACGCCCCTTGAAGCAGCATATAGTTGCTGCGGCTCTTTGCGTTGTTTCAGGCAGCGGCAGTGCCAGCGTGGAATGCGGCCGGCGCACATCTCCGTACCACAGTCTGGGACGGCGCAGTGAGGCCCCTGACCCGGCCTAAAAGGTAAGCTCCAACTAACTCATACTATCCCCGTGAGGAGTGAGCATTCTATGTATTAAAAAAAGAGAGATTTTGAAAACATGGCAAAAAGTGGTGTGTTTATATGAAGAGGATGATGTGTGTTTGATGTGACCAGCATTCGGGACACGGCTTAATGTATGAAAGCACGCCACATCGTTAGGTAGGTAGTAAATTGCACGCGCCGTGATTGATGTCGCGCTGCAGGTAAGAATTCATCGTGTTATATATACATGGGAACTCTAAGCTGCATGACCCACAAGCACAGCACATTTTAAGCATAGGCACTGTGCAAAGTGCTGAGTAAACATATTTCATTGAGTACTAAATGTTGAATATTCTGGAACAAAGTGCCATGCCACAAGAACATAACTTCAGACGTGTGACGATCATGATGGTGTGTATTTTCAATTTAACACAAATTGTTGTCTTTGACTCAGTTGCATAATAAAACTATTGCACGTTTAAGTAAGGTTTACATCTGGCAATGTCTAAAGGTCTATGAGCAACTGTGAGCCGGCTGCTCAAAGCTTCAACTCTGTGGAAATTGATGATGTAGGGCAGACGACCTGGAGGAGCAGAGCTTTAATTGCATATTGCCCATCTGAACGTGGTTTGGTGGTTTGTAGAATAGAGCAGGAACTACCAGCAATACTTAGAGAGGTATCATGATGGGTATGCTAAGGAATTATCCTGATAAATATATAGATACTCTGGGATTATCCTGATAAATATATAGATACTCAGGGATTATCCTGATAAATATATAGATACTCAGGGATTATCCTGATAAATATATAGATACTCAGGGATTATCCTGATAAATATATAGATACTCAGGGATTATCCAGATGATTATTAGATACTCAGGGATTATCCAAATGATTATTTACTCAGAGATTATCCGGATGAATTTATAGATACTCAGGGATTATCCTGATTATTATATGGTGATTTAAGTCAAATAGAAAAACGCATCCTGGAAGACAACTCTTCATAAAAAAAAAACATTTGCATTTGGGTCATTCACACTTAGAGGGTGATTAGATGCAGCGATAATCCACCATAATCTGTTAAGCTCACTTATATATATGGTGTTTAATCACTAACAGATTTCATTTCTTCATAATTATTCTTCTCAGGGTGCTCAAACCTCTGAGACAAAACAATTGTACTGAAGCAAATATCGTTAATTCATAATAAATTGTTTTTACCAAAGGTAAATAGCATATATCCCTGAGAAGTTGATCATTATATAGCATTCCAAAAGCCAAATACGTAGAATGTCATGGACAAAATAATAGAGAAAATAAAAAAATATATATTGAGCCATGAAAGGTAGTCAGGAAAAAAAACTGCTTCTACTGTTTTATGTAAATCACCATGGTTACTTTTGGTCATCAAATTTGTCTTGTGTAGGTTATTCCATTGTAGTGCACGGAACATTCATTGATGAATAAATCCAATGTAGATAGTTGCTCACTATATCTTTAGTGATAATGGAAATAATTTATTTGGGGTTTCACGTCACATCCAATATTATTTCATTCATTTCATGACGAGACCTATTAGAAGCAGATATAGTGCTGTCTCACTGAATTGTTATGTCACAGCTCCTTGACATGACAGCTCACCCAGTCACAAATATACAAGGACAACCGATTAACCCCTTTATGCACAGGCCTCAGCTCATATAAGAAATCACGAATGTAATCTCGGTCCGTGGCTTTATTGACTGCAACGAGATTGCACAGTTTGTCGACGCCATGAGTTGATATATGTATACTTGGGAAATCAAAAGTACACTTGGTCGAATTGCTGTAATATTTTTCTAATGGCTATTGATTTTACTCTCATGTTTATACGCTTTGTGTGAACAATCTTGATAAATTGATGAATGTCCAAGTTAAAATCAGCAGATGTGGCAGTAAAGATTTAAATAAGTGGATCTTTGGACAATGATCTGAAATTGTTGAATTATTCGTAGGTCCTCAGCATAAAACGTTTGGAATTACTATGGTTAACAAAAATTGCAAACACTTGATTGTTGGGTGAATTCATGATCGCTTTTGTGGCGTTGATAAACACTCTTCGTGCAAACATGTTGAACTGAATCATTACGAGAATGCTCATTCATCTAACTCAGTTGACTTCAAAGAGCAATTGCGCTTCCAGCAACACAATTTAAAATTGTGACCAGTTGATGAACAATAAGAGGTTGTTATCCATCGGCAAACAAATCAGTTCAGTATATCTATGCGAAGGTCTCAATTGCTCCCATGAACCGTGATATTGATCAATGGCAGTATATATGTATAACAACTTTTTTTAAATACATGTTTGGATCCACCATGAATATTGCCCAAAGTATGGTTCTTCACAAGACGTATGAGTTTGGCAGATTGCAATTACATAACACGAAACTCTGACATCCGTTAGGGAAGAATTGGCGAAGGTTTACACAAGAGAAATCCTTGGTGACCTTTACTTTTTTTCAAATTCTTTGAATATGTAAGGGACAAACCAGGGCATTTTGGCAGCAATAAATAGCCGTGTAAATGTAGATTACATCGTTTTTCTCAGTCATTTGATTCTTATCACATAGTTAGTAACCACGTGTACCAAGCTTTCTGTCTGCACAGAAATAGAGGTCATTTTTTAAAGAGTAATTGCCATTTATTCGTCAAGGAGATTTCTGGGATTGCTTAGCTTCAGAATAGCGGTTACTCTCCCTTTGTTAAAAAAAAACAATACTTTGTACATTGCAAAATTTTGTAAAACATCAGAAAGGGTGCTGATGTTGGACATTTAATTTTATAGTGTAGGGAGCCAACCAAAAAGTATATATCTCAACACTTGTGTAACCCTGTGCCACAACATGAAAAATAAACAGTAGAAATAAAGTAACTTATAAGCCAATGTACGCGTTGCCTTAAGAAACGCTTGTGAAGAGCCCTTTTTGTGCAAATATCTATGAACTTAATAATGGACCCATTTTAATTTCAACATTGATACTTTTTGATACATTGTACTTTCAATGTCTTTCTTTCAATTTCGTTTGTTCTATATAATGAGTTGGAAACACATAATTCTTTCATGAATGTTTGTACTTCTTGTACATTGGATTATCTTTAAGACAACTTATCTGTGGTTTGCTTAATACTTTGTCTCAATTTCTTGTTTGAACCAACTTCTCTAAAATACCTCATTTAACCTTCCCTTTCATCATTCCATATATCCGATATCTAATAATTAAAAATGTGATGGCACATAATTGAGCCTGTTTGGTCGATTCACATAATTTCGGTTTGTGCTGACTTTGAAGAATACAACTACAAATAGACACATGTATATTTATGTACCAAATGAATCCACTGAGAAAGCTTAACTGGAGACAAGAGAACACCATAAGGACTATGTTAAATGAAAAAATATTTAGTAGAATTCATCGACATCGTACCTGTACCTGAATCAAATCATTATCTAATGTTGGCTTTAGAGGACTATTGATATGGGATCCATTAGTCCTGTGCCATCAGGAATCCATTAGTTGTCGGCCATTATTGGTGCTAATTATGGAAAGTATGGTTGGAGTTATTGGGACAACCCTGGAGCAATAAGACCGCATACTCAATGACATCCCAGGTATTCAACTTGAGCCATGTTATCACTGCAATTCCTATTCAAGCTAAGTATTTCCAAGCAGTGACATCCTTCAACGAATTCTAGTTATTTGATAGGCAAATTGCAATCCAATTGTTCAATAATCAATCGCGACACGTGATCAAGATGATGTCAAATAAACTAAACGAGAATCGTGAAATACGATTCTTGCATGTTATTTTATTTTATCCATTTGGCTGATATTTGTCTACAGATAAATACATCATAATAATACTGAGAAATATGCAAAAATTATCATATGGGCACAGCATATTTCTTTTTCTTGCCATCACGTGGCATATCAAATAAAAGAAAACAATGCTTTGGACAGATGAAAAATTACATATTCTAAACCCTGAGGCTAGACTCAGTTACATAAACATATTATGGCTCATGATTTCATAGAGAATGGTTCTACAATGTATAAAGCAATGTATGAAGCAATGTATGGAATTTCAGTCAATAACTCTACATCTATATATATATATATATTTGAGTCTGTGTGTGTGCATATAAATGATTATCAGATATTTGCGCTGCTTCGTCAATGTTGATACTGGCCACTGCAAATAGTCTATGGCATACCTCTTTATACCCTATCTATGGATTCATGTATCAGGTACATTACTCATTAACTCTAGCATAAAACATAATCCTTACCACAGCAATTAACGATATGCACCGCAGCCTTTTAATGTGGCTTTTATGTCCATTCTGACCGGAACCCATTGTGCCATATTAGGTTAAGAATATTGCCCTATTTCCGGAAAGTGATGAAAATGTGAAAAGATTATAGCCCCTTTATAAATTGAATGTGAAAAACCAAGCTACCATGTGCATTATACTTGGTAAATGTAAAATATAAAATATGGAAGTTTTGAATGATATAACAATTTTCTACGGAGGGCTATGTATTTCATAGAAATTGTTCTTAAACTAGTAATGTTACCATTAGATTCACCTGCAGTGGAAAACTCAAAACAGACCATTTGGACAATTAACAAGTTTTTTGGTATATTTTCGACAAACTAATTTCTCAATGAATACCATTCTTTGTGTCCAAATCAAACAACTTTGACACTTTCACACAGGAATCAAAATGATATATGTATGTTTACTGACAATCTTATTTTGAACTTTGAAACAAGAGATAGTAAAAATGTAGCTTAAACATATACGATTTGTTGTAGTGAGTGTATCCTTTTGTCTTGTGGTTACCGCTGATTTCTAGTTATGTAAGTGTTGCAGTTTGGAGCCAAATTAAGCCTCGGCTCCCTACTAATTCACCGTTATAACGGGAGATTGACGAGGCCCGGGGTTTCTTTATTAGATTGGCTGAGGCACAATGCTCACTGAACTCATTTGTCATGATTGTCTAATTTAGCCAACGTGCCATAGAGGTGTACAAACACTATTAGCTGATTGTGATTTCCAAGAATGGAACAGGTAACATACACGCTTGTTGACATTTGATATTCATGATTACCTCAAAATGGTTGAAAGAAAATCTAATAACTAGTTGACAAGAATGAGTCTTTATCCTAAAATAGATTCTCTGCTGATCACGATGAACCGATGTAATTGTAATATAAAACATAAGGATTTGTCCTGTGACGTCATCTTCAATGTTTTATTTTGAGTTTACAGACCTAATGGAAAATAACAATCTATCACCTGACTTGGCCCCGTGCTGCGTCTCATGTATTTTGTGACACCATTATCAATATTATTTCACATCGTCTAGGTCTGTTTGTCCGTCTGGAATGATGGTGGCAAAGGGTCGTCTCGTAATTATGTGGGGGTGGAAAGTGTTTAAACTTTGATTCCTTTGATCCTCATTCGTAACTCCTATGATATGATATCTGTTCAATCATAACTCATTTAATATTTCATCTACTCAATCATGTTAGCTGCTCAGTCATGACTCAATTAATATTATATCTGCTCAGTCATGACTCATTAAATATGTTATCTGCTCAGTCATGACTCATTTTATTTGTTATCTGCTCAGTCTTTATGTATTAAGCTTTAAAGAGATTTGAGCGAATTTTAAATTGTCAATCATTTTTGTTAAACTTCTGCAGTTTGACTACCACAACCACAGTCAATTACAACCATACTTCACCTTTCAACTAAACGTATGAATGCTCTCCATACACACACTAGTCAACGTGTTAATCCCTCATAGTAGATTTAGTTTCCAATAAATTATTTCCCAAGTAGGCAATATACATTTAATGTGGAATACACGTTATGTAATGGTTAAATGGTCAGATTTATCCAGCATCATGGTTGATAAATACGGATTTTATTTTTATTTTTTTAAATTTGTATTCTGGATGAATCAAATTCACTTAAAATGTTATTGACTACAATCATGCAGTGACAGTTTGATGGCGACAGTGACAGTTTGATGTCGTTATATAATAAAGTACCTTAACTTTAATTTTACCAAAACAGGCTGCTTGAAAAAAAAGCAATTTCAAACAATCCTACTTATTCAAGTGATTTATTAAATATGATTCACCAATATGATTTTCAAATAGACATTGAACTAGATCCATCACTCTTAACAATCACATTATATGTATATGCAATCTATTTGTCAAGGTTTGTGGACTCTGTTGAACTTAAACGGCCTTAATTATCTTTGAAGTAAGAAAAGAATTTTTAATTCTATAATGGTTGGCGGAAGAAGAAACATAATAGATATTCTATAGATTCTCCACAATTAATGATATACGTGTTGATATATGTGTGAAAATAATATGATCTATTTATTCATAAAGATGTGGCAAAGCATTTTCATAAAGCATCACAATATATACATGACAGTGTGGGACATACTTTATGGTTGTGTGTTCTTCCTGCTGCTCCTCCATATATGTGAAATATAATGAATTGTGTCTTTCTTCTGTGAGTCTTGGCTATGGCGTGCCACAGTGACTAGTATAAAAGCTAAATTTATCAAACTTCCATTCTGTATTTTCTCTCTGGAATGATATAGATGTAAACCTATTATGGTTTATTGACATCAGTAATGTGTCGATGTTCAGATATTAGAAGTTGTGCATCGCCTTCTTATTTACTCTCTGAGTAACTGATTGGTAATATAACGATACATAAAAGATGTATTTGTCGATTGCTGAAATGGAAAAATGATAAAGAATAAGAAATGACGCAAAGACCATATTAATAGCAATATCTAAGCAATCTTAATAAACTTTATTTTACCCTATTCGGCTGAGTTGGAACGTTAAACTCTCGCATAATAAATGTGTGATTTATTTTTGTAACTGTATATTTAATTTTTACGAATATACAACAGATGTTTCTAAGATAAAAGATCACAGAGGAGACATTAAAATTAAACTTGAATTTTGATTGTATCTAAACATGTGAGCTGGAACCCGGAATAAGCAAATATTTATGAAATTGACAAAGCGTATCCAATACATTTCAGTCCATTGCACTAGGGTGCAGTTTTTGCGAGGTTTAATTGATGCAACGAGACATTTATCGCTTTTTTCTATCATATGTAGTCCTCTTTAGACCCATCACATCACAAACCAAGTGTTTTCCCACTAACCATCCATGGTCAAGATTTCAATCTACAGAAACTTTTCAGCATGCTCGTTTCTTTTTGTGAGATGTTAAAATTTAGCATTCGATTAACAATGACGTGGTTTTTTTTTTCTTTTCTTTAATAACAGAAGCCATGGATAAGACAGATTTTATCTGATCACCACAGAATCTGGAAAATTGAAATAGTCTAATGGTGCACGCCCCTAAGATTCAATGAATATGCTTCAAATGTTGAATGGAGATAGAAATTTGGGCTGATTTCTCTAAAGGAAATTAGATCCTACACCTCAAATCAGACGAGAACTTCAGGGTCTAGTATTTTTGTTCAAGAACCTAAGAACCAAACTGATTGGTTTCGTCCAAAGAAACAACAAGAAATATTCTGATTGGTCAGAATATAACATATAGATCGGTGACATCCCTCCACTGAACTATTCATAAAGTGGGGGTATCCCTGATATAAGTATAGAGTTAAATTTTGTAAAATGTCAGGATTAGAAAAAATTGAAGAATTCCTTACAAATTGAGTAACATTTGCACCTAGCCCAGCAATTTACTGTAGTGCGGAGATTTATCGGCCGCTAGATTGATTGGGACTGGCAGACCGGCTATTCAGGAAATGTCACCTCATGTAGATTCCTTTGAAAATTATAAGATTGATTCGTAATTCTGTGATAGGCATTCATTGAAGGATGCCATAACAAGGATCAAATCCGTTATCACAGAAGACGAATTCTCTGGAGACATATCGTTTGCCCTAAAATGGGCTGTTGTCCAAGCGCTTTGAAGAATACGGTAATATTAGGACCTCTGCTCTTGTCTGATCGCCATTGATAGCCATTATCCATTGGATATTTTCAGTTCCGGGAGCATCAATAGGCGTCCCAAACCTGTCATCCGCCACAACTGTCGTCTGCTTTCAAACCGTGACGTCCAGAGGGCGAAGCAATGTTTGGCAACACGCCAACTCTGCAGCAACTTCTTTGGTCGATTTGGTGCAGACAACATAACACTGCAGTAATTGCGGTGGTTGCAAAACTAATTTACAGTTGTTTCTATTGAATAAGCAGACTCTACAGAGATCATTTCTCAAAAATATTGGGTCTGCCTAAAGGTTATTTCTCAGTAATTATATTTCACCAACACCCCCTTGGGATAAGAATATTATAGTGCATATGGCCAATGGTACTTTTGGGTCTTTGTGGAGGTGGTTTGTAAAGAATATGCCATATTTAAACTAAATATGGGAGACTACTTTTAATAATCACGTATTTTGAATATATGAGTATTTAGTATCAGAATACCAGATTTAAGCATGTCCAATATGTATTATGTTTTATATGTAATCCTCACACTAACATAGAAACCTAACCAGTATACTAATAAATGTATGTTATATTTATAAACAAATACAAATGGACAATCAAGCTTTTATTTAAGTGGCATCATCCTTCCTCAGATATATTAGCTCTTAAACTTCACAGACAATTACAATCGGCTGCATAATTTGGCGTCCCTTCGGTCTCTTAACAGGGACTAATGCCCATATTTAACCTCTATTTTATCGTTAATGTTAGAATCTATGAAACATTATGTGGTTTAATTTACAAATATCTGCAGCTCAGTTAAGGATGATGCTCTTTTAAAATTACATCGGAAATTCAATCCCCATTAATATGTACTTTACGACAAAATCATGTGTTCAAAGGCCATCAGTCAGAGCAAAATGAGAATTGTCACGTGACAGATATTCGAGGAGTAGTGTACGTTAAAATTGTGCTGTGATTATCATCATTATTATGATCGTCGTCGTCGTCATCATCATCATCATCATCATCATCATCATCATCATCATCATCATCATCATCATCATTATTATCATTATTATTATTATTATTATTATTATTATTATTATTATTATTATTATTATTATTATTATTATTATTATTATTATTATTATTATTATTATTATTATTATTATTATTATTATTATTATTATTATTATTAACAGTATTATCATCACTATCATTAATATTTTATATATAAGTGAAAGGACATTTGCATCTTAACACATAATGGTTTGAGTAGTTGAAATTTGCAATGTTCCATTTGATCCTACATAGGCTGATAATATACTTTTTGCCTGCCTATCCAGTAAGCATCTATTTTGGTCGTGAGTCGTCCTCCCACGCCCAGGCACTGTTGCTAAATCCTCTCATGTCTCTCTACCACTTTGTATGGGCATTATCCGGCCCTGCCTGAAGGGTACGTCCAGAAAACAACTACTTCTCAGTCATTGTCATGTGGCCTTTAATCTCATTTAAAGGAGAGCTGAATGTCAATCAGATTTGTGTGCAAAATCCCAAGGTTCCAGGCCACGTATTCCAGTTTAAATGGGCATTTTATTGGCATCAAGTCTCAGCATAAAAGGAAATGTAACCTATTAAAGTGTTTAACTTATACCGTTGTGGAATGTTAAGATAATGTGAAAAGCAATTTTAAGAGTTAATAGTGAGCTTTTATCAAATTACATTTAAATGAAATTCAAACTTTTGAGACAAATACATTTTAGGACCTTTAACATCGTGCAAGTTGGACTAAAAGCTCTGTTTGCAATATTAAAATGCTAATTTCTGCTTGATTTTATTCATGTTGGTATCATTGACATGACAGTATTTTATCTAATCAGTTATAAATAATTTATGACATGACAAGAACAATTCTCGTATTATAAGGTTTGCTATGCATATAATAATGACATAATTCTTCTATTCCTATCATTATTAAAAACATATGTATTTTTAATATCCTGATGTATTGTCAGGCCTTTCCTTAATCCACATGTAGGCTGCTTTTGTACAGTATCACATTATAATCAAAGACGATTTTCATTTTATAGAAACAGCCCTTGCCCCATATCTCAGAAACGAAATTAGTTCCATTTTAATTCGATTTATCCGGAATATTTGGCCATATAAACATACAACTGTAATGTAGAAATCTATTTTAAACACAATGGTATCGTCGGACATTCTCATTTTTAATCCAGAACAAACTCTATGTGAACGTACATGACGTGGTCCATATAATTCCATAGTTGCTCTGTATCACTGAAACTATCCCTATTGTTATCAAATCCATACTGGCTTTTTTGTGCATTAATTTATAAGCTTTCATTTCTGATATACGATGTGATAATAAACAAATATATTTCACATTTGGCCCAACAAGCCACATGACAGATTGTCCCCTTGATGACCTAAGCTTTTTATACTCATTAGATCTAAGATGTCTGCTCATCACAACTATCAATTTGGCACAGATGCTGATGGTGCCTGATCTCATTGCTCTATGCTAGACTATAGTAGTACATAATAGTGATATGAAAGTAAGCGGCATTTATCATTAAATAGAGAGGCAAAACTGTAAAGTAAAAGTCGCAAACACATGTGGTACAGGCTTCCACCTGTATATGGAAAAGTTGTGTTCTAACAGATTTTATCATAATACACATTAACTCTCTGATTAATTATCGGCTGATCATTACAAGAAAAAGACGAAATAACTTCTGAGGCCATTGGTCGAAATTGTCATCTTCAAGGGAAAAGAAAGAAAATAATGTTAAGGCCAAATACTAAGCAAATATAGTTGTTAAATAACAATCAAATATGTATTAATTCTAACATCTATAATTATCCAGGACGATCATATAGAAAACTCTATATATAGTTTGATATAATGTAGCTTTACCTTTATTTTTATATGATTTTAGAACAGTGGTATATACGGAATAGCCCTCGTATTCAATAGGGTCCCAGAACAATTTAGAAAACTCAATTCCCATCTGGTCAATCAGGAATTTGCATCAAATTTTGTTGGTTTTTTTTTCTCTAGCTCTTTGATGTGCTTAGGATAACAAAATCCACTTCAGGAAGATATGTTACTACCCTCTATCTCATTGTGTCTGTATCAGAGTAGAGAGCATTACCTCAATGTGCGGTTGCCATGGGGATTGCCTGAGATGTTTCACCTGGGTCACAAAACAAAAGACTAGCTAAATACACTTTGTGAGAATTGTACACTTTCTCACTTATTTGTTTCAAACTTTTTTTTATATGGCGGGAAGTACTCTAGAGATAAACAAAATTCTTCTGGAGACCTTTGAGGTGGTTATTTGACAAGAAAAACTATTGATCTTATCATATTATAACCGTGACATTCTATAATTTCTGAGACTATAGTTGGTTAGGTGGAATGAATATAAAGGAAATGTCTTTTATTCATGAAAAGTATGACATTTTTTAAGGATATTATCGTGGAAATTCAAAACAGATTACATATTACTCAGTTTATCCTTTCAAAAACCGAAAGTGCAAGTTATTATAATTCTACTTTTAATATATCACGAGTCAGGTAAAGTGTTATTAAAATCTAATTTACCATACACAGTATATATTACGAGTTCATTAAGATGGAGGAAACTTGGTCAAATTTGAGTCATATTTTAGAAAGAATATCTTGAACATGAAGAGACACCTCCATCAGCCAGGTTTTTAACGCTTCATGTTTCCTTTATTTGTCTCTTCATTTGAATTTGGATTGGAATTCTGCAAGACTGATTGCCCCAATCCAGGTCCAGGTCCAATCCAGGCCCAATCCAGGTCCAGTACAGGTCCAATCCAGGTCCAAAACATTGTACACATATTAAGCAAATATTTCAGACGTCCTGTAAAATTGATAGAATAATTCATAATGTTTTAATCTATAACATCCTCACCATGATTAATTCTTGTATGATCAATCCCATGCCAAAGTATACATGTTAAATGGACAACGGCCGTACTCAAATATATTTCACGAATAGCGTTTAAAGAAATAGTGAGTTTATTTTCAACCAATTCTAGCCATCTCTTCTAGGTGTTTGGTCTGTCGCTTTATCAAGGCACCACTTGCTGTACCCAGGAGAATTGATGCGCCGCGCCCTCTGTCGGTGCAGCCGGAGATTGAGATTGGTTTCACTCCGTTCACAGATTGCCTCCACGCGATCGCAATTGACTTCGCACCCGAAACAATGCACGCGAATATGCTACTAACACGATACTATTAAACATTTGAAGTTCTAAATTGCATTTTTGTTCAGTTAAGCTTGTCTTCCTCGGGAAATTGCCTTAAAAAGTCGGAAAAATGATGTCATCGATTAGTGCCAATAAAATGTACAATACAAAGTGAGGAAAATAATATTCCTTAATAATGAATCAACAGTTGTCATATTAGCTCTTGAATAAAAACAATATTGAAAATACAATTTTAATTCCTAATTCCCAGAAAGTTATAAGGATATGCATATAGAAATAGAATACCTTAAAATGAATGATCAGTCATCATAGATCTTTCAGAATAGGTAAAATTATATCCCAAAATATCTCATACAAATTTAAATATACATATATCCATACACAGGAGATCCTATTTCACCCTTAAAGGTATACTTTACAAAATGCTTATAATGTGTTTCCTCGTGTGATATCGCTTCGTGCCATCTTTTCTCATATTAATAATATTGGTTGATTTAATAGGTTTTGTAAATGAAAGCTTGCTCGGGAAAATATGATTGTGTAAATTGCAATCTTGCGCACAACAATGCACAGTTGAAATGTGACTAGAAATAACCTTGACCGTTGTCATCACGGTGGTGGTTCAACCAAAATTAATTTATTCTCTTAATATTTTCTGGATGTTTCTATGAGCTATTTGTAATAATTAATGTTTTGGTTTTAATAGATTAGAAAAAGATAAAATGTCCCGAGAGATAATGTAATTTGGACTAAAACACTTATGGAACCCATTTGTAATAATTGTTTGCTTTATTAGATAAGAAAATGGAGCCCATTTTGCTATAGCTAGCGATTAGAGATATGACAGTCATGCTTGATATCCAGTTCTCTGCAAGAGGTAATGCGACTTAATGCAGCATTATGGGACATTCTCATTAGGGGTCGATTAACACATTTGTACTGCATCTTGATTTAATCAAACCCATTATACCAAAGCTTAAAACACATTCCTTTTGATTCACCAGTTTAGTGATATTTTGACTACTTTGTCTATTCTAGCTGCAGGAATATGAATATTTTTTCTCTTCCAGCTACAAGAGTGATGGCACCACTACCCTTAGTCCAAAGCCAAAGAAAGATGTAGCTATCCCAAATACTTATTACTGTTTTTTTTCATATATTTAGACTTGGATAAAGCGTAATGCATGAGGCCTTTTTGGGAATAAGGCAAACATGAGCAATAGATATGCTATCTGATTGACGGGAGGTTTAGTTCCCTAGGTTTCAGTTTAGCAAATTGCAGTAAATTGTCTCGTCAGTTTTGATGTATCGCGCCCAGATATTTACGACAAGAAAATTCCCCAAGGAAGTCAACCACGCGACCTTCTCTCTATTGAATTAAACCGCATACTCATAGACGATGGAACTTTCCTTTTTTATTGCTGATTACATATCATATAACATATTTAAAAACAACTACAGCTGCAAAGGTGTTTTATGATGTATATTGTTGTCTCATACATCTAAAAAAGGAACACTTGCTCTTAAATTTGAAAAGATTACAATTTGAGTACATAGAATAGAGGAATACCCCTATCAAATTGAATCAGGCAGTCTATTTGTTTCTCTTGTAATGTTAAGGCATTAGAGGTTTTTACTAGAGGGGGATGCTATTGATCAGACCACCACCAGTATTTCAACCTCCAGGATTCAACCTTCCACCAACACAGCAAACAGGATGCCCCAATAATCGCCTTCTATACGACTTGCTGGGGGCAGTTGGTTGTTCTTTCCATCCCCGTTCCCACCGGGTACGAGACGTTTATATTGTGTCTACCCCTCTCCATTTAGACGCTTTCGGAAATCCCATGTTGTTTCTGTATATATTTTACAGATATCATTGTCCTAAATTTACACGACAAACATATCAGGTTTTCCTTGATTGATTGGGTATTCACATGTTCTAGGACGGAGATTTAGTGCCCTGACTACTAAATGGAATATTATTCATCATTGATTCGGGACTATGGAAAAAAGACTTACTTGAGGTGTTTGATGTGATGATTTCTGTTGGAATCTGGCATCTTTTGATGATGGAAGTATCTGAAGGTTGGGATTTCTTGTTATACATTGGGGCTTTGTCTGTAAGAAAGTTGCTTTTTTGTGTTTGGCAAAATCGTTCGGTTAATGTTTGATAATATGATATTGTTCATGTTTGGTAATACAGTTTGGTAATACAGTTTGGTTTATGTTTAGTTGTATGTGTACAGTGGTAAAATGGGTTTCTCCAGTGGGTCAGGGTATGATGTTTGGTTTTCTCGAAGACTGAGTCACATATCAATATTGAGAAAAATCTGATATTGAGCAGTTTCTGACTGCGGTGTGCTATCATTTTTCATTTCGTTATCGTGACTGTATGTTAATAAAATCCATATTCGAAAATAACAGGGCATTAAGTCTCGATGACCGGCTTTAACCTCACCATCCCTAAGAAGACTACATTGCGCCCAGAAGGGTATTAATTTACATGATAACAAACAAAAACATAATTTTAGTAAAGTGAATATGATCACATTTGTCAAGCAATAGTGCGAGGTCATGTCGGTATTTTAAACTGAGATTTTATAGTGGATACGACATGGTCATAACTGTGTATCAATCCCATTAAATGGAAGAACACTTTACTTTGGATCTTTTTTAATATGTTAATATTTGACACGATGTTGGCTTTTTAATTCAAACCTCTTTTAAAACCTTGGTAAGATGATGCCAATGGGATCATAAGGTCATATGCCTGTCAGCTCATTTGAATTTGTAAATGTGATATATATGCCCCGCTTTAGTCGATCATAACAAATATTTCTTGGTTGGTTCTGTGATATAGTATGGTTCTGTGATATAGTATGGTTCTGTGATATAGTATGGTTCTGTGATATAGTATGGTTCTGTGATATAGTATGGTTCTGTGATATAGTATGGTTCTGTGATATAGTATGGTTCTGTGATATAGTATGGTTCTGTGATATAGTATGGTTCTGTGATATAGTATGGTTCTGTGATATAGTATGGTTCTGTGATATAGTATGGTTCTGTGATATAGTATGGTTCTGTGATATAGTATGGTTCTGTGATATAGTATGGTTCTGTGATATAGTATGGTTCTGTGATATAGTATGGTTGCATATGTTCATAGTAGTTTAAAGCAAAAAGCTCACATCAGCTATCTGATACTCACAGGTCTAAGATAAACCTCTTTTTCCAAAATTGTATGTGATATATTACAACAGTTTGAACCAGCATGCCTCTAAATGGAGAGATTCCAGACCTTTTCCGTCTATATTTACACTCTTTAGATGTTGCCATCAGAGACACATTGGAACTTGGTCTGAATAATCCTAATACATATAATCTTCAGGTAAAATTAGAAATGACAATAGCAGCTTATGATGTCTCGATTTATGAATGTGAGGCTGATATGAGTAAGAGTCTTCAAGGGCTTGGCTCCAATTACACTATTCTAAGAGATCAGATGTTTCCAACCAATGAGGCAAAGGCATATAGCATAACCAATGGCCATGCTGCACCATGATTGGCCACAAAAGGAAGACCATTGTCGTGACATGCCATATCCGCTTTCACAGCAATACTACTTTTGTCTCTTATGTCTGCCTTGGAGAATCCACCAAATCTTATTTCTCTGTCAAAATTCAAACGTTATATTCGCTTTTTGAACCTGATCGTGAAACGTCTGAAAAAGATGTCATTTGTCACGGTTTAGCCGTTTCATTTTATCGGAAAGACCTGCTAGTAACCATAGCTCTGGCAATATGTGTTTTAAGATATATCTCAATTTGATTTCAGATTGCTGCCTTTATGCAAATAATGATGGTGGATGGTGAAAGACATCCAGCAGTGAATCACGGGAAGACGCAGGATTGGGCGGAGAGACCAAGCATCACGATATGGAGAAGTTTCCAAACCAAAATACCACTGGTCAACTGCAGGAACACCTAGATTATGTGGTCACTATCCACTAAATCTGGTCAGAAGTGATTGATGGGAGGACTTCAAAATGAAACCGAGGCTAATCAGAACTGATTGTCTATCCTGACGGTGGTTGAGGCGAGAGATATCTCTATACTTTGTTCGGGTTGATAAAGATGTTAGTCCAAGGTCATATAATGAAGATGTTAAGCCATGGGTCACGTGATGAGGATTCTATTCCATGGGTCATGCGATGAGGACGTTAATCCATATAAAAAGGATGATAATCCAAAAAGCATATGATGAGGATGTTTTTCCATGGGGCATATAATGCAATAATACGGATGTATTTCACAGGCCAAATATAAAAGATATTGAACAACCTGAAGATGTCTTATCAACCAAAATAAAAATGGATATATTATTGATAAAAAGTAGAACTTCATAGCAGGTAATGTAAATTCCGGTTTAATATTTCTACACCGCCACTCCAAGAGGTTGTAAAATAATCAATTTCTACGCCTATTTTCAAAAACTGACACACTCAAATGTAAGATTTTCACCTATATTCTTAACTGAAAATATTGGAAGTCTTTTGTGGTGAGGTTTAAACAGTATGCTGTGGAGAGAGGAAATTATAGCATATTATGAAGTAATAGCAAATTGGAGTGATAACACGATACCTGGCTGCTGCTGAAAGACATAAGATACTCCTGTTGTTTTGCTGCGTCAGAATAGGACTTTTTCCTATGAGAGGAAGGTAGTTATTGGGTTTCGGTTAATCATGGCGAAGTGTGGTATTTCGCCATGTCAGGAAATGCTATAAATATACTGTAGTAAGGATTAGCTATCACTTGCCAGAAATTCGTATTTAGAGAGATACAACCACCGCGAAACCATACTGTCATGATGGGAGCATTGTATGAAGATGTGGAGAAGTTTTTTGGGGATATGTTTGCATCCTATGGCAAACTAGTGGCAAGGTTTCCAGTGGCTTTTGTGGCAATTCCCTTGACGATCTGCAGTTTGCTCGGCTTTGGTCTTCTTAATCTGAAATATGAGTATCACGTAGATAAGTTGTATGCCCCAACAGACAGTCCGGCCATGGCGGACAGACATAAACTGCTTCATATATTCAATGATACATCTGAGACTGGGTACTACGAGCACCAACAAATACACAAAGGCTCCCATGGAACTGTTATTGTGACGTCATCAAAGGGAGACAACATGACACTTGACGCAGATGCTTTGAAGGAGATAATCATGTTGCAAAACTACATACAGCATAGCATTAATGTGCAATTTAAAGGACAAGTTTATGCTTTTGGAGATATATGTGCTCAAAGGGCGGGAAAATGTATAATAGATGGCGCTGATGTAGTACAAAGGATAGGGAACACGTCACATTGCAGACGTCCTGTTTCCTATCTAGATTATTCCAACATTACTTCTTATGAGGTTAGAATTCTCGGAGTTCCTACAACTGCCAATAATAATATCACATATGTTTCAACTGAAATCCCTGCATCCCCCATCAACATTGGCTGCACAGGCGTTAATGCAGCACGGCTGAAGTTTATACTCAGAACAAAAACGACTGAACAGAAGCAAATCAGTGTCATGTGGGAAAGACAGTTTATTCGTGAAATGAAGAGATACAAGACAAACGTGACTCATATCAATGTCGTATTTACGGTGTCGGATTCTCTCGATATAGAGCTATATGAATACGCAGGAAAGGACTTGAGATTGTTTCCTATAACTGTAGTCATAATGGTAATTTTTGCCATATTGCTAGGCAGTGGAGGAAACTGGGTCAGCACGCATGTGCTGTTGGCACAAATGGCATTGGTGGGGACGTTGATGGCGATCCTGGCGGCGTTTGGGACAGTTAGCATGGCTGGAATGCCTTATGTGGATATTTGTGGACTCATGCCTTTTATGGTCATCGGTAAGTACTCACTTTCCAAAGATTAACCTTACATGAGATTTGAGACAGAGTTGGTCCATAGTCACTCATTGAATATGATGCATAGTAAATAAGTGGTAATTCTTTCATTTACGTGACTTTTTACCATGAGTATAAGTATATAAACAGAACGTTGCGCCAAACTGTAAATAGTCCGGATACCTATATATTTTACATATGATCTCTGACATCTCATTTGCCCCCCCATTGACTTTTTTCTTACCACATGAAGAGGATATGTTCAAACACATTGACTGTATCGTTCCTTACTCTCAATAAAACTGTACAGTTTTATTTTGCGAATCATTTCTTGTTGGAATGTTCATTGAATGATTTAATGTATAATATAAACATAAGTTCACATTTGATAAAATGTTTATGTATCATAATACCGAATTATATTATCTGTAAAAGCCATCTCTAATATAACAAAACTTGTCTGGAATTCTAAAAATGCATACGTAACTGAGAAGTTACTGTGTGAACCTTTTGCTGGAAAAGGTCAAAAATCTTAAGTTAGCAATCTACTAAATCTTTTTTGTCTGCATTCCTTGCACATATAAACCATCTTGATATCTTGACATCTCTCCAATAAGAGCCATACACTTTTCCTGAGAAGAGTTGAGTAATGTGTTTATATTGTCAGATGTGATTGATCATGTAAGAAAAGGGGTTGGGAATAGCTTCAGCGGTAAGATATCTGATTTGCCATGTTGGTAGACAGTAGGGGATGTATTATCGTCATACCAAAGTACCCGGGGCAGTTCCTTGTTCTACATGAGCTACATACCAAAGATATTTTTCTCACTCTCCTATATGTGGTTATCAATATCTGTGAGGTAATGGTAAACAATGATTCACATGATGAAGGATATGTATTGAGTACGCTTTGATAAAGATGACAATGCTTGTTTTAGATGAGTGAAATGTGAATTGGTATTTTTTTGTAAACTGTTCAGCAAAATACTCATAATGTCGACTTTCAAGCCAATTTAAGACTGTCCCAGTGTGAGAATCACTGGGACAGTGGGATTCGAACTTACCACCTCCCTTCCCCCAGTTTTATTACCAACTGAGAAATAGATCCACTGCTTTACCATCTGTGCTAGTGACGTTTTATATCCAAATACCGCTTAAATTGTGTGCAATCTGTTGTCAATTTTAAAGGTTCATGATCATGATCTCTTGAAGCAATCAACATAAAACATATTAAGTGATATATTGTTATAAGTAATTAATTATTCATAAGTATGAAAACGAAGCTGATTAATTGTACCATAGCACACGATATCGTATTTACAGGAATTGGTATGGATCACATGTTTTTACTGTTATCCGCCTGGAGGCAAACCAACATCAGAGCAACCATTGAGGAGCGAAGTGCAGAAACATTCAGGAACTCTGCAATATCTATCATTGTCATGTCTCTGACCGATCTTCTTGTCTTCTGCATTGGATCTACCAGCCCATTTCTCAGCATAAGATACTTCTGTGCTTGCTCGGGTTTGTCTCTTTTGCTCTCTATTTTAAACCCCGGGAAAACAAATTTTGTCTTTTTATAAAAAAAAATCATTTTATGCTGTAAAAAAACGAATCTGGTTGGGAACCCCTTATATATTATTTGAAATGTAGAAACATATTTCTTCAAGTATTGCATTGATTGACCTCAAATGTATTAATTATGATCTAAATATAAAAAATATCTGAAATAGAATTGTGATTACTTCCAGGTTTGGCACTGTTATTTTGCTACTTTAACCAACTGACCTTCTTCGGGGGCTGTTTGGTTTTGAACGCCAACCGCGTCGCAGACTCTCGTCACTGTGTCACGTGTTTGACCACCAAATCTCGCCGAGAGATGGAGGAGGAGGGAAAGCCTCGTTGGCAAATACTATTATGTAGTGGCGGATTTCCACGACGCGCTGGGGAGGATGACAATCCTTGCACTAAAGTACCCCGGAGTTACCTGAGCAGGTCATTGCTGCATGGATTTGTGAAGACCTTTGTATTGATTCTCTATATTCTATATTTGGTATTTACTATCTTGGGAGCCACAAAGATGGATGTTGGATTTAACTTGGATGATCTGGTGCCTCCTCAGTCATATCTGTCTGAATATATCAGGATAGAAAATAAGCATTTTCACGAGAATGGCCCAGTGATAATGTTTGTATTGGATGAGCCTGTGGCATACGAAGATAACATTATGCAAAAGCGAATTACTGAAATATTAAGGAAGGCCTCATTAAATAATTATGTGGAATCTAAAACATATATATCATGGCTGGATGATTACATGATGTTTTTGAGAAACAGAAAAGTTCAGTCAAACAAAGATGACTTTATTAGTACGTTGGTATATGATTTCTTGCCTTCACATCCACAATATGAGAATGATATTATCCTAGATGACACTGGAAAATCAGTGCTGACGTCACGATTTTATGTTTTTTCACAACGCCTATGCAATTCCAGTCTGCAAAAGGATCTGATGCTTAAAATGCGAGAAATATCCCACAATACCTCACTCCCACTCACAATTTATAGCCAGGAGTTTATATTTTATGAACACCATGTGAGTATTCTGAAGCAGACTATATTAACAGTGGCGGTGACCATCATCAGCATGTTGCTGATAGCGCTCATGTTTATTCCGCATCCGGTGGCGGTCACCTGTGTTACTATCTCTATGGTCAGTGTAGTTGTGGGAATGATGGGTTGTTTCTACTTCCTGCGCACTCCACTCAGTGCCATACAAACGGTCCAACTACTCATAAGTGTTGGATTATGTCTTAACTTCACTGTCCATATAAGCCACTCATACATGACCGCAACAGGAAAGAGCCGCAATGAGCGAGTCTCAACTGCTCTAGACAAAGTTGGTGGAACGCTGGTAAATGGTACAACTTCTCTCTTTCTTGGAATTATCATGCTGGCGTTTGGAAATTCTTATGTCTTCACGTCGTTTTTCAAGTGCTTAACTATAGTTATACTCATAGGCGCCCTACATGCTCTGGTGATCTTGCCAGTGCTTCTATCCTTTATTGGACCACGGAGAACTAGCAAACCTCGAGTTTTCATCCCAATATCGCCCAGCTGCCGGAGCATCAATGCAGAGTTTCACCCAATCTTTTTTTCTGCAAACAGGGGAGAGACCCCAACGACGCCCGATGCACCAACCCCATTCCCTCCTGTAAGCGATGCAAACTCACTCCCTAGAGCACCTGATAACCTACCCAACAATTCACATTTCTCACCCATTAGTGAGGAACCGGAACTGGATATGGAATGCTTGGTGAAATCCACGCCTTCGACCCCATCTAAGAAGATGACCTTCTCCAGCCTAATGAGGTCACCGACTTATGGTGCAACTCACCTGCTGAAATCACCAGTTCGGAAAAAGTCTTTTCCGGGCGATCTAAATTTGGGATCACCTTTCAGAAAGTATTCAATACCAGGTGATAGTCCCATGTCGTCACCCCAGAAAAACAAATCTTTTCCTGGATTGGAAATATCACATCGCAAAAAATCATATCCTACTGATGGGAAAATGACTTCACCCAAAAGAAGATTGTCACTTCCGGGTGAACTCAGATCACCAAAGAAAACAGAACCTCCAAAAACATTACCGTTATTGAAGGGTTCGCGGAATGCATTATCCTCACCGACAACCTCGTCAGCAAACTTCAATAAATCACTGCCATCCCTGGATACCAACTCCAGTTCAAATATGAACATGCCAGCAGTTCTTCCAAGACCCCTGCCCAAGGTCATCAACAACCCGACCCCACCACTTTACAAGCCATTGGGTTCCTTTTCTTCCCCGTTAAGACTGTTTGATACATCTTTATCTTCAGCTCCCTTTACAAGTAGATTTGCGCCCGTATTCTCATCTGCTCCATTGCCAAAATCTTCGGTGAACACAATCTCTCAGCAAATCAGTTCAACGCCACCGTATTCAAGTTTTCCACCTAAAACTGCTGATGAGGAATCTGTGACACCTTTATCTGGGCTTTGTGCTGACACTGCCTCAGAGAATACCAGTGAAAAGCCGTCAGTAACATCAGATACACTCGATACTGATAACAGGAAGAACTCTCTGTCGCCATCAAGGTGCTGTGAACATACCGGTGGTGCCACCTGTCAAGAATGTGAGTCTTCTCAGTTGGGCCAATCAGGTGATAGGTGTTCTCCAAATGAACGTCCTGTGTGCACAGTGGCGTGCACGCCACAGGTTACATCAACTCATATAGACAATGTCATTAACACAACAGATAAACCAAAATCTCCACAAAGCCCCCAAATTCTTTACTGAATACAAAGGGACAAACAGCAAGTTTTCCCAGAATAGACTATAAATATGAAACAATATTTAAAATCTATATTTAAGCAAAAGAAATCTGCTAAAAATATACGGTTTGGACCAAACATACTTGTATATCTATATGTGTGTGTGTGTGAGTGTGTGTATGTGTGTGTGTTTGAGGGAATATAGAATATGTCCCGATAAAAATATAGAAGACCTGGGTTGGTGTTCATGTTATATACCCTTTTTGACACATCACAAGGAAAGGAAGGTCAGACCTGTGCCTATTTTCAATAAAATGCTCTTTTATTTGGAGGTTGTGATGTCATCTTTATGTGAATATTTATTCATAAGCAAAATGAGTACTCAGATAATTATCATTCTATAAATATCTTGTGTCGGAGGAGTGAACGGGACATCTTTGCCATGTACTGATTAATAATTGCTGTAAATCTAAATATGTCTGATGTGTTTGGTCAATAGCTTGGTCGATATCACATTATTCCTATTACTCATATTCCACTGTTATTTATAATCATAAATGAATAATTGTGTTGAGAAATATCGATCTATGATTTAGATGACAAATTGTGAAGGTATAATTGGATTGATAAACACCGATCTAAGACTAAAATGAATGTAAGTATTATCCGATATATTGTGTAATACAGAACATTTCTCCTGTCGCTTGTCATGAATTTGTTCTTTCAGGTTAACATTTTTTGCGTGCACCACCTAAAATATGATAATATTCTTTTAAGCACAATTAGTTATATTTTCCCACAACATACGCAAATAAGGTGAAGCAAGACATGAAGAACATTTTCATATAAATCAATCCATGCTATTATTACTATTCATTTTGACGTTGTTATTTTTACACTGAAAGTAATATAATTCAAATTTTACATTACACATAATTTACATTGTCAGGTCAAATAATCTATTTTGTAACCAGACAAAACTCGCATGAAAATAATAAAAAATAAAGTAGTCTTTCAGAAAAAGGAGGTTGTTAAGTACTAATATTTTATAAGTATAAAATATAAGTGACAAAATAAATGGTGTTTTACGACCCTTTGAGCAACAATGCTTATATGTACTGGATCGGCCTTCAAGCCTTTTAACCAGCGTGAAAGTAACACTGCCGGTAATGGGATTCGAACCCGTCCCCACTTATATCACTAAGTTAGGCACAGATCCTTTGTTTTGCTAAGTGCAAGGGGGACCGGTATATATTTAATAAAGGTTTACATGTAAGTATGTTCTTAGTGTGATATTTATTTGGTATTAACTCCAGTATAATTATTCAATAAGGCACTTCACCACAAAATAACATTGAAGGAACATATATATTAAACATGGGTATAAACAAATGTGTCTCTGTAAATAGTAAGAAATGCATTCAAATGAAATGTATTTTCTGTCTGAAGAAATTCAGTCAAGTTTTATCATAAATAAACACAAATTTATAAAAAAAAAAGTTGTTTTAGTGTTTGATTTGTACTTTATTTTGAGTTTATATTGAGCAACCGATATAATTGTCTTAAAATTGCCCTAGTCAAATTGTCCTAGTCACATAAAAATGGAATGTTTTGCCATAAGGTTATCAGATGATTATGATAAAATTTCAGCAATGTAATGTATAACATATACTTTTAAATAAATAGATGGAATTTCCATTACAAATGTTTCTATAAACCTGATATTTGTTTGCAGGAAAAAGTGATAAGTATAATTTTCAATGACTAGTGATATTGGAAGTTTATATAAGGTTAACAGTCACACTTTCTTAATTGCTATACATTGGGTACATGGGCATTAATGATGTGATTGAAAGTTACACGGATGTTATATTAGTGGGACACCACAAAGTGTGGATGGGAAAGTTATTTGAACAGAGCGAGCTTTATAACATGCTCAATATCTCCCATTATCGCCTGGAAAATGTCCTAACAAAATCTTATGATAGCTGGCCATTAAGCTTTATACAGACCAAATGACTTCAAAACGAAGTGCACATAGTTGTTTGCAAATCATTTTTGGCCATTCATCCAAGAAAAGCTTGGTGCGATGGAGACTGCACCTTTGCCCTTAGAGTTAGTGGAGCATTGCTTGCAGTGCAAGGTCAATACGGCTCTGAGCTGCAACAGACTTTGTACACATGGCTGGGTCTACCTGCTGGGAATCTGTAACGTTCTTTATTAGATTAAAGCTGTTACAGACTTTGCCATCTGGCATTGCCAGTCACATACTGTCAGTAACAATCAAACACTCTCCATGTTATTGCATAACAACGGTACATCTGAAGGCATTTACTTTGATTGGTTGTGACAGCACACACTCCAAAATTTGTTGCCTTTACCTTTAGTTAAAAAATGTTTTCAATATTATGCTATTGCAGAGCTGATAGCACATATATTTCACATTAATTCATTTCCTGTAAATCCAATACCTGCCTAATATTATACATCTTAATAGCTGATTATAAAAAAACATGTCTTGTCAATAAATGCCAGTTGTACCCATGACGTGGTATTGCCTTGAGAGGTAATGCCGAACCTTGAAATGAAAGTGTGGTAGAATAACAACTTGAATGAAGCATTGCCGTGAATGCTTTGGCACGTATTGTATTGCGGTCAAAATTATTTGTGATAGCGGCAGCCAAACTGTGAAAGCACTAAAACACGGCAGTTTTAAGTTGGCTGAAAAATGCTAAGTTCCTAACACGTAATCCTTCTTATTACTTTACAGTGGAGTTAGTTTTATGCATATTTACAAATGCTATAAATAATTTCATCAACTTCCTCGTCGAGAAATGACGAACTGCTCTGATAATTTAATGCTGCAAATAGTTTTAGAAATCCTGTTTAAGTTTAATGGTAGTTGATCCTTTCTAACATGAAACATAATTAATAGAGAACAAATATCAAGGCATCATTGCATTTGATTCGTTAACTAACCCGGATTTATTTGAGTACTCTATATCATTTCACACAAATATATGACATTTATAGGGAAGGTTCAGATATTATGGCCTGGGATGCCTAAAAAGTTGTGTATCCATGGTTTGGTCCATGTAAGGGACGTAATTGATAAATACGTCAAAGTTTACCTGTTTTCATGTCTACCAATATGAACGATCTATATATTATTGAAAATAAAAATATCGACAATATACCAGCGTTTTGATTAGAAAGCATAATTGATACACAACGTCTGTAAATATAGAGATATCAATAACATGCATGTTGCCAAGTTTTAATGCCCCTCTCTTTCCGAAGAATGACTGGAGATCTTTCTTTTTGCATTATCACAGATTTGTTAATACAAATCACAGCCTTTGATAACCAGTCATAGAATACTTGTTGGAGTTTGGTCATCTTGCTCAATTATACAACATGACCAAAGTATATAAACTGAGAATCCCCAAACAAACAAACTTAATTGTTTATTTGTTTGGGGTTTTACATCACTTTCGACATTATTTCACTCATTTCGTGATGAGACCTACTTGTAACAGATAAATGCTGCCTCACTGAATTGTCATATCGCAGGTCCTTGACATGACAACTCACCTAGTCACAGATTTATAAGGACAACGGGTTAACCCTTTGGCACAGGCCTCATGTGTGAAATTGTATAATAATAATAATAATAATAACATTTGTATAGCGCTGATTTCCAGTAAAACTGTTCAAAGCGCTTCTGCCAGAACATGTGTTCTGAACAGGTGGGTTTTCAGCTTACTCTTGAAAAGGTCAGCTGAGGTACAGACCCTGAGGTTCGCAGGGAGGTCATTCCATAGCTTAGGACCAATCGCAGAAAAGGCCCTATCACCAAGCGTCTTAAGACGCGTCTTTGGGACAGTAAGGTAGGTACCATCATTTGATCGCAGGCATCTATCACCGGTTTTAACATGTATGAGATCCCTCAAGTAAGCAGGCGCCTTACCATTTAATGCTTTCCACACCGTTAGGATGACTTTAAATTTTATCCTGGCATGTACAGGAAGCCAGTGTAACTCTCTCAGTTTTCCAGATATATGATCAAATTTTCTAATCTTGCCCACTACTCTTGCAGCAGAATTCTGCAGATATTGCAATTTCCTAATCTCGGATTTTGGTAAGCCCGCTAATAATCCGTTACCATAGTCCAAGGTTGAGGTAACGAAGGCATGTGTTAGTGTTACACTTGTTTTCTCGTCTAGACACTGTCTGATTGATGATAGATTCCTAATGTGATAATATCCTTTCTTGCACATTTTCTTGATCTGGGACTTCATATCCATTTTTGTGTCCATGGTGATGCCCAGATTGACAATCGTTTGGGAAGGTGATATTATTGAATCACCCACCCTGATTGTGGTGATGGGGTCATGAGTGTCGTATCATGATTTCAATCTCGGCACGGCCTGGGATCAAACCCACGATCTTTGGATCACCACAGAGGAACTGGTGCAAATAAGCTGGCGCTCTAACCAACTGTGCCACGGCCCGTAGCCTCCCGGACTTTAAGCGTAGAAGACAAATGTCTAACCAGCAAATGTCATGATTATAAGTTAAAACCAAATCAAATCTATGGTCCATATAGGTTTATCTTGCAATCTGCTCATTTGCATTTTATGTCATAACGAGTTTAATGATCTGATTAGTGTGAAATCTATGACATTTCAGTCAATATCGTATCCAACATAATTTATACGTATGTAAAAATCCATTGACGGGAGAAATATCCACTGAAATTTTAATTTGTTAACAAGAAAATTTTCCCACCCCCTCAGCCATAAATGTTGAGCTCTCCCCTATATTTACCACAGGGTAACACACAGACAAGGAAGATGACATCCAGGTTCTATAATACTGTTATTTACATATCACCTTTGATTATGCCAATTAGTTCTATGTTTCTCTAATGGCACATGTACATACTAATGTACATACAGAAACCTCATGCCATCCATCTTCATGTGTTCACAGTGCGGCTTGAATAACGCATAAATGCCAAATCCTGGATTTAAAGAGATTGACAATATTCGCAGGGAGGTACCAAAGGAGTTAAATAATGACCATAATAAGAATGGATTCCCGGGTGGCTGTGCATTATACAATGGCAACCACACGGATGGCGATGTAGGCCCTGCGGCTCGCGTTATGGTGGTAGAGAACAGGAGAAAGGTTGGCCAGAGAAAATTCATTTTGACAACTATTGGAGTTGCTGTCATTTTTCTGATCGTGGGATCTTTGATCACTGGCCTAATAATGTGGAAACACTACACTCATGTAGAAATAGTAATGCCAATGGTTGTTTTAAGCGGTAAATATTCAGTTTAAATTTCACTATTTTAATGTTTAAGTTATTTCATGTTTTGCATGTTTTGATGATCTGACTTCACCATAACTGTTCTGAACGATAACCATGTCTATCATATATAATGTTGCTCCACTCTCTCACTCATTACATCACCAATATGTGTCCATTCATTAAAATAAATTGTTTAAATCAATTAGCAGTATGTTGACATAGTTCTTAATCACTTAACATAAGCAAATGCGGACCCAATATTCTTAGACGATTAACTATACCTTTGGTAATACAGATACTTATGTATACTAATGACCAATGTCATTTAAACGATCGCATTGTATGTTTTATTTGATAGGTAAGGCAGCATCTCAATGCAAAGCAAGTGTCTTGGTCATCGGTGGCGTTCCTGACTTCAAATGGTGGTTACCCAAATACGTGGGAAACACGGGTTTCATGTACACGTCAGTGGACAAAATTCTTGTATCCGAATTCGAAGATGATATCCAAATAGAAAGACTGAAAACTTCTCTTACTCTTGGAAGGTTGAAAACCACAGCATCGGCGCATGAGCAGTCAATGTACCTTTTTGGGGGTGCCAGTGAATTTGGACCAGATGTGTTCAATGCCCTCAACACAGGTGTGATGTATAATTATAAAAATAATATCTGGCAACAAATTGCCCCCATGAAGCACAACCGTGCAGGGTCAATAGTTCTGAAGATTGACAACAAAATGTTTGTGGTGGGAGGTCGGGTGCAATACCGAGATCGTTACTTGACCAAAGTTGAAAGTTACAACATTGAGGAGAACACGTGGGAAGAACAACATGATATTCCATACGGGCTGGGCTTTTCAGCAGGTTGTGTCGTGGATGGCATTGGATACTTAGTATCAGGGTGGTTGGATAACAGAACAAGTACAAGAGACATATTGGTCATGCACTACAAGAAAGACACCAACACCATAACCTGGGAGGTAAGAAGTGGCGTTCTACATCCGGGTCGTTGGGGACATTCTGTGACTACAGATGGCGCTGTTATCTTTATTATGGGTGGCTACAATGAAAGAGAGTTATTACTCGATGAAGTATTATCTTACAATCCAATATCTGGTGAACTTGTCCGATTAGCACCTATGCCTTGGGGTCGCGGTTTGACCTTGACATTTTCGCTGGTAAATCACATATATGTTGTTGGTGGATGGGGGATGACCAGAGACAATAACACCTCCAGGAATGTCAATCATCTCACCGCAATAGCCAGCATTCTGAGATATGACATCCAGGACAATAGGTGGCAGCAACTTAACACCACGCTCTTCAAACCATCGCTTTATCATGTGGGCGGTATCATTGAAAAGAACTGTCATTGCCAATAGAATTAACACATCTTAAAACATTATACAGTTATTTTCAATCGTTATTTATATAAAGCAGAAGTCACGGAGGAAAATATTTCTGAATGATATTCTTTCCTCTAATTGACATTTATAACAAGATTATGTGGAATATTCAGATAGGAATAAAGGCATTTATCCTAACATTGGTAAACGTGTAATATGTCCGAGGTTCAAAGTCTATTTAAAATCCTTGATATTCATTCCACCGCTATAGATGAATACAATTATATCCTGTAATAATGCAGATATCAATATTCTCAAACCTTTAGAATAAGTATTGATAATACAGATCTTAGTGTCATGTTTTACATTCATGTGTATGAACTGAAACTGTTAAGAGGATGATTAATGGATAAAAACCAATCATGTTATTATTATTAATAATTAATATTTTTCAAATTATTTTCGATAATGTGATTCGTTCACTAATAATTTGTACTCAGTGGAGTTTTTCTTTCACTCTGCCTCTATTAAACCTAAATTATCACGAACACAAATGTAATGAGGAATATAAGCATTATAAGTATGTGTTGGTATGATTATTATGATGGGAGTATTCTCTCAATTCTATCCCCTTTTCCAGATACCAAAACAAAATTCAGTATCGCTAAAATATTTCACAAACTTTTGTAGTCACTATTAGAATACCAGAGGATTCACATTATGGTTATCTGTTTTCTAATGATGGAGAGGTTTGGACAGTGTACGACCTTTCCATGGCCTGAGAAATAAAACATATATTGATGGATATTTTTTTCATCCCAAATATTGAGTGTCAATATCCACAGCACTTTTCTTTTGATAAATTAGCCTTATTGTGAAAAGGGCAGAGTATGTACAAATCAACATTGTCTGTAAAATCATAGAATATCAGAACATTGAATTGAATTATTTTTTGGCAAACAAAAATATTTTAAATAACAACTTGATACAGAAAACAAGTATGAAATATTCATAATGGGATTTTAGTTGAGCTCAGACACATTTGCATGAGAAAATATAGCATGAAGGTCACAAAGCCTACAATTTTAAGATTTTAATCATGGATTTTAAACTTTGAGTAAGTATGACCATATGATAATTAGGAAATAAAAATGAAGACAAACTTTTGTGTCATCACATTTGTGGATTTTGTTAAATGATATACTCATCCTCGTTAGACCGACCAATCTGGTTTCAAGAACTGATGATCAGGCACATTCAATGAGAAGGCAAACAATCTCACTCCACATCATGTGGGTGGTTGGGGCCCTCCTGGAGTCAAGTGCTACATCAAAGTACATCCCTGACAAGCCCAGATAGGTGATCTGGGGAGGTCTATGGAACATGCATGTTTCCTTCTGGCCCAACCTACGGAAGGTTTGGTTGGCTTGCTAGAGCTCTCATCTAAATGGGTGATCCAAAGGTCGTGGGTTCGATCCCTGGCCGTGCCGAGATTGAACTCATGATACAATTCCCCATATGAGCTGAGGCCTGTGCCAAAGGGTTAACCCGTTGTCCTTGTAAATCTGTGACCGGGTGGGTTGTCATGTCAAGGACCTGCGACATGACAATTCAGTGAGGCAGCACTATATCTGCTACAAGTAGGTCTCATCACGAAATGACTGAAATACTGTTGAAAGCGATGTAAAACCCCAAACAAACAAACAAACTCATCTAAATGGGTTCAACTCGATTGTTTAAACGGGTTCAACTCGTTTTATGTAGCAGGTGACTGACGTTATTAAATATTGAGGATTGCTCTGATTCTAAATATAGACCAGAGAAATGTTATATGTATGGGTAAAAGATATATAAGTACCAAACAAAGACCTCCCCAGAACACCTATCACAGCCTGCATGGCTGGGACCTTGGAACACTAACATCAAAGAGTATGCAGGAGGAGCGACAAGCCTCACACATATGTATGGTAGTTTGGAATCAAGCTCTGATTTTGGAATCAGATCAATTACACACTGATAAGGGGGATTATCTGATAAGGTGGTCACGTGACTGGTCACGTGACCTCACATTTTGGAATCAGACCAATGACGCGCTGATAAGATTGGAATTATCTGATAAGGTGGTCATGTGACCCTGTATTTTGGAAACAGCTGATAGCGGGTCATGTGACTATGTATCAGTCATGTGACCTGTACAGCATTCTGTAACATCTTCACTGCAGCAGATTTTGCACAATGTCAATTTCACCCCCAATAAGTCAACAAGGAAAAAGAAATCAGCATCGTAAAAGTCAAGCAGGTGTCTTTTTCTTTCTTTATCAAGGTAATAAAAAAATACCTTTCAAAAACCCCTTTTGGCTCTCTTACTGTCAAGTATCTTGACAAAGATTATTTCCGGTTCCATATGAACCGGATATTATTTGATGCTGATGAGATTTTCTCACCGCCTGCTCTCGGAAATGATGAATGAAAGGCTCAGGATTCATCCCATGAGTACTCCGGTAGTGCATGCTCATATTTATACTTAGTATCTTTGTCCTTTTTTTAAATAGCAGTGTACAAACTGTTGTTCCGTCTTGAAATGAAGAATATTCACCCATAGCAACCTTTATATTATATTTCTATGACATCACATTCTTACAAATTGACAGCTGAGTAATAAATGGGTTTAAATGTCATCCGCATAAATGCGCTTTAGGATAGGCTGCATCTGCTGATTATGAATGCTTTATGAACACAGGTAGTTGTATATCCGCAACCCCAACTACTCAATTATCGCTAAGTTGAAGTTTCACGGGCAACTTCACTCGAAAATGTTGAGGCTTATTATTGTCAAAATACTCTGCAGAGTCTGAACTTGATACTTAGACATACATGTTGACGTCTCGACGGTCTGGGTCTAATTGAATAGGATGAGATAGTAGCCTGTCTTTTTTTTTCATTTAGATAAAACCCTCTTATTTCCCTGTTCTTTTATCCTTTGTAGAGTTCCTAATAGCTTTCACTTTGGAAGTATCAATCCATTCATTGAATTTAGAAGGCCAGCCTACAAATGACACCAGGGTTTGAGGTTTTCCATTTTGAATCCTGGTGGCTAATTCACTGTTTATATTAAATTTACCACCAGGATTGTGAATGACTTTTTGCAGTTCAGGTCCATAAAAATAGAGCCTATATCTTCACCTTTCAAATCTTCTAATTTATACACAGGAATAGAATCTCGGTACTCACGATCTCTTACTCTGAACACTTCCTGAGTCCAACTTTGATCATATCCTCTGTCTAATTTTCCCTTGAGGTGTGATGTACGCACTGTGTCATTGATGGCAAACTTGTAGGGGTTGCGTTTAACCCCATTCTTAGTTACAGCCTCGTGGAACGCTTTGGCATAAATTTCGGGTTTAAGATACAATTTATCCCAGACGCTTTCTTCATTTTTGTGGTTCACGTCTTTAGGCGCTATTCCAGTACTGGAATGCGGAGTTGCATTTTACAATTTGATTAGATCTTGAATTATATGAATATATCGTGGAGACTGTCTACTGGTCATATATTTGAAAAGTCGATTTTTAAAGTAGCGTATAAAAGCCTCTGCATAGTTTGCTTTAACTTCAGTAGTGGTAACGTAATGATGAATTCCTTTTGCCTTAAAGAGCTCTTGGACAGGTTTGGCCAAAATTTCCGGTCCAGAATCAGTCCTAATTGAATTTGGAACGCGTCCTTGTGCAAATATACCTCTAAAACCTGAAGCGACTGAAGTCCCTGTCTTTGAAGGGAGGGGCTCAGCAAATGCATATCTAGATAGAAGATCTACAGCTACTAAGATGTATTTCATATTATCATTTTTAGAAGCATACTTCGATTTGGACATGTCAATTAGATCAGCATCAAATTGTGCATCTCTTAATCCTGAGGTGACTCGTACCCTCGGAAACTTTCTTTTTATACCTCTGTGTAGAGTATATGTACTATGTTTCTTTAGCCAATTGGGAATGTCACTTTTAGCAATGTTAAATCTCCCCTCCTGTTTAATGATATTATACAGTCGGGTTGCACTGCCATAGCTGCCCGGGAGTTTTGGATCATAATATCGTGTCTGCAGAAAATGGTCAAGGTTTGTGGGCTTATCTCGCCTTTTTCTGGGCATTATTGAACTATAATCTTATCCAATTTAATTTGGCCACGGGCTGTGGCGCAGTTGGTTAGGGCGCCAGCTTATTAGCACCAGTTCCTCTGTGGTGATCCAAAGGTCGTGGGTTCGAACCCCGGCCATGCCGAGTTTGAACTCATGACACAATTTCCCACATGAGCTGAGGCCCGTGCCTAAAGGGTTAGCCTGTTGTCCTTGTAAATCTGTGACCGGGTGGGTTGTCATGTCAAGGACCTGCGACATGACAATTCAGTGAGGCAGCACTATATCTGCTACAAGTAGGTCTCATCACGAAATAACTGAAATAATGTTGAAAGTGATGTAAAAAAACCCAAACCCCCCCAAAAACCCCAATTTAATTTGGATTTTTGTTTAAAATATTTAGATTTACTTTGTAGCTGTTTGGCTGTCTTTATGAAGGTACTCCGAAGCGGTGGGTGGTGAGAAGTAAGCGTCTCAACTTGATTTTGAATTGGCCCATCTAAATTGGAATCTTCAGGGGTAGTGTCTACTTTTTCCGGTTTTCCTTTTCAACCTTCTCTGACTCAGACTCTGCTGTGCTTTCTTCCGAATAAAGATCACCGATAGACCTCACCAGTTTTCTCACATATAGGTTTCCGAGAAGTTGTGGAGGAGTATTAGCGTTGGTCAGTACTGCATATATTTAGGTTGCCCCACTCATTTGAGTAAAAGCTAATATATCCTTAATGTCACTCCCTGGCAAGATATGACCTGTTTCTAGGATGACTTCATCCTTTTAATTTGCTGTAATCGGCAGGTAATGCAGCAGGGCTTTCACAACTCTTTTATGAGCCGCTGGAACCCACAACTCTGTTTTGTCACCATGATTTGGTAGGTGCTGCCGACTTTGTAGCCTTACATACTTCTCATGAGGTATGATATGTTTTTCACTGAAGCATTTCTCGTACTTTAGGCTCTATAATTTCCAGCAGCATTGTGAGAGCTTAAGCATACTTTACAAGTAGAGTTTGACGCTGACCCCACAGGAATTTCCCCACCGGTTGAGAAAGTCTTCTATACGCATCCTTGTATTTGAATAGGGGCTTTTTATCTCGTTCGGTCACTTCAATATTCCCTTTGGTTACAAGCTCTAAGAGCGCTAATATCTGTTGTTTGGAAGCTCATGCGAAAAAGATTGGTTTTCTGTCTCGAAGTTAGATTTTTGTTCAGCAAAGTTTGGACAAAGTGCATTTGACGTGCAATGCGTGCCGACATCTTAAACGTATACCATCATTACACTAAATGAGACAAAATAGAATACATTCTCGCTATTTATATACACCCGTATATATATATATATATTCACATTCATTCATTTACAACTCTGTCTATGAAGGTAAATACACTTTAGGGTTTTCTTGTGGGAAAATCTTTGTTCTCAATTGGCGAAGCTGTACATGTATTGTCAATAATTAGATACCCTCTTAGATTGTCTGAGGCTATATCTTCCATAACTTCTGCTATCTTCATGGGGTCCGTAGAAATATATGTTTGCCTAATGAAAATAATTGTGAAATGTCACACTGAAGAGATATTGTGTATTAAGAGCTATACTTCGGCATTTTTTTCTTTGCTCAAAAATGTTCTGCATAATAAATATTAAGGTAAATCCCTTATGGTGCACATCCTTGGTAAACAGTTCCGCCATATCCGATGAAGCCTCTACATTTTCCATCATATCACCCAAAACAACCACAGGGCTATTTCCGATGGCCTGGATGTCCGAAAGGGTAGGAAGTCTTTCTTAAGATGGTTGGTCAACAGAATTACAGAAAAGCACTCTGCAGCTTCCTTATTCTTTAACAGATTTAAGACAAATGTGGTTTTACCCATTTGACTCGGTCCCGCAACTGTTATAGCGGTATTGGCTTGAAAGGGAATTAGTACTTTTTCCATTTTATACATTTTATTGTTTGATTTTGTAAGCTCGTAAATCCTTATTCTTTAACAGATTTAAGACAAATGTGGTTTTACCCATTTGACTCGGTCCCGCAACTGTTATAGCGGTCTTGGCATGAAAGGGAATTAGTACTTTTTCCATTTTATACATTTTATTGTTTGATTTTGTAAGCTCGTAATTCTGTTTACTCTCACAGTACTGAGAAGTTACAATATTTATTCCTATACAGACACACGAACTTACGAACAGACGTCCAAACCCCACACACACATATAGACACACATGGCTATTTAAGAGAAAATGATATGTAAAGTCAAATCATTGCCATCTTTTTAGACCTTGAGAAAGCCTTTGAGTTAGCCAGCCCAAAAGCAATTTTAGCCACTTTAGCCAGCAAGGGCATCAAAGGCAAGCTACTTGCCTGGGTTGCTTCCTATCTCACAGGCAGGGAAAGTAGGGTGCGCTATCAGGGAACTTATAGTGCTTATCATGCTCACGAGAACGGCACGCCCCAAGGTGGTGTCCTGTCCCCCACGTTATTCAACATCCTCATGAGCAGATTAGTCTCCCTCAAATTCCCCTCAGATAGTGTATTACAGCTGGTTGAGGTCATACAAAACAAAGCCCTCACGCTCATATTAGGTGCCCCGTTATGGACTAAAACTCAGAATTTACAACTTGAGTCAGGCATCCCAGCTGTCCGAGTTAGTATAGCTCAGACCACAGCATGCTTCTTAGCCAAGGTTATGCACTCGCATGTGGTAACACCTCTCTGATGGTCAATCAATGGTCACTTAAGAGATCAGGTCATATATTCTCAGCTGATGCATTAAATTATGACATAAAAATCATCAAAAGACCCTGTGTATGGCTTGTGAATACAGCGCTCATAGAGGATAAATGTATGGGTCACTGGGTAGTATTTTATTTTCGTGATCTATCATTTGGTGATTTTTTTTTTTAGTGGGGGTAGAAAACCAAGTAAATACTTTAAACATTTGTAAAAACAAACACTGTGTCATATAACATAAATAATGAAAAGCTTCAGCATTAAGACTCTGAAGTGTGTGGATACTAATGTTTACTATATATTACTATATATCTAAGTTTGTTTCAAAGTAGTGACAATTTATTTTCTTTATTTAGCACAGACCGCCATTCAAATGATAAGTAAGTTGTCAAAAAGATTATAGAAATATTTAAACCTAATAAAAAAAAGGATTTATTTTATAATATTTAAGTCAAACCTTTTGTTAATTTGTCCTTAAATTATGAGAAAGTTTCATGTAATAAAGAAAAAGGTTTGTTACTAGGGGGAAAATAACATGCGTTTAGCTTTTCCCAAACACACAATCTCACTATATACATATTGTGAACTTTTGATTTCACAATTAACATTCTGTTTTGGAAAATTTAAAAAAACGATCTTTGTATTTAATATTAACAGTATATATTGAGGGGGAAAATAACGTGCTTAGTTTTTCCTACATTACAGAGTCACTATATATAGAATTTATTGAGAAGTTACTATATCACAATAAACAGTTATAAAATATGCTGATTGTGTAGTAAAATCTGATGTTTTGTTTTATTTTAATTCTTAAAAGATATCTAATAAAATTGTCAATTTGAAAGAATTAAACCCCAATTAATATTGGTCTGATAAAAACAGAAGGAATTAATTATTTATGGCAATCAGATGTTAACCTCACGCTACAAGATTTGTGAAATGAATTATATCAAAATCTCTGCCTTTTAGCTAAAGATACTCTGTGGGCTCAACATATTTTTTGTATCTAATCTGTATCATTGCTTGAAACGCATCCTTTGGAAAATGATTGAAAAAAACAAAACAAAGAAAAACAAACAAAACTTATCGTTATATGATGTATTCTGAAAAATGATTAAACCATATGAAATGCACATCATATTTGGTTTATTGGCTATTGTGAATTGGGAATCTGAAAATTTAATTTTGATTGTGTATATAAAGCTAATCTGATAACTATATCTAAAGCAACAAAACTAACAGAATGTCAAATTTTATTTGTGTACTGAGCCTTGACACAAAAATAATCATATCGAAGACGCAAAAAAAAAAAAAAAATGGGGATAATTGTGCAAACTTTGTCAGTACATTAAATACATATAATGCAAATGTTAACAGATTGCAAGCTAAGCTTGCATTTGCATATGATAGTTAGAATTTGGTAATGGCTTGAATAAAAAAAAGGATTTATTTCATAATAATTGAGCCAAATCTTTTGTTAATTTGTCCTTAAATTATGAGAAAGTTTCATGTAATAAAGAAAAAGGTTTGTTACAAGGGGGAAAATAACATGCGTTTAGCTTTTCCCCAACACACAATCTCACTATATACATATTGTGAACTTTTGATTTCACAATTAACATTCTGTTTTGGAAAATTTAAAAAAACCATCTTTGTATTTAATATTAACAGTATATATTGAGGGGGAAAATAACATGTGTTTAGTTTTTCCTACATTACAGAGTCACTATAAATAGAATATGGGCTTTTCAGTATCATTTATGCCAGGTTGATAAAGCTGCAGATTGTGTGAAACAGAAACAAATAAAAATTATATGAAATACATCAGATTTGGTTTATTGGCTATTGTGAATTGGGAATCTGAAAAGTTAATTTTGATTGCGTGTTTGGAAATAGGCGATGCTGCATAAGACAATCTTGAATAACGATCGCAGTCCCAACCAATACCAACACTGGTTTCAATCTCTTTGGATCTCGTCAGTTGGATGGGGACTGACTGCGTTATCCTAAGTCTTGCTTATATAGGAATGCGTGAAGGTGCTGGCACCTCTGGAGATGTTGGGCACCTCCTCTGGGGCGCCTCCAGTCTGGAAGTGCTGTTGTTTTTTTCTAGTTCCTGGTGGAGGTGCTATATGAAAAACCTTTTTAATCGTGGCTTGGAGGGCGTTTTTTGCGACCAAAATACTTGAAACGTGTAAAACGTTATGATTTCAACGTTTTCCAAGGCATTTGAGAGTTTTTTTAACAGATTTTGCTTTTAAAACGAATTTGATTGGTTGATTTAATGTTTTTAAATTTCGAACACTCTCCCTTAAGGCCGCCAGATTATTTTTTTTTTTTCACGCTGCTTAGGACTCTTGCGCAGAGTCGGAACGTCTATTTATAAGCTGTATATATTGAACCCCATGTTTTCTATTGTTTTTATGGATATTTTTCAATAATATTAGGATTTTTTATACCATTACTTTTGTTGGGTTATTGGCCGTTTTTAACCAATTTTTGTGGGGGCATAGATGCGTATTTGCCTATGATTTTTTACCCAATGGGGGATATAAGACTGACGAGAAGAAATCTTTTTTTTTTTTAGAAATATTTTATTTCTTGATTTTTCTTTCTTCTGTTCTTGTTGTTATCCAGGTAGATTAATTTTTGTTTTAAGATATATATTGTTTTTGCAGTTTGATTGTGTATTTGTTTGTTTGTTTGTGGTTTTAAATCACTTTCAACATTATTTCAGTCATTCCGTGATGAGACCTACTTGTAGCAGATATAGTGCTGCCTCACTGAATTGTCATGTCGCAGGTCCTTGACATGACACCCCACCCAGTCACAGATTTGCAAGGACAATGGGTTAACCCTTTAGGCACGGGCCTCAGTTCATATGGGAAATTGTATCATGAGCTCTTGATTGTGTATATAAAGCTAATCTGATAACTATATCTAAAGCAACAAAACTAACAGAATGTCAGATTTGTGTACTAAGCTGTAGCACAAAGATAATCATATCTAAGATGGCAAAATAATTGGAAGTAATTGTTCAAAGTTTGTCAGTACAATCTGATTAAACTCCATACCCTTTATCTATAAATTTCATTAGTATAAATTGATTGAGTTATATTTGAAAAGAAATGTAAAAACACAAAGACATGCTTCTAATTATATATATATATATATATATATATATATATATATATATATATATATATATATCTTAATGGAATAATAGTAATAATAGTAATCTTAATGGAATAATAGTAATATATAACAGCGTACAACAATATGCAACATACTGAAACTTCAGATAAACTACTGATCAATACCATAATTTTACTAACTACAATATCATATCAATAACACAAACAAAATTCTACCAAAATCCCCTCCAACAATATTCTGGCCAGCAAATGACATTCATTTTTATACCAACATACATTCACAAAGAATGCCCTTGATGAAAGTTATTCTATGATTTTCTATTTATCTATAATTGTGTATGTTTGAACAGAAAATACTGATGAAAGAGTTTATTTGTGTTCGCACAACCATGCACTTAATTTTGTACTGTTTGGAGGGGTGAGGGGAGGGGTTGTTAATGTCTATTTATACATTTTTATTTACAAACATGTCTGTTTACAGGTAGGGACTACTTTGATAAAACAGTGTATGTCAGCTGCTGATCACTTGTACACATTTACATTCAGCTCCATCATGCTGCACAGACATCAGCGTATCACCCGTATAGTTTCTGAGGATTCTTTGTCAAGATACTTGACAGTAAGAGAGCCAAAAGGGGTTTTTGAAAGGTGTTTTTTTATTACCTTGATAAAGAAAGAAAAAGACACCTGCTTGACTTTAACGATACTGATTTCTTTTGGCTTGTTGACTTATTGGGGGTGAAATTGACATTGTGCAGAATCTGCTGCAGTGAAGATGTTATAGAATGCTGTACAGGTCACATGACTGATACAGAGTCACATGACCCACTATCAGTTGTTTCCAAAATGTGAGGTCACATGATCACCTTATCAGATAATCCCAACCTTATCAGCGTGTCATTGATCTGATTCCAAAATGTGAGGTCACATGACCAGTCACGTGACCACCTTATCAGATAATCCCCCTTATCAGTGTGTAATTGATCTGATTCCAAAATCAGAGCTTGATTCCAAACTACCGTACATGTGTGAAGCCTGTGTTTTGACAGTTGCAGTCATGACACATACTCAGCACCTGGTACATGTCATTTGGCTGGGAAGGCGTGAAATTGGTCTGACTGTTGAGCCAATTCACATTGAAATCTACTTCTTTTTTATATTTGCCAAATCTAAAGATTTGAGGAAGAACACTTTGTATGTTACCAGCTTTTCTGTCTCACCTAATAGCAATACATTCTCAATCTGAATAGGACCCCAACATGCCAATTTTCTTCAAAAACATCCCAATTTAATATAACATGAAGCGTTCTGCTTAAAATCCTTGGCAGATTTGATTCAACAGAACCCACAAATAAGATCTTGTTGAAGTGATGCACAAAGGATGTGATTAGCCGAGTTGCTACTTCCCCTGTCATTGCTCTCAGCTCTCACAGACAACACTCAGTTGCATAATAACACAGCCATATGCAGCAGGTTGATGTTGATAGGCCTGTTTCGGACTGGTGTGTTGCCAAGTGTCAACAACATGTGTGTGGATACTGACGTATTTGAGTTGTTCACAGAGGGCACCTCCAAAATAGTCTGAATTAATGATTTTCTGACTGGCATTATTCTACTTTAACTCGATAAACCTCTGGAATAAACTTTGAGAATGTCAAAATAATTTCTGTTTCTAACTGTATAATCTCCAAGTACTTTTGTGGCTACTATGTGGTCACATCTGTACAGGCATGTCACCCCTGCTGTGGTCCATAAGTGTGTGAGGCATGTACTAAGAGATAAATACTTTCATGAAAACACATTTTTCATGCACCTTTTCCTTGCATAATGTAAATGTTTATACCCCAAACTTTGAGATCAAAAGTTATTGACCATCATCTTTCCCCTACACAAATTTATGTGCCATTTGAAAGAGGATGAGTCTTTTGATAAATTCTAAGGTTGTGGGTTCCATCCCTGGCTGTGCCGAGATTGAATTCATGATACAATATCACACGAGTTGAGGCCCCTGCCAAAAGGGTTAACCTGTTGTCCTAAAATATTCAACCCTCTTGAATTTATATGAAATGACTCAGCTACATAGCCCATATACAGTGTAAAATGAATATACTGGGAATTTCTTTATGCAACTCTGATGAAATATTCCACCAACCTGGGTTATAAATGATTTTTCCCCGAGAACACAATTCCTGCTTACACATTCGCTGCTCTCCCCTATTCAACTTGTTAATCCCCCTTGACAGTTTCTTTCTCCAGTGTTTTACTTCCAAAGTCAGGTATATTCACTTACTGATAAAAAACAACAAATACACACCATGGAATTTCTTTGCACAAAGTTCGTCATAATACCATTAAGTAGAGACATGAAATTTTATTCATCATTATAATTCCATGTAAAATATCTCCATGAGTATCCCGGAAAGCACATGATTCTGGGTCGGAACCAATGCTGAAATTCTCAGTGACTGTAAGGAAAGTTTACTTTAATGAAAATGTTATAACCATCCTGATAACAAATTAATTAGATTTGTTGGTTGAATAATACTGTTTATATGAAGTAAATAACGAAATTATCATTAATACCTTTGCCAGTCAATTTATATGAGAAAAATACCACCCTCTACTGTATGATGTCCTCTTGACATAATGAAGTAAAGGTATAGTAGACTACTTGTTGGTGCAAAGATAGTAGACTATTTGTGTGTAAAAATATATGGTAGATTATTTGTGGGTGTCTGATGACAATATTTTCCTCTCTCACATGCCACATGCGATGCAAATCAGGATATTTAACAAGGATGCTGACAAAGTACATTAAGTACCGCAATCCTGAGTAACATATATATCCCCTGACTATAACATAATATCTAGAGTTCTTCAATCAGACTGGGAGTATATGGAGATCAATATTTTTAAACAGTCAAAAATAGGAAATCAAAGGATAACTACAAATTTCTCCAAGATGGCCGTTGATGTAGAAAGTGTGGCATATGCTAATGTATACGAAGATCATATATATGATGAGCCAACATGTAATATCAAGTATCTCTCATATGAAAGCACCACAATAGACAAAGATAAACGTCCAAACAATGACCCTACTGATCATGTACACAAAAAATACATTCCATGTGCTGTAAGCAGTGTGGTATCATTTGTTATTGGGTCTATACTGACTGCTGTGATAATAGTGTATTGTGTACATCAAACATCTACGGATATATCATTACAAAGTAAGTAAAACCTTATTAAGGGTGTTTATAATGTGTATAGATGGTTGCTAAAAATAATTGAATGCAAATGATCATTTAAAAAAGAATTCATATTTCTAAAGCTTATCTGTATAAGAGACCAAAGAGGTTTTAAAACCTTTCATATTGACTATTTTGGTTCACCATATTTTTGTCAAGAATCCAGTTCTAATTGTGGTGTAACTAAAGTAGGGAGTAATACAAGCTTATTTGGGACATCTTTACAATGTGACTACAAAGTCCAATGGTTTATGCTTATGTAAAAATGTCAAGCACGTGAATACAAAACCTATTTTCAAATATAACTCATCTGTTGTTTGCAATCTTGCTCTGCACTGTCGGTAACCAAGAAAGGAGCAAAAGAATTCACACATCCAATTGAACAATCAGATCATCCGTTGGATAAATGCTTTTGTAAAAGCTTTTTTCATAGTAACTTGATTGATGCTATATTTCTCTACCTTTAAAACCTCTTTGATGAGATGAAGATAAATATTTCCTCTTTGTTATGAATATAATATCATATATTTTTTTCACTATTTGTCCAGATACATGTGGTTGTGGTTTCACACGAGTCGGACAGAGTTGTTACAGATTCCTAATTAACCGCACCATGACCTGGTACCAGTCTAAAGACTACTGCGCAGCCCACGACGCATATCTCGTTTCCATAGAAACACAAGAAGAGCAAGATCTTCTGGTCAAATATATCAATGAAAATTTACAACCAGGTATAATTGAGTTTGATGTGTTTCAGAACATAAAAGTAAGAGAATATTTAATTAAATGAGATTACCAACCATACCCCGAATTATCTTATCTGTTAGTATCTGCCTTTATTTCTCCTGATTTAACCCAATACATAAATTCAAACTAATAATGCTATCCCTGTAAATGTATTGCGTTTTTGGTCGGATCAACTAAGAAGCAAAAATCAATCACATGGCAGACCATAAAATGCTTTTACTCCCCAGCGTGAAAACATATTAGCAGGATAAACTGTATATTAATTACCCTCTTTAATTTCCTAAAACCAAAGACATAGGATACATGAAGAGATAATGTACGGGAGTAGGCAGTAAACAAAAACAGAGAAAATGGGTTAAGATGAGGAGTCAAAAAATCATATATTTGAATTTAAATAGTTGAGTTTAACCAAATAATGGTCGTTTAGGTACAACGCAATTACAACATTAATATCCATGCATGATGGCTTGCACTGGAAAAAATGAACTAAATGAGGTGGACATTCTAGAAATCCACAATACACATTCACATTGCAATGGTAATACAGAGTTAAATAATATAAAGGTCACTATGGAATTACCACTTGTTGAAGTTGGAAGTTGGAACTATGCAAAAAAAACTCACTAAACACCCAAAACAAAATATTATTAATCACGCCAATGTATTTAATTAAAGACATCCGGATCCATGTACAATCCATGTGTTGCCAAAAAAAAACTAATATCCCACTTATAGTTAAAGACCCAAACGTTTGATACTAATCAATAAATCCTCGAATGAATAATACTTTATTTTTGCAGATACTTCACAACCTGAAATATACTATGAAAACAGTTATTGGATTGGCCTTTCAGACCAAGAACGGCACGGGGTTTACAAATGGGACAGCACGGGACAAGAAGTGAATTATACAGGATGGGGACCCAGACAACCCAGTACGCGGGATGAACACTGTGTGCATTTATTCTATGATCTCGATCTGCTCTGGAATGACCAGTATTGTACAGCTCCATGTAGAGCTATCTGTGAATCTCCCTCTACTTATGTATAAAATGTTCATGATTTAAAAATAATAATCTGATTGAAATCTATTTTATTCTGTACTAAAAAAAGCTAAAAAGGTGTATTTGACTTGGTAGTCCCACTAATGAGCAACCAGTGCATGGTCAATATTTGGTCAATATTTGGTCAATAAAACATCTAGCTAGGAGCTGCGTCAAATACTAGTAGTTTCTGAGAAAATTGAAGTTCACTGACAGAATGACAGAAAATCTATCCCCCCCCTCCCCCTTACTAACCTTGTGAATCACAATAACAATATGGTAGAAGACCTGAATAAACATGCTCCCAAAAAAGCAAACATACCAGGGATGAATGAATGGATGCTTAACGCACATCAACAGTACCCTGGATGAATGAGAACATTAAAGAAAATCAAATCAAATTTTGTTGTTTCCATTTTAATTTTAAAAAAATAGAAATGGATACTTTTCAAGAATATTCCAACATATCTTTGAAAAAAGTTAATAAATGTATGACAGCTATATACATTTTACCTAAAAGAATGACCATAGAGAGTACTTTAGTCCAAAAATGAAAAATTGAGAAAAAAAACAAAAAACAAAACAAAAAAACCCAATGAACCTCTATTTTTATACCTAGAGATGATAAAATATCGGTTATTCTCTTGGCAAATTCCCCCAAACAAAATTCCCACACCATGGGAGAATTCCTTCAAATTGTCATTTTATGTTCCTTTCAGAATTCTTTTTTTGTTTTATTGGAACAGTTTTACATAATTTAAGCTATATTTCCTGGATGGCATGGGCTTCAGCTCATATGGGAAATCGTATCATGAATTTAATCTTGGCACGTCCCGGGATCAAACCCACGACCTTTGGATCACCACAGAGGAATTAGTGCTAATAAGCTGGCGCTCAAACCAACTGCACCACGGCCATGTTAAATAGATAAAAATGGATATTTCCCACCATTTTTGTACAAATAAAACATTTTTCCAAATTATTTATGATGATTTAAAACTAAAAAGTGTCAAAAGGTAAACAATGTGTTGTGAAATTGCGTCACGCATTCGAAAACGCGTCAGAAAATTTGCACGTACTTTTGATTCTCGGCTCCGCAAAGCTTCTTCTCTTTTCTATAAAATGTCTGCTGACTGGAATTAATATTTATCGGGTTCTCGAAGTAAATTAGCGGGGAAAAGCACTGTGCGCATCTTCTGGTTGATTTTTTCGACCGCCATCTTTGTTTTGTTCTCATCCTGTCTCGCGGGAAACGAGACTTCGGCGCTTTGAATGAGATTTCGGCAGTGAAGTCGAATTTGACCTCTTTTAGCCATACATTGTTCTTCGGTCGAATTTGTAATTATTTTTCGACAAAAATAAAATTTTGTTAATTTTGAAGCGTATATATATACGGACGATTTTGGGGGGGAATTTAGTCTTGACCTGGCGAATTCTCGTCTGCTGTGCCTCATATCATCGCATCGCTTCAGCTTCGATCTCCGATCAGTCATACCATGCTCTCTGCAACCGTGAATAGGGTGACAACACCACTGCCTTCGGGGTAAATAATTATATAATATTATATGGAATTCACTTAAATAAATAAATACATTTTAGGAATGATTTTAATGTTGAGTGATAACAGCTGTTATTATCCTGGCATTTATGGGAACTGAATTACTATTAACATGAGTTTCCCCATGCTAGTCATCCTCTTTTGAGTATATGACTTACTCGAATTTGACCTCTTTTAGCCATACATTGTTCTTCGGTCGAATTTGTAATTATTTTTCGACAAAAATAAAATTTTGTTAATTTTGAAGCGTATATATATACGGACGATTTTGGGGGGAATTTAGTCTTGACCTGGCGAATTCTCGTCTGCTGTGCCTCATATCATCGCATCGCTTCAGCTTCGATCTCCGATCAGTCATACCATGCTCTCTGCAACCGTGAATAGGGAGACAACATCACTGCCTTCGGGGTAAATAATTATATATATGGAATTCACTTAATGAAATAAATACATTTTAGGAATGATTTTAATGTTGAGTGATAACAGCTGTTATTATCCTGGCATTTATGGGAACTGAATTACTATTAACATGAGTTTCCCCACGCTAGTCATCCTCTTTTGAGTATATGACTTACTTGAGGGGTTGTATCGCCAGTTTATCTGTGTTTTAAATAAACCAACTGATGTACTAAAATTGGAACCTGAGTGTCTGTCTGCAACCCAGCTGATTAATTTAGAAAACTATGATTTCTTATGGGGTTAAGAAATGTTATCCTCATTCACTGAAACAGAACATTCATAACACTGAGTAGTACAATTAAGGAATTTTCTTCATCTTATGACCATTCCTTGGTCCATTCTGTGTTGTTCCTCTAAAAAATAAATAAAACAAAAGGTCATTACTGCAGTCCCTCTCTGCAGAATAAGTAACCTGATGAATCAAGGTAAATTCACAACAAATCAAAGGTCATTACTGCCCTCCATCTCAGTGAAATAAGTAACCTGGTGAATCAAGGTAAAATTCATAACAAATGCACTAAAAGCAGCAATACTAGGCCAGGTGGCACCACATGTTTTCATAAAGGTGGCAGCACTGGTGATTGTCTTTTGGTTACTACGGACCATGGCAACAAGGAACAATGCTTCTGTGCATAGCTGCACAGAACAATGCATCTGTGCATAGTTACATATCAGTGAGCAGTAATAAACTAAAATGACAGAGAAAACCCATAGTAAAAGAAAAAAGGATTAAGAGAAATAACAAGGTGTATCGAAATATAATACTAGCAAATACCTCAAACTTGAGGGGGGTGTCTACAATATTGGGCTCCAAGGGAGAGAAGGTCCATTATTCATACTTAGAATAAAGCCACAGGTAAATATCAACTGGTAAACATGGATTTATTTATTAGCAGAAATCATGTCCTCATCTTCTCTATGCAAATTACCTTGATTTCTATATCTGAATATGAGATGAAACAAGGATTAGGAACAATAATTCAGATAAAATGTAGTGTGTGGATTTTTGTCACAGAGTAAGAAACACCAGTAAATGAAATTTACTGGTAAAACAGGCCAATCTGAGGCAAATCAATGTCTTGGTCAGTATATTACAAACTCTGAATAAACAATGAGTAGTGTAAGAACATTTTTGACAATTTTGGACTTATCTACACCTGGTGAAAAACTCAAAAACCATGCTAAATTAGCCTCTATAGTACAGGGAGAGCTTGGTGAAAAGCAGCTTACAAGTAATATAGAAAATGTCTATGAACTTTTACAGCACAATAAAGATATTGAAACTTGTTGCCAAAAATTCTGTGTATAACAATCCATCCAAATCACATTTGAGAATCTAATTAATTAGAGAGGTATCTAATCCTGTAGACCTTTCATTGAGATGGTAACGAAGAAACAATTGCCTGTTGGTATGGAAACAAATAGCCATATTTGTGCCAAGAGAAAACCAGGACACTTTGTCGATGCAAATCTTATTGTTCTGCCAATTACACAGTGGGGTACACCATGTCTGATGTTGAGAAAAAAGCCAGTAAAATTTTTAAAGAGAATTTAAAAAGTCTCATCGAGAAAAAGTCATTGCCCATTGTCAGACTGCGCAGCCCTTTAATAGGCATGGAATATACAAAAATTGAATAACTTTTGTGTACCCAACAGGTGAAACGTGGTCAGGCCAGAAATTTTTATAGTGTCATTCCCAGGGGTTGTTTGGCTCTGTCAGCCCTTCAGCTCAACGCCATTATGTTCGTTCCGTTTCCCGGACTTCCTTCCGGGTTTTGTATCGTGCAGAATAAACTCCACAAAGTGTTACACTCACCAAATGGACGTTTGTTGATATATTGGTGTGGTGGCAGCTGTTAGGATCCATGCCTACTTGTTCCTGAACACTCCAGGGATATTCCAGACCAGTGGATAAGCAAACCCAGTAACCTGGTGAACTTTAATAGCACTTTGACTGTATGGTAATTTCCATTCACTGCATGCCCCCCGGTTGCATGAAAACACAAATCACCCAGATTGGTTTGTTGACAGATGTCCCAAAAGTTCATGTGTGACTTTGAGTACCATATCAGTGTATTCCAAGCATCATAAGAACATTCTTGTCTTTGAGTACTATACCTGAGTATTCCAGACATCATGGCTAGTCAAAGAGCCCCCAAACAGTGGCAACTCACTAAGACAGAAACAACCAACTCTGTGGGGAGTTGGAGACAGAACCTTATGTACATTTTTTCACTGGACAACACATTCTCAGCATTTCTTGACCCCGATTTCACATGGCAAAAGAAGTTGCTCAAAACCCTAACAGAGGCTTTACTAGTGATGGGGCAGATGTTATCGGCGGTCGTACAGCAGCCCAAAAATGTGCCCAGTTAGAGATGATGTTGGGGCAAATTGCAAATTACTGTACCATAATTTCCAGGAATACTATAGTGAAAAATTCAACCAGCCTCAGAGACATTTGGCAGAAAATACGTGAGCACTATGGGTTTCAGTCAACTGGATCATATTTTCTGGACCTTTCGTCTATTACACTGAAACCTGATGAACGCCCCGAGGATCTGTACCAGAGACTCATGGCCTTTTTTGATGACAACCTTCTCACTGTGAGTGGAGGCCTCACTCACCATGGGGAGAGGGTCACTCAGGACGAGGACATGAGCCCCACACTCGAGAACACTATTGTCTACCTTTGGCTCCAACTGGTTCATCCTGGTCTCCCCCAACTCATTAAACAGAAATACGGCTCAGAGCTGCGCCACAAGACAATTTCCTCCCTAAAGCCTGAGATCTCACAGTCACTCACAACCCTCCTAGATGAGCTCCGGTGCATAGAGGATAGTAAGGCCATGCGAGCTGTTTCACGCAGACCCCAGTCCCAGTCCCTCCCAACCAGGTTCAAGGCTACTACAAAGAAACGTCCCAAGTCCTGTTGTCTCTGCAAGGCTTCAGGTCGCCCTTGGAGCAGCCATTTCCTGTCAGAATGCACATACCTACCAGACTCTGACAGGAAGTACTTTGGAATCTCACGACTCATTCTGGAGGAGGACGGTGAAGGTGAAGAGGAGGATTACTATTGCACACAAAGTATGCCTGATGATGATGAACCAGAACCGGTGCCTTCAGCTCGAAGGGTGGACGTGGTCCAAAGCCCTTACATGACCACTTATTTCAACAACCTTCCAGTTCGCATCACCCTAGACACTGGTGCTACAACCAATATGGTCCTGGCTTCCTTTGCGTGTGCTATCAACTTGCCCATCAAGCCTACTAGACAAAAAGCACGACAGGCGGACGGTGTGACCCCCCTAGAGGTGACAGGAGAAGTACACTGTGTTGTGTCTCGGAAGGGACAGACATTCAGTCTGGATGCTCTTGTAGTAAAACAACTTGATGTTGATGTCCTGGCAGGAAACCCCTTCCTTGTCAAAAATGACATCGGAGTATTACCAGCTAGAAGCCAGATTCTCATAGGTGATGACGTCATATCCTACGGTCCCCAAAAAGAGGTCCATACCAGCGCTGTTAGACGTACACAGTCCTACCTACTGAGAGCCCCCCACAACAGACAACCATTTTACCAGGAGAATGCCTTGATGTCCACACCCCAAATTACACTGATCCAGATGGTGAATGGGCCCTGGAGCCAAGACTTGACTCTCCCCTCAACCAGCATCAGAAGCCAGAAAGGGTTTGGCCTCAGCCCCAAGAGATCACTTCTGTTGATAATGTACTGAGATTGAAAAATGACTCCGGTGAGCCTATTCTCCTCAAGCGCAATGAGCACTTCTGCCAGATTAGAGCCCTGTCATCACCAGATCCCAGCCAAGCCCCAGATAATGAGCCCAACCCAAAGTTTAAGGTCAAGTTTTCACCGCAACCCCCATTCTCATCTGAAATCAGAGTGGACCCTGATAATATCCTGTCAGACAACATGAAGCAGAAGTTCCAGGACCTCAATTATCAGTATGACTGTGTGTTCAATCCATCAATCCCAAGGTATAATGGTGCAAGCGGTCCTCTTGAAGCCACAGTCAACATGGGGCCAACACTTCCCCCACAACGGAAGGGACGTATACCTCAGTATAACAGATCCACCATGGTAGAGCTCCAAGAGAAGTTCGACGAGCTTGAGTCTTATGGAGTATTCGCCAAACCAGAGGACGTGGGTGTTGTTGTGGAATATCTCAACCCATCATTTCTTGTCAGAAAGCCCAATGGTGGAAGCCGCTTGGTAACGTCCTTCGGCGAAGTAGGGAAGTACAGCAAACCGCCACCCGCTCTCATGCCAAATGTAGATTCTGTTCTACGGGATATTTCCAAATGGAGGTACATAATTGTGACGGACTTGTCCAAATCCTTTTATCAAATCCCACTTGCCCATTCATCAATGAAATACTGTGGTGTGGTGACACCCTTTAAGGGTGTTAGAGTGTACACGAGGTCAGCAATGGGCATGCCTGGATCGGAGACCTACCTTGAAGAACTCCTCTCCAGGGTGGTGGGGGATCTTATTCAGGAGGGTCGCCTTGCCAAAATAGCTGATGACATGTTTTGTGGTGGTGACACCCCTGAGGAAGCACTCTACAATTGGGGCCTACTGCTGGCTAGGCTGAAGGAGAACAATCTTGGCATCTCTGCACCCAAGACCGTCATTTGCCCTCGATCCACAACCACACTGGGATGGATCTGGTCCAGTGGTACCCTGATGGCCAGTCCACACAAGGTTTCTGCTCTGGCCGCGGTGGAGCCACCTTCTACAGTGCAGGGACTCCGCTCCTTCATTGGTGCCTACAAAGTGCTCAGCAGAGTTTTGAAGAATTATGCAGAGTTACTATACCCACTAGAGCAGCTCACGGCTGGGAGAGAGTCAAAGGAGAAGTTGGAGTGGACCTCAGAACTGATTGAGTTATTCAGAGTGGCACAGAAGGCTCTGCAGAACTGCAAACAGATTACCATGCCCAGAGCGGAGGATTCTCTCTGGATAGTCACTGATGCAGCTGTTGGATCCGGAGGCCTCGCTGCTACATTATATGCCCTGAGGGATGGAAAGCTGATGCTATGTGGCTTTTTCAATGCTAAACTGAAGAAACACCAAGTCGCCTGGCTTCCTTGCGAAATAGAGGCCCTGGCAATCAGTGCAGCAGTACGGCAGTTTGCTCCATTCATAGTTCAGTCACATCAAGTGACTCAGGTTCTCACTGACAGCAAGCCTTGTGTCCAGGCGTACAGTAAACTGTGTAGAGGAGAATTCTCAGCAAGCGCCAGGGTCACAACCTTCCTGGCTACCGTGAGCAGGTACCATGTCCATGTACGCCATGTATCTGGGGCTGCCAACCTTCCATCTGATTATACCAGTCGCCATCCAGCTGAGTGCACAGATGCTAGCTGCCAAGTCTGTAAGTTTGTAGCAGCTGCGGAGGAGTCTGTAGTCCGAGGTCTATCTGTGAAAGAGGTTCTTGATGGTTCCATGAAAATGCCCTTCACAAGCCGGGCTGCCTGGTTAGCCACTCAACAGGAATGCCAATCACTCCGACGTACTCATTCACACCTCACACAGGGTACGAGACCGTCCAAGAAATCTACTAGACTGACTGATGTCAAACGGTACCTGAGATGCGTTGTGGTTTCACGAGATGGCGTCCTTGTGGTCAGGGACGAGCAGCCATTCCAACCTCTCCGTGAGAAGATTGTCGTTCCACGCAGCATTCTTGAAGGTCTACTTACAGCCCTACACATCAAATTTCATCATCCCTCCCAAAACCAGCTCAAACAAGTATTCACACGAAGCTTCTATGCTCTGGATCTCGATAGAGCTGTTGGTCTAGCAACTGAGTCTTGCCATCAATGCTCATCTCTGAAGTCAGTGCCGACCCATTTGCACCCCCAGACTTCCACACCACCACCTGATGTCATTGGGGCTCAGTTTGCGGCAGATGTTGTCAAAAGACATCGCCAACTCATTCTGCTAGTACGTGAGACCGTATCCTCATTCACCACATCCTGTTTCCTTGAGAGTGAACAGCACCAGCAGTTACACGATGGTATTTTATCATTGTGTGCCGAGCTCCGCAGTCTTGGTGATGGCGGCTGTAGGGTGAGAGTGGACCCTGCTCCAGGCTTCCAGGCTCTCGTGGATGACCCTCTTCTCAAGCAATATGGAGTTACACTTGATATCGGCCAAGCTAAGAATATCAACAAGAACCCTGTTGCCGAAAACGCTGTCAGAGAATTTGGCTTGGAGTGTTTGAACATAGCCCCAGAGGGAGGCCCCTTGTCAAAGGTCTCACTCGCATTGGCCACCGCCAATATGAACACCAGAATCAGGACCAATGGGTTGTCCGCCAGGGAGATATGGACCCAGAGAGATCAGCTCACAGGGGAACAGCTTCCCATTACAGATCGGCAGATAATCCTACAGAAGCAGTTATCTCGCCATCTGAATCATCCATCCAGTGCCAAGTCCAAAGCCCGCGGTCGAGGTCCCCCCAGTTATCAGTCACTGCAGGTCGGTGATTTGGTTTATATTAAAGGGGATCGTGACAAGACTAGAACACGGGACAAATACATGGTATGCAGTGTTCGGGATGACAAATGCCAAGTTCGGAAGTTCTCTCAATCACAGTTCCGCTCTAAGACATATGATATGCGCACATGTGACTGTTACCCTGTGACCCCCAACAATTTGGATAGCGGAAGTCATGGCCCTGTCAGAGGCTTGCACAAGGATAGTACTCCTAATGACTCAGAGGACTGTATCCCACAACAACCCTCCTACACAACTATTCAATCTGAGCCGACCATGGAGTGTATGAATGAACAGGTTCCAGACCCACAGTCTCAGCCGGACATACCTCCAGACATCAGTGTTCCCCCTATGGAACCTGATCCTCCAGTTCCTCCCACTGACACTGGATCCCACATGGATGAGACTCCCACCATGACGTCTATGGAGCCTCCTAGTGTACCAGAGGCAAGTGCACTTCCGTCCCCCAGACGGTCAACCCGTTCAAGGAAGAAACCATTATGGCAGTCCAGTGATGAGTGGGACATGAACTAAAGCTCCCATGTGTGTAGAGTCATGTGCTAGCCTGTGCCATATGTGTGAGCAATTGATATACATTCATTCCACTTGTGTGCCACCTGTATATATATCTGTCCATTATCAAAGGGTGTACGCCGAACGCTGCCCTAAATCATGTGCCTGTATTGTGGATATAACTCAAAGGATGTACGCCGAACGCTGCCCTGTATAATTATCATAGTAGCTCACATATTGTGTCACATCAATGTGCTGATAGGTGGAGTTGTGACTGATATCAGCATCACTGTATATAACCTTGTACATGGATAATATGGTTTTCATCTACATTACTTGTGAACATTACTTGTGAACATTGCTTGTGAACAACTAACTCTTGAAGACTTTGTAGTTATTGGTTTATATTGTTTATTTCAATTAATCATTACAAATATGGAACTTTATTACACCCATGGACATTGAGTGATAAGACTGTAGTTCAATATCATGTTTTAACATTGTTCAAGCACCATTTCCGTTACAGTGTATTGTGTAAAAGACTATGTCATTTTCTGCTCACAATATTTCCATATTTTCATTGTTTAATGTTTACTTAATATTGTCTATATACTGTCTATATATGTGTATTTGATGGATATATGGAGAGGGAAAGGGAGAAAAGAGCAGTCACGCCATTATGTTCGTTCCGTTTCCCGGACTTCCTTCCGGGTTTTGTATCGTGCAGAATAAACTCCACAAAGTGTTACACTCACCAAATGGACGTTTGTTGATATATTGGCGCAAATCTTGGTAAATGTTCTCACAGAAAGATGTACTGGTGAATTAATAAGGGCAAGTATTCTCAAGACATTGGCAACTTCTATATTGCGGTGGAAAAGGCCAGTAGGAATATTTTGTCTTGTTAAGGCGAGAACCATCAAAATTGCGCAATATCCTTGTGTGTTATGGAGGTGGTGCTCTGACCCATGGGCAGCACCACTGCCCATGGGTTATATTCAGTTGATATTTGCCTGTGGGAAAAAAGCGAAAGGCAAATATTGACTGGTAAACATGGATTTATTTATTAGCAGAAATCATGTCCTCATCTTCTCTATGCAAATTACCTTGATTTCTATATCCAACTGAATATGAGATGAAACAAGGATTAGGAACAATAATTCAGACAAAATGTAGTGTGTGGATTTTTGTCACAGAGTAAGAAACACCAGTAAATGAAATTTACTGGTAAAACAGGAAGGCCAATCTTAGGCAAATCAATGTCTTGGTCAGTATATTACAAACTCTGAATCATCAATGAATAGTGTAAGAACATTTTTGACAATTTTAGACTTATCTACACCTGGTGAAAAACTCTCGAACACCATGCTAAATTAGCCTCTATAGTACAGGGAGAGCTTGGTGAAAAAAAAGCTTGTGCTGGTGAATTAATAAGAGCACATATACTCAAGACGATGGCAACTTCTATATTGAAGTGAAAAAGGCCAGAAGGAGTAGCTTGTCTTGTTAAGGTGGGGACCATCAAAATTGTGCAATATCCTTGTGTGTTATGGAGGTGGTGTTCTGACTCATGGGAAGCACCACTTTCCATTTGCTGAAGATGATATCAGGATACTGCAAGAAGTTGATTACAGGGAAGAAACCGATTTTCATCATAATTTTGCATATTGAGAACATTCAACCTTAATTATCTTACATTTAACATTGTAAAAATGTGTTTCTATTTTCAGATTGAAGCATGATATGGTTATAAAGCAATGCTATCTCCTCTCAACAAATAAATTTGAAACTATGCATCTCCAAACATTACGTTTTGATGCCCAAGAACAAACTTGTGAAAAACACCTTTCATGAATGCAGTCATGCTTGAAGGCATCGGATTGCAAAATGCTATTCTAGTACATTGTGATATGCAAAAATTAGATTGGCATGCCTATGTGGAGAAAATGTGGAAGAAGCAAGAATAAAGTTATTGGACCATGCATATTGTTACACTTTAAATTATATTGTCAATAAACACTTCTGACTTAATATATTTGTGAAATTCAATAATGTTGAAACAATGCACATTTAAGGTAGTTTTTTACTTCCAATTTGAATATTTATTGACATTTTTTACATAGTTTTCTCATTTTATTTTTAGGCAAATGTTTTATTTTCATATGAAAAAGTATCACTTCTGTTTAGTTTTTTTTTAATTTACCTTTGAGTATATTTTGATTGCCAATTTGCTATGTTATTTCTTATTATATAAACAGTCAATTACATATGATTGGACCAATGTTTGAATTTATGTGCAATACTTTCTTGGAATCATTTTTTCAGAAGCAATTATAATTATTATAAAGTCCAGAAGGTGGTGCTACCTGGTTTTTCTCTCCATTTAACAATGTGGCTCAAGAGTGGTAGGTTTTCACAAATGATCCAGTTATATGAATGTAGAGCAAGGCTTGGCTTTGTTTGTTGGTTACTTATTATTGTCAAACACTTCCATGAAATAATAGTAAAGGGCAAGGTTTTTAATAGAGGAAAATAAAAATAGATGTAATGTAATCTGAGTGATGTAATCTGAGAAAAGCTCAGGAATAAAAATAATCCATGACAAAAATGAGGTGTATGTTAAATTATTTGACATTGGAACAGTCAATACATAATCAGGGTTTTACCCCCTTCCCTAATATTTTACCTGACCCAATTATTTTTCATGTTGGTTTTTTAAAATATCTTCTGTAATTTGCATATGTAATTTACATTCATTATTCTTGACATAATTTATATTAATATACTTGTGGGCTTTGTAACTTTACATGAATGGGGGAAGGGGGAGTTCAACAGATTTGGCTTGAAATTTTAATTAATAGCTATCAGCATTATATAAAATATTTCCAAAATAATTGCAAAACTCAATTACTTTGAACAATACCATTAATAGCAATTCCTTGAAACCAATAACTGTTGACTTTTATTTATACGCAGTGTTGACCCATCTCTGAGAAAGAGGGCCCAACAGGAGTTGGAATCCGAGAATTATGAAAAGGTTATTTACAAATGTCAAATTATGACATATTATTATGTCATTCTGTTTTTCCGTTTTAGCGTTTCAGTAAAATGAAATGATATAATGAAATAATGATAAAACAGTATTTTGACATAGTTTCATTAAAGCAAATGGATTTTTTTTCTGGAGAGGTAAATGATAAAACGATATAACACTTTGGCCACATCATCCACTGACCAAATTGAATATACCTTAATGTTTATTTTTGTTAATTTTTTCTTCTTTACAGACCCAAAAGGAGATGTTGGAACTGGCTGAGAAGGCATCTTTTGATGCAAAAAGAATGACTGCCACTTCACAAACAGAAAATAGGTACTGAAAAATATTCCATTTTAAATGTACAAAAAAGTGCATTTTAATATGTATAAAATATTTACAGTATCATTATTCCCCCATATTTTGGGGGGGGGGGGGAATAATGGTGCTCAATTTTACTCAGAGCATAAAGTAGATAGATGTTTAATTGTCAGGACTTTCAAACATAACCAGCAATTGTACATGGTCTGGGGAATTCAATTTTGTCAGCTGTGAAAGGTCAGATGCATCTGCAACTACAACACCCAACTCTCTGTTGTCGCCATCTTTGTCATCATCTGATTTTACAATAACTTTTTTTCCCTTGTAAACTATCTCTGAAATGTCTTAGGATTGTTTGCACTTTGTTGGAGGAAACCATGCACCCTATTCCTCAGAAAGTATATAACTGTAACAAAGTATGCCACCTATCAAGTAGCTTTACTATTCTTGCCACTGACGGCAATCCAACAAAGCAATGGTGTATAGGATATGGGTACAGTTGGTATAAGATAGTCTATGAATTATGCACTTTTCCAATTCCACAACTTTTAATTCACAAACACCCTTCATCAGGCCGTGTTATTTCAGTGCACAGAATGTCAGTAAATAACAACCAGTGCATAATGTTTTACAGGCAAGTCAACAAATACCTTCACTTGTTAAAAAATGAGGCAAAAAGCCTGTGCTTTTATCACCTTTCCAACCATAATCTTCTAAATGTCCCATCATATCAAGTTCATCATATTGCAGGCAGATTTAAGGTTCTGCTTTTCTCAGTTTTTTTCAAGTTATAAAACAAAAAGATTATGTATAAAAAAAACCATGTTTCCTACCATATATATTTTAATTACTTCAAAACAAAGAAATATATTGCATGTTGGTGGTGATTATTATGTTTTGATATTTCTAATATATTAAGAACTAGAATGACAGACACAATATTATAGTATCCACAAGATAGTTGGTTGTTATTCCATTTCTATACCAATTAATATTTACACTTTTGTATAAATTACAAGTGTATAATGAGGATGTATTTAGTTTGGTTAGTTTTGGGGTTTTACATCATGAGACCTACCGTATATACTCGTGTATAAGTCGAGGTTTTTTTCCAAAAACTCTTAGTTGATGTTTAGGGGGTCGTCTTATACACGAGAGCAGTCTTATACTCGAGTATTTACGGTAAAACGTAAATACGGTAAAACGTAAATATGATGTTCATATTTTCGAAATAACGAATATCAGACGTAGCAGATTGATTTTAATTGCGTTTTAAATGATAAATAAAGGTATTTACCCAATATTATCACAAAACGTAATACGATGTACGTGACGTCCTTTATCTTAGCGTCTGGGTGCCCACGAGACAAAAGTGGAGCGGCCAACATGTCAAATTGAACTTTCATATCCGTAGCTGATCGATTTTAATTGCGTTTTAAATGATAAATAAAGGTATGTACTTAATATTATCACAATTACGTCGAGAATGTCTCCACATCATTGATTTTAGCCTCAAAACAAAGCGTTTTCATTATTTATCATTTGAAATGCAATTAAAATCGATCCGCTTGTGAAAGCATTTCTGTCAACAAGGAAGACACGACTCAACGCAACACGTGGTCGCAATTTACATGATATTTACGTTTTACTTCATGGATAAATTCTCGATTGTGATAATATTTCGTAAATACCTTTATATATCATTTAAAACATATTATTTCGAAATGCATTTTTTTTACTTTGTTCTCATTGATTTCAATTATCAGCGTTCACAGTTTTGCATTTCGTCTTTGTTTCCACTGCTTTGGTCGTGTCTTCCTTGTTGACAGAAATGCTTTCACACGTGGATCGATTTTAATTGCGTTTTAAGATGGATTGATGGTTTTGTTCTGTTCTCGAACAATTTGTGATAATATTGGGTAAATACCTTTATTTATCATTTAAAACGCAATTAAAATCGATCAGCTACATTTGATATTCGTTATTTCGAAAATTTGAACATCGTATTTACGTTTTACCGTAATTACTCGTGTATAAGACGGCTAATATCTTATATTTTAAGCATATTTACGTTTCACTTTTAAAATGACCGCCAAGCTTCAGCTTAAGCTTGAATGGTAGCAGAGCCGATATGTCAAGAAAAACCAACTCGACTTATATTCGGAAATTGTTTTTTTTCAAGAAAAATAACCTCAATTTTGGGGGGTCGACTTATACACGAGTCGACTTATACACGAGTAAATACGGTACTTATAGCAGATCTAGTGCTACCTTACTGAATTGTCATGTTGCAGGTCCTGGACATGACAACCCACCCGATCACAGATTTACAAGGACAATGGGTAAACCCTTTAGGCATGGGCTTCAGCTCATATGGGAAATTGCATCATGAATTCAATCTCGGCAGGGCCGGGATTGAACCCAAGACCTTTGGATCACCACAGAGGAACTGGTGCAAATAAGCTGGCCCTATAAGCAACTGCGCCACGGCCCGTGGCATAATGAGGATGTATATAATAAAGCCATATATATATATGAATTTTTCATAGGTTTTTTTTGTGTGTAGCTCTTTGAGCAATAATAAATATATGTGATAATAAAGACTATATTATAACATTCTGCATATATAGCGATAAGAGGCGATGAGGGCTGGTGTGTATATGTCAGCGATTTCTGTGCACATCTCACCAAATGTTGTCTGTTGCTTTCTTGACAACTAGTTCCTGCTACACTCAGACCTGATCAATCTCGCGCCCAAGACAACTCATACCCATATAATATAAATGTAGAAATGCTTGGTTTCACGGTCATTCCTGTGTAATATAACAAATTTTTAGATAATTCATTAATGCGAGTGTATAGCGGGTATGAGATGACATGACAGTGACAACCTACATGTCCTAGTCTATGATTTACAGGAACTTCAAAATGATGAAAAAAAATAACTTCTGTACACAAAATATTCACATTTGACAAGATTCTTATATTGGAGAAAAATGGAAAATTAAATCTCAAAGTCGTCCTATATAATTTTTATTATGATTCAGGTGCCTTTGACAATATTGCAACTAATCTTTTTTACATATTTAACATGATCAATTTGACTGTTTATTAAAATTATATCTATATTCTTTACCGTCTTGATTACGCTTATATACATATTCTGCATCATGATATTCACTATGTATCAAATGATTTTCACGAATATACATCAAATGCTTATCAAGAGTTTCGTTGGTAAATCTCCATTTTGCTCTTTTATCCTCCAGAACTGCTGGATCAGAATATTTAGTGTAATCAAGGTGATTTGGTAGTCTTTTCTTTACCAGGAATTCACCATCTAATGTAATTTCTGTGTGCTCAAAGTCACTTTCATGCTCAGGCAGGCCATGAGGAAAGGTTAATGGTCGAATCCTCAAGAGGTGCTTGACCTCGTTCAGTCTTTTATTCACATAAGCTGTGTTCTTCAAAATAACTGGGTCATTCAGCTGGAAGATAAAGCAAAAGAAATTGATGAGAAACACATTAATGTTCAATATTTGTCTACACCATTCCAAAACTCATGATTTTTCATCACTTATACAAATGAAAACATTACCATTATCATTACCTTTTGCTACAGATGGCAAGAGGTCTTATCAGATATATTTGTTAATACTTTTAACAAAGCCATAAAGACCTAATCCTTAAAGACTTTAATAAATTTTTAGACAAATAAACAGGTATCAATGTGAAAGTCAACAATGTACTTACATTTTTATCCAGATCAAATTTGGTAAGGATCTGTCTTTCCCACCATGGCCGCCCTTTAACGGGTTGTGTCCTCCACACTACGTGCAGCATGTGGGGCTCTGTCTCGCCACTCGCCTCCTGTGCAGCTTTCTCTGCCTTGTACTCAAGCATTGGTTCTGCCCATGATAAATCTGCATCATCTTTCTCTCTCCTCTTTCTGTTTTTTGTTTTTCGAGTCCTGTGTGCCCACTGAGCTTGGATGCAACTCAAAGGTGTAAATATCCTCCCTCCTCCACTCAAGCTCTGAAAGTACGGCCACACAAATCTATACATGCTATCATTCAAATATTCATCAGGGTGGAATTTGTTTTTATATATTGGTTTATCAATCTCTATCAAATATAAGCAAACTTCAGATTTACATCTTTCCAAATTGACACAATTGGAATAGACAGTATGTATTTAGCTGCCATTTTAAATCTTTAAAAATATAATGCAATTGAAATGGTGTGATTATTGCTGGACATGTGTATCACTATCAGTTGTTTTTACCTCTGCATGTGTGGGCCTTGTTAAAAATAATGTTATTTTCTCTGGCTAACAGAAAGAACAAATGCCACAACGTATGCTACACAAGACTACAACGCTCAGCCAGCGCTATAAACTTATGTGACTGTGTGTATCTTCTACTGAAAAATATGATGTAATGCTGCAACGCTACAATGCTACAGCAAAACGATACAGCATCACAATAAATTTAGACACCACAAATGTCTGATAATGCTACTCGTGCTGGACCAGTTTCCGCCGATGAAGTAGACCGTGACTGGCAGCAGCTACAAGGGTTCTCTCCAGCTTAGCCGCTGTAATCGATGGTTATTGGTAGCGACGGAAAACTGGTCCCTCACGAGTAAACGCCTTCTGCCTGTCACAGGTTAAACTTACGATCATTTGAATATTATTGTAACTTAAATAAATAACACCCAATTATCACACTGAGCTTGTCTCTTGGTGGCAGGGGCTTCTTTTTATATGGGCGGAGCGTCCGACTTTCGTTTGGCCAATGTTGAATGTCACCCACAACTGGCACAAGGCTCAGTCAGAGCGCCACGGAATGTCATGACAGATGTTATTCCAAGGAAAAAATAGTTGTCTTACCAGAAAAACGAACCATTCTATAAATTATATAAATACCAAGTTACATTTTAGAACTATATTTAACGGAAACTAAATCAATTAACAAGAAAATAAAAAGGTTACAAACTTGTTGGCAAATCCGCAACATTTTCCCCGATGTCTGCAAGTAAGAACCCGTTTCTAAAGCACGATGCGAATTTAACAAAAAAAATAAAGTTTGAGAAAGAAACAGAAAAATATCTGCGACTGGGTCACTATAGTAAATGTTTAGTTTTATGTTATATTTTTAGCCATAGACTTTTTCTTAAGATTGAAATTCTGCTGAGGTAATTTTTTGTATACGACAATTTTTCACAAAACACCAGGTAAAGTACTTGTTTTTCCAGATCCAGAGATTTCGAAATTTTGTTTATCAGATGTTGCAAGTGTTATCTTATTATTTTCAAAGGGGATCTTCCCTCTTGAGGTACTTTCGCTGATGTACTTTGATGGTAACACGTGTAAATGATATTTTCTCATATTTTAAATAATTTTGTCAAGTAATTAAACGAACGAGTTGGTGACGATCAGCTGATTGTGTAAGTTGACTGTGAATGTGAAACAGCATTGTGTTCTTGTTTACAAAACAAATCTCGGCAATTAAAAATCCAGCATATTATAAACTGATGAAGACAAGTTATTTGATTTACCTTGATTCACATGAGATTGTTTTGGAAACATTTCCCTTGTACTGTACTCTGGTTGAAATAGCTCGGTAAAGTATTCGCCTTGAGATCCAGGGATTCCCAGTTTGAATCCTGGCCAGCGAGTATGAGCAGACATTGTCTGGAAGAATACTGTCTGGAATCAGCAGTATATAAATGTCAGCTTTACTTTACTTGACACCACTTGGGGATATTCCACTTTGGGGTACTCAAATTGCTGGTACTCTGCTTGAAAAACAGAAGGTGAAAAAATGCATCAAAACAATTTGACACGTGATGTGCATTGTGTCAGTTCTGACACCTTATATTTTTTTTAGGCTTTTAGGATCAAAATGTTTGAATAGAAAGGTTTGCATGTACATAATAGATAATATCAACCTTGGATTTAAATCATAAAACCCAATCATTTAAAAGTTTTAAAAATGACACTTCACTGAATTTGGCGGGAATCAGTTTTGGTATATTGGTGTGTCCAGAAATGGATATTGAAGGAGATGTTCAATTTAACAAATTTCACAATTTATATCATTTGGTATTTCTTCTTATAGGACTTTGTATGATATTTATGAACACGAATATGCAAAAAGAATAATAAACACTTGTACAGAAAAGATACTGTAGTGTACCCCATTTTGACAAATGTAAAACCATGGACTTGCCACTGATGCCTTTCACACACTGCCCTTGTGTGACGTCACACTGGTACAAGTCACTCTGTGTTGAAAGTGCCAGTTGGCAAATGCGTCATGTGCCGAATGCAACAAGCCTCAAAACAATGATCATGTCTTGTTATTTTTAATTCAAAAAGTGTTTTTATAAGCAACCTGTCTCTTTTGGTGGAGTAAACCATCTTTGGGAAACTTTACAAGTAAAAATATCATTTTAATGATAATTATTTTCCCGTTTCAGATGATAGGCCTAGGCTGGTGATTATCAAGGAATGCAGGAATTTTCTCCATATTTGTGGCAGAAAAAAAATAGAAAAAAAGCATGAAAGGAATTGATCAATAATATTATAAAACATTTTTTCTTCGTGATATAATGGCGACTGTATCATGCAAGACAAAAGACTACATTTATATAAACAAGTTGCCAAGTGTCATTGTTTGTGAAATATTATCCATGTTAACATGGAGAGAAAAACTGCTTATTCCAAATGCCATTCCAGCCTGGATACAGTATCTGGAGATGGCAGGGGCATGGAGAAATATAAGGTAAAATTTATACCAGAATAATGTTAGAATCATATTAAGGTTGAAAGTAGCATTCGTTGTAAACCAAATAAGTAATGTTGTCAAATTCATCATTTTGCTAAGTTTTAAGGGGTTGTTCAAACTGTTCTAAACTGATTTACTATGTCTAATCAATGTCTTTGTTTCCATTTCTTGCAGAATTGTGTGTGAGTACAGAATTGCAGGAAATCAATCCCATGGTGAGATGGATAGAGATGAATTTCTGCAGTTAATACTGGGATGTATCAATAATTATGGATGCTATTTCCAATCTTGTACCTTTGATATGAGGGTAGAATTTCAATGTGGCCAAAGACTGGAAATTTTGCAACATCTTGCCAAGAACTGCAAAAATTTAAAATGGATTTCAATATACCATGCTCTGCACATGAGCAGTCCAGGTGTATATCAGTCAGTCGCCCAGCATCTCAATGCCTATGTCAGTCTGCTCTCTCGTTTACAGCAACAGAATCCAAACCTTTATAGAATCTATTTGTACAATTTATACTGTGATGGTGTGGACCTTGCCACCGGAGACGTGTTGTTGTTTCAAAAGTATTTAGAGAATGGTTTGCACCAAAGGATTTCTGGTCTAGAATTCTATGATATATGTGGCATTGAAATGCATATTCCCAGTATTAGTGACTTTAGGCATTTATCAATTCTCAAGTGTCCAATCCAAGCTGTCAACCAGGATATTGTATTGAATCTTTCAAAGAAAAACCTGACGGATTTGTACTTAGTACATGATTCAATCACACCCATAGATAGTAATTACCATGAAAAATATGTGTATAACTGGGAACAAATTGCTCAAGTTTCCCCAGGTTTGAAGGTGCATTATACCTTCATAGAGACCACTCTTCGTGACACTGATGTTTGTTTGAACCCGCTAGCCAGAACACTTGTGATTGATAGTCTGTGTAATCAGATTTGTAGCAAATTATTGACAGCCATTGGCAGCAAATATGGTAAAAGTTTAGAGACCTTTGTTCATCTTGGAATTGGGTGGTGCTATGCCCCTTATGAAAACCCAGTGACTTTACCAATTGCTTATCAAAGATTGATTACAGCCTGTCCTAATCTCAACAAATTAGTCATTGGAGTTGATATACCAGCATCAGTATTTCCAGGAATAGTTCATGAGAGAAAGTTGCAAGCCGTCGTGGTTGATCAGGAGAAGATCAGTTTTGATATGACCACCACAGGGAGAGCTGCATTGCTGTCCAACCTGCAGAGAAATGAAATGTCTGTGCCATCACCGCACAAGATTCTTCAAGTTTGTGAGAATTTGGAAACTCTGAACCAAGAAATGAGTCTTTCTCTTGGATCTGGATGGAAGGCTTTACTATCACAAGAATTTAAAGCTCAAAGTAAACATTTCATCCGATTTTATAGTATATACTAGCAAGATGAATGTACTCAACAGAACAATTTCATTCGCACCTGTATCCAGCCAAAATAACTACAGAACAAAAGAAATTAAATTTCTGCTTTTTTATGCTGTGGTCAAAAAAGATATTTTCATTTCACTATGACTGAGTTGCACAGAAAATTGGGAATTGAAGATATTTGTAATCATGACATGTATTGTTAATTTATGATGTCCGATAGAAATAGAGAAGACAGAAAAAAGATTCTCCATTTAACAAATGTTCACTTTTCAGTGATAATGGTGCAAAATTTTACAATGGCTGGACAATCCAAGCCCCTCAGGGTATAATAAAACACAAAAGTGGAACCAAGAAAAAAAACCTAATATTTAAGTGCAACTTGATTTCCCAAGAGTGATGTAAAAATAATAATATAGCGGTACTATTATGGATAAAATGAATACATTCATGTGCATCAGAAATGGTTAATACATATTATACATGAAATAGATTATGTGGCTCCTGAAATAGATTATGTGGCTCCTGAAATAGATTATGTGGCTCCTGAAATAGATTATGTGGCTCCTTCTCGGGGTGATATCATACATCTTAAAGAAAAGATGCAGTTTCAAGATGGACATTTCACAGATTTGCCACAGATTTGTCAGTTTAAAAATTTCATGCTCTATATCTGACATCCCCAGGGTGTCGGTGTGCTTGTATGACATCACAGAGCTGTTATGATGTCCTGGTTGTATATTGATTGTCAGGGCTGATGAGAAACTAGTTGTTTGGTTTATACCTCGACCAAAATGGTCAAAGAACCTGTTTGGTTTAGCTTAGGTTCTGGGTTAGTTGGTTTGTGCCTATTTGAGATACCTATGATATCAGACCAAAATATGTCAACTGGGATGCAAATACTGAAGACTGATATCAGTGTTTTGCAGGGAAGGGTCACTGACACAGCCTAATTGATATTTATGAACAATTTATTCACACCAAAATGGGGTACGATAAAAAAGTTGTTTCTGTGATATGAAAACATGAAAATGGTAAAAATTATTTATTAATAAAGATAATGGTTTAATAAGTCGAGTTTTCCAGTTTTAATATTTTCTATCTCCAGCCTGGAGGGTGAATGGGCTGAATCAGATAGGTGGTTATGAGTAGTTTAAGCTATTTCTTAACCTCTTTTTCCACACCTTTCTGGTAAAAATCTCGTTGTTTTGATCTTTTAACTTTTCTTCAATGAATTTGCGGCTCTGAAAAATTGGCCAGGGTATTTTTTACTAATGGTGAATTAGGTGCATCTCATAGGTAAAAGCAAGAAGTGAAGTCCTTTTTTATCTTCTTAAAGAAAAGATGCAGTTTCAAGATGGACATATCTGATATTTGGTAAATATAATAGTATACAATTATGCTTCCAACTAAAATCTGATTTGATTTTCGCAAGCTGAAAGAATGCTTTTATCCTCTTGATTTGTTTCAAATGAAAGGAAAAAGAGCAGCTGAAATTATGTATATATTATGGTTTATTCATATTGTTACAGACTTGGGTCATTTGTTTATACAGTGAAGTAAGACAAACTGTACATTGTACACGTAACCACACGTATGTGCAGGATCCATATATTATACTATAATAAACATAAGATAACTAATATACATTTGAATACCATATTTCCAAGCTATAGGTGACTATTGAATGTAGAACTTGAACCAAACTTTTCTATTTGGCTGCACATGTACCTTACATTTTAATTCCTGGAGTGTGATAGCAACTTGGCTCTCATATTTCCTGTCACCTCTTGCCAAGCGATGCATGATGGGTTATTGTCAACAAGAATTTATACTACATTAATTGTGTTATGAGAAGTCCTCAAAATCCGATCAAGTATAAATATGCAATTTTATGATGGATCACAATTTATTTTCTTCATTCAAAATATTTTCTTTGGAAAATTAGCCATTTAAAACACAATTTCTGTGGTATTATTGATACTGAGAAGTAAAATTATAAGTCCTGTCTCTTGTGCATGAACTGACCTGTCACCATAAATACCCCATATTACACATGATTTCACAATGATATTTGACATAAGCCATGTGAGCCAATGCATCAAAGTGCCAGTCTGAAACATCCAAAAATGACAATTCAAAAAGGGGGTAGGGGGGTTAATTTTTAAGGGTTTCAGGCTTTTTCCTGAATGCTGACTTTCATCACTGGCCATTTAACTTTCCATTTCTAGGATCATTGTAGTTTAAAAAGGATGTTTTGTTGTTACTTCTGATTCACCTTTTTCATCTTACCTTTAATCAAAATTTGTTGGACAGAAAGGCTCATTTCAGACTGCAGAACAAAATTTAAGATTATTTATTACATAACATTTTTATGGACTTGAATTGAAATGAAATGATTGGGTTCTCACTAACAGATATGGCTCATGGCTTATCAAATGCACTCATTTATACTTCAATTTATTTGGAAACATGAAGCAGATTCTGGCTAAATGGACACCAAAAACTTTATGCAGCCTTGTTGACACTGTGTACTATCATTTTGCAATATGCAAAGAATTTTTTAAATATTATTAATATTTTGACCTCACATATTGGAATGCTTGACCAGGATTTCAAGTCAATCTTCAAAGGGTCATTGTAGTTACCAACCAATCAGAATCAAGCTATAAATTAACTCCACATAACACATTACAATTATTTAAATAAACCCCAAAATATATATGTTTCATTTCTTATTACAAAGGCAGAAAAATAAAGTTCAAAATAGGAGTTTTGTTGCACATCATTTAACAAGCCTCAAATTATTTAAACAGCAAGAACATGACCAAATTATGTCATGCAATGGCTATGCATAACCTAGTTTGGTTAAGTTCATATATAAGCAAATATAGGATCAGCTTCACTTGCGACAGAAGATTGTTAAAGTAAGGTACAAAACAAAACAACAATCCAGTACCAGTGGTGATGGTCATGTTCCAAATATAGGAAAAATGTCTACAAATGATTTGACTGTTCACTCAGCTCAGGAATCAGTGCGAACTCTTATCCTTAGCAGATAAAAACTGGGGTATAGAAATTTTAAGCTGTATTATCAAATAAAATTAGCATACACCGCATGCAATAATGAAGATTAGTCACTTTTTAGAGTCAAGAATGTGAAGGTTTTTTCATTTGATTTTGTGCAAAGTAATTAAGATCTTTTCTCTTTCAATGTTCATTTTCAGTTGTCCACACTGAATAGAGTGAACCTGTCTTCATGGACAAGCATTTTTAAACATTTAATGATCTCAAATGTGAATAAGTTGCAATTATGAAGCCCGCTTCATCTTACATTCTGGTTTATACCGTTTACAAAATGATCTACAAACGCTAAATGATCTCTACTTAACGTGAGTTTATTCCCAACTAGTGTCAGCACCTCCTTGAACCGAATGCAGGATTGCGAGGCAAATGAGTTGAAAATCTCACTCACTTACTTGAGATATAATCTCATCTTTTTGTTAATCCCCACCCCAAATAAAAACACAAACATGCACAGGTATCAACAATTATAAATGTTTGTAATGTCCAAAAACAATGATGGCACTAAATGCACATTATCAGATGGATACTTCACAGGTCTTTGTCCCAATTCTATGGATCACCAACATCATATCATTATCACACCAGATGATAAATAAACTAAATGTAAATGTGCACAATCAAAGGAATAAATTAAACATGATCACCTATTATCAAAAATGAGAGTATGAATAAAATTCAATAATTTCAATTGGTGTCAAGCCTCGAAAGTGATATTAATTCTCATCTTATTGGCATGTTACTTTTATAGACAAAAATATTTCCCATGTACAAACAGACAGATAGACAGTGAAGATCATAGCAATATCCCTCACCAATATTCAGTTGAGGAGTAGAGATACAAAAGATAGGTTCACTTTCATATCCGTCAACTACACCTCATATAATCAATGATATTTGATAAACCCCAGCAATATAAATGTCAGGTAGGTTGTATCCATTGTGCAGTGACAACATTGTACATTCACATGACATGGTAACCTGATGGACTTGTCAGACCAAAAAAAAAAACCTTGTCTCTAATAATGTTCCCGGAAAAAAAATGGATGGGGGGAAATTTTTATTTTTATTTAATTTTATTATTTTGTTAAAAGTGATCAAATATATATTATATATATATATATATATGAAATTGTAACTGAAAAGTACTCCTGGTTTGAACTAAGGAAGGTAGGGAAATCAGAAACCAGTATCTTTTTATAGGCCTCGTGTAATGGTGCTTCTCGGTGTAGTCCATAGTCTGATAATGCTATGCTATTGGGTGACCAAATCAAGCCTCAATGTTGATGGACTTGAGTACAACACTTTGATCAACTTACCTGTATATAATTAAAATTATTTCGTTTATCTATCCAGATCTAGTCTTTTAAAGTAAAACTGATTTATAAATTATCTATCACTTTTTGGTCATGTTCATCATCTAAGAAATATTACATCACATTTTTTTTTTTAATTTGGGGTATAAAGTTTAAAAAAAATTATGGCTCCATTTTTTATGCTTATGATAGCATGTTAACAACTGCAACATTCACATATAAATTTCCAACCTTTTTGATATCATCTGCAAATTCTTAGCTTACTAACTGATAAATGTTGAATATATATATATTTGAGTTTCTCCTGGTTATTAGTTCTTCTCAGCTGCACAAATGGACAGGGGTAAAATGAACTATCACAAAATCATGTCAACAGCATCCTTCTTTGGCCAAATGGCTTTGTGTGGTCACCGTAGAAATAGTTTAACATTTGTGCTGTTGGTGGCGCCATCTGTGGTCAGAGCATACCAAAGCCTTTAGCATGTGTGATAGCTTTGAGCAGACGTTCTTTCAATTTATCCTTGGTGGCATAGTCAGGCAGGAGTAGCACATTGAAGCACGTGTGAGACGTTGGTAACCTGCAAAATATACCATTTCTCAAGATTTTTTCTTTTAAAAATGCATCCAATAATTTAATTTGCAGAAGAAAGGAAATGTGTGTACTTTGTAACTGCAATAATGTAAAGAAAGTGTTTTTTTGTTTTTTTCTTTCATTGCAAAGTATATTGCAATGAAAACAAGATTGGAACCAAATTCATGGATATCCATGCAGTATACACTGAAGATTATTGCAGTCAAGAATTATATGCCTCATGAAGTGGATATTAAGTGAGTACAACAAAGATCACATTATATTGGCAAGATGCATATAAAACTAAATATTACCATAGCACGCAAGAAAGATGACCAAAAAGAAATAAATTTACCCAAAATGTTCTTATTTGATATTATTGATAACCATGACAACTCTATTTGTGAAGCAAATAACTTTTCCTCCTGGGCCTCATGCACTTTGTTGTGTAGCTTTTTCACAGCTTTTTCAAGATGGCACAAGGTTATTGCAATATCATACAAGTATTACACATTAAACTGACCTGTCAGAATCTGGGCCATTTCTGGCCACAATCAGCTTCAGCTTGGAGAGCCCGCCAACAGGAACTCGGTCGCTGCCAGTAGAAAACTGCAGAAGCTGTCTCTTCTGCTCCTCTGTGAAGTCATGCACCACATTCCAGAAATTCCTGAATACATCATCACATATAAACAGATGCTTTCCTCATGTATAGATATATAATATATATGATAGTTCTTCCAAATATACTAATTTTGATATTATGGTTGGACATGAAATGTTTCTATAATAATACTATTTTACTTAATATATGTTTAAAATCTTTGTCTGGTAGGTTTTTAACGAAGTTTAAGCAAATATTCTGCTCTCCATAACAAATGAATCATTCCTTTTATAAGAATAGCAGGCATTTCTAGTGTGGTTGAGATTTATGTTGTTTTCTTACTTGACTGTTGCTGAGTCATGAGTGAACCCTCCGTCATAATCTGTGGAATCTTCCAAAGCATGGAAATCATAATGCTACAAAACACAAAAATACACAAATATTATCAACTTATAGCATTGGTTTAAGAAAAGCGGGCAACCTGTGTAATGACTTCACATATTATTCACATAATATTTCATTTCTCACAGCGATGTGTGTATTAACTCAGTCAAAATATACAAGCATGACTATTTTCTATTATTTGCTTATCCAAGTAAAACAAATATTGTCTTTTCTCATAACATTTCACACTCAATTTGTTGAAAAAAAAATTCAGCAAATTAAGCACAAACAAGATGAAATAATACATGACTTAACAGCAATGGTCAATTCTAGTATTTGATTCAAGGTCAAAAGTCACATTGACAAGACCTTTGCATTGGTCTCATGTGTCGACATTTGGTATTGCATTTTCATAAAACCAAAATAAATCTTGATCTAATACTAATTTATTATAATTATAGAACTTTACTCTTGTATAATCTCCTCCCCCTTGACCTCATAAGCACACATCAGAGACATTTAAAACAGAGATTGGAAACAAGCTGAAGTTCTGCATTATCGCTCATGAGAACTCGTGGCGGTGCCACCATCACCATTTCCTGTTGCCATTTGGCAAGCTTGTCAAGGGAATTTTCACTGTTTTTTGTACAAATGGACCATGTTATCATCTTTAGATCATCATGTTGACATTAAGTGGATGCAGTAGATTATAAAGGTACTGTTTTGTAGCATTTAGATGCAGAACTGTATTATAATTTGTGCAAAAACAATTGCACGAGATCGTGTGAGAGCTGGAAGGTGCACCTTGCTGACACCTAGTGGCAGACCTGCTCTTTCCAATCTCTGTTTAAATATCTCTGCACACATGCAACCGGTTTTGTAGTGATTTTTTTTTAGGTGTGATGGATAGAAGAGTATTCTAGAAGGCCTTGCAGTGGATTAATAAAAATATTCTAAGCTATTGTCTATTAGATATTAGCTATTATATATGATCATGTTCATGCTAAAGTTGATTTTATAATGACTAACTTACACTACTTCCACAAACTAGCATTTCTACTTCTTCTGGCCTGAAGAACATTTTGAGTGGACTTTCATCTGTCACCATGCGGAAACCTCGCATGAATGCTCTGAATTGCTTCTCTATACTGGTGTTTAGCAAGAAGTCTGCATACATATCAACAAATTCCTGCAAATAAAAAAGTATTACTTATCAAACTATTTCCTATTTCTGTTAACTGAAAGAGATTGTTTGTCTTTAAGAACTAATGTAAAAACAGGTCTTCAAATTGTGACATTCCAAGGTTAAACACAAGAGTTAAAAATTTTGCTGAGATGATTTTTTTAAAATAAAAAAAATTATTTACCTTTCTATTACTGGAATCAACCGAAATAGTGTCACCACCTTCTTTGAGGTCATGAAATAAAGTTGATCCAAAGACGTCCTTATAACTGATGCGGAAGGTCTGCATAAATGTCTCTTGAACATCTCCTTCAAAATCCAGGAGGTCCTGAAGCCCCTTAGCAAGACCCTAAAAATGGTAATGTTAATGTAAACTTGAGTATATTAAAATTTAATTCATAATTTTATTCTTTCTTTCAGCCTCTCTTTTGGCATAAGAAACTTCAACGTCAGTTTTTCTCTGATAAAATCAACCAAACCAGCTATAACATAGCAAAATTTAGTCCAACTGTGAGCTGGGATTAAAATGGGACACATTGCAAGTATTCTCCCAAGACAATCACAATATATATTCCACATGAAAGCCTCATTACAATCATTTCTGGATACTCACCATGTGTGAATCTTTGAGGTCTTCAAATAAGCCCTTTTTGCCCATGAGTTTCCTATACACCACCATGGGAAAGTGTACATCCAGGATTATGTTGTTGTAGATTGCCAAGCCTAATACAATCCCAATCAATGTAAATTGACCATCATTCTCAAATGACGTTGGGTTGAACCAGAAATTCCTAGTTTCTTCCTTGTAGACAAACATTCCTGTAAAAACAAAATTTCATATGTAAATTAAGTAAATGGCCATTATAGCTTTATTGCTGAAGATGCCATTTTAGTTTTGAAAGAAGTAAATTTTCTGCACATTATTTGTAATGACGGCAGCAGTGTTTTGTATTTATCTACTTATTCTTTTGATATTCGAATCATTTTTAAAAAGTGGACAAGGCACATGAATTTTGAATAACTTGAGTCATGGACTAAAAGCAAACACTCCAAAAAGCCAGATTCCCATAAAAAAAAATAGTCTAATTTAAGGATCAAGAACTTTTGTTTCTCAGGTGATCACTTAAATGTTAACTTACATGTTAAATCCTCTTTTAAAAAACAATAAAATGTGACCTACAGAAGTAATTATCACTTGTCTCCATAGGAAGACAGGTTTGGTCCATCAATTATTTCAATAATTCAATTGAAGTTTCTGCTGTATAATTTCAAGTACCTATATCTGGATTAAATATTTCCTCCACAACCAGTTGGAAGAACTCCTTGGAAACACCTCCTTCATCAATGCCTTGTTCACCATCAAACTCCACATATAGCTGCTTCTTCAGGTCAGCTGGGTTATCCATTGCTGCCATTTCCAACTGCAACAATTTACATCACAGCCAAATAAGTTGTGCATTTCAATCGCAGATTTTTAAAATATTTTTTTTAAATTAGAATTAATCCTACTGTGAATAATTAAAAAGACTGAAAGATCTAAAGATTGAATCCCACAGAAGTTTATCGCAGGGATTATCTGTTTGTTTGTCAAAAAAGAAATTGAGAGTGTAAAACTAACCGCCACCAGGGCATCATCGATGATATGGTCTCTCCTGATTCTCAGCCTCAGGTACGGAGTTGTGGGTGCACCATGCACCAAGCTCTGTAGTAGCGATGCCCTGCGCTCATTCATCATACGAATTCTATTATCAAAGTACATTGCCACATTCTTTACAGCAGTTGTTAGGATAAAAGAATGGGTGATAAATGAGAACTTGGACTCATTTTCACTCTTATAGTACGTATAATCTTTGTCCATTTCTATTTGTTCACTAAGTGGTTCATTTACAAAATCGTCCCATGGTATTAATGGTTGTCTGCAATCAAGAGGAGTTCCGCCCAATTCCTTTTCTAAAGGATCCTCTTTTGGTTGATTTTTCTCCTTTGGTTCTCTTCCAACCGCTCCCTGAAGGAGATCTTGAAGATTCTCATCTGCAGATTCATTAAGCAGTTTTTCCTGTGCCAAAAGTTCTGAGGGATCCATTCTGCCACCTGATATACTAGCATAGTACAACATTTTCATCACTTTTGTGGCACCGGTTATGCCGTCATCATCATTAACACAATACATTCTAGTCCACTGAGTACTTATTACTTTGACAGTAATCAACTGTTGTAGACAATCAACTAATTCCTTCAATCTTTCCTTGGAGAACTTTGACCAGACTCGCACCATTTTGACCTGAGCAGCAAGTGGCAAATGTCCCATGGCCTTGCAAAATAAGGGAGTGGCCGTTTCTATGAATTCCGGACTGTGGAGCAATGGCATTTCCATAATGATCAAGAATATATTGAGGTAGTTTGGGTTTAGGTCATAAGCCCTGTGGTACCTCAAATCCATTTCTAAGCTCCTGGACAAAGAGATCATGGCATTCACAAGCGATGCCTGAAATGGGTGGCCCGGAATGGCAAAGAGTTCAGCATAGGCCTTCCTCACTGACTCCAAATCAAGGCTGATCTCGTCATCTTTTAATTTGACGCCAGCGGCTGATGGTCCGGCTTCCGGTTCAGCTTCAACTGTGGAAGGCATCTGTTCTTCCATGGCTTGCTCCTCACTGGGCTCATCTGGAGATTCCCTACTCACTCCGGTATCCTCATCCATCTCCATTTCCTTTTCATCCGTATCTTTATCCATATCCACCTCCATGGCTCTAAGCTCTTCTTTCGTGGGCACAGGAGTTGGTTTTTTTCGGAAGCTCAATAACAGTGCTTCTGGGTTACTGTACACAGCACCGATAGTTCTTATCAACTGTGACCAACTGTCTTCAAATTTGCACTTTTCTATCACCTCGTGTAATTTCTCTTCTGTAAGAAATGGTGTCTCTTTCTTTATCACTGGAAATAAATAAGTAATAATTGATAATTTAATTACAAAGGATTTTTTAAACATTTTTTCCTTAAAATATAAGCCAGTGATCTTATTGACATTACATAAATGACAAACATTGACATTACATATATGACAAACACTTCAATGTAACTGCAATCAAAATCAGGGTCATTGCCAAAATGGAAAAGTTTCCTTAAAAAATTTGGCCAATAGTTAGATGGGAGGCAAAGTACTGACCTGATGTTTGTGAGGATGCAGATGGCGTTCTCTGATGGGTTAACTTGGTTTCTGTAGGACTACTGAGAGTACTGCTTGACCCAGTAGTGGATGTAGATGTTCCTCCATTCTCGTCACCCTCAGCACTACCACTGGCGCCTTCTGTCCCCTTTGGAATTTTATTTGATGGCTGCCCTGACTCACATAATTGGGCTTTATCCTTAAACATCTCAATGGCACGGAGGGCTGCATCATTCTTGGTGATATTGGTGAAGGTAAACACTGAGCTTGAGGCACAGTACTTGTTATCACAGCATGCATTTCCACACCCATCTGTCAGCTGATAATAGTATCGCTCTATAAGCTGTTTGGCCGCAGCACGTTTCCTGAAATATAAACAAATATTCTTTGTCCAAAAACTTATATAATTGAAAAAATATTTTGCCCTGTTGATTTTCATATAAAACAATGTAATATTGATATCATGAAAAGCTTTAAAGCTCTGTGATATTCAATAAATTTTACCGACCTGTATCAAGTCTGAGTGAAATTCCATTTCTTTAACATAGTCAATCGATAAATACAAGTTTAAAAAAAAAATCTTTTCCTTTGACAATGAAAGGGATACTTACATGCCGTCGTTTTCGTCGGAAGCACAACGAGGAGAAGCTGCTAGCTTGTTACCACTGCAAGAAAACACAAAAATGGATATAGGATATAGAAGATATACGGTAGATTGTTCAGGATGATCTGATATGACAACAGAATGACATCTATTCCCTGTGCACATTAAACATGTCTGCAAAACGTAAATTGCAGTGATTGTCTTAAAAGACAATGTGATATCAATATTACGGATTGTGATCTTCTGCATATTCTATGATTGTGGATTATATGTATCAAATTTGTCAAAGATGACGCCTTAATGATACTTTATTTCATTTGATCATGTTTATGCAATGTTTGGATCTAACCAATGTCACCAGAATAGCAACTCTACTTCACTGCATTAAATTGCAATCTTGCACTCTCAGAGGATGTCTATTGGCCTCAACATTAGCCGGTTGCCTGCTCGCCCGGAGCTATATTTTATGTGTCGGACAAGTCCGGCCAACTGGATGCTTCTCTTCTACTTTAGCAGTGGGCAAGTGCTGTAATCTTGAAACAATATACCCCAGAGCCAATAAAAATTACTTATCATCGCTGTGCACTGAGCTACAAATGCGATGGCTGCCATTTTGTCTGCGATTGATTATCTAGGTTGGGTGCACTCCTGTTCAAAAGTCGAGCACATTTTCGGGATTCTAACTCTATTAACAATAAAACATTTATTTTGCAACCGTGCACAACTACATAGAATATTGGATTAGAAGAGACTTTGTGCGCACTGGCTTATGCCAGTAATGGTTCATTCGGATGACTCCTCTCTTCTTTCTTTCATTTATTTCATAATAATATGATAGAAATAGCAATATTATTGTATGAAACGAATTGATTTGTTACCATTAGTGCAAATATCATGTTAAACCCTTTCAGTCTGGATCGAGCTGTCCTCCAACAGCCATTTGACTTTGCATTTTGCCTTGTTTTGAACTACATAGATACCATTCATAAATTTGGTTGTTAAGTGTTTGTGAATTTGCGCGGACGCTTCAGAAAACTGCTTTAACTCGTCTGTACCATTGAAACCAATGGACAAATACATCGGACCTTGCCTTGCTGGAGGCTGTCAATCAACACTGCTACACCTTTGAATTACGCATAGCACCACCTACACATTGATAATGTACAGAGATAACAGTCTGTATTACCACCTGCACTCATCAGAATTGTCAAAATATGCATGCCTCAAAAGTGTAGCAGTGTTGATTGACAGCCTCCAGCAAGGCAAGGTCCGATCTATCAAGTACTCCTGTTTGACCTCAAATCACTTTTTAATGGTGAAAAGTCAACCAGGGGGTAATAATCACATAATAAATCAGTTGGTGTCAACAGATTTTACCATCCTATTGCCTTTTTGACATAAACTGACTGGAAAGAAAAGACTTGTAGCATCCCTGATCTGTTATACTACAGATGGGGTGCTGATCATGTTTAAAAGAAATCATTCTGGCGGGAAAAGTGGCTGCTCGATCTTGACTGCTTTGAGAAACACTTTCTGATCAAAAAATACAAATGACAAAAACGAAAAAAAATAATAGCAAAACAGGAGGAGCGAGTGGATCTAACTCAGCGAGTCCTTATGTGGGCAACTGCAAACTACCGTTGCCAGTCTCTCTGCCTCAATACCACCACACTTACAACTCATCAAATTTCTTCCCAATAATCTCTTTGATAGCAAAGGGCCATCACAGACCCTAAAAACCATTCTGCAACGTTAAAATTGAGACAGTCAGAGAGCCAATTTAAACAGAGTCTGAGGGAAGTGTGATGCAAACTACTCTCCCAGAGTTCCACTCATACAAATAGTTTATCAAATTAAGATTGACATTAACCCCTAACGGATGGGAAGGATGGCAACGTCCACCACCGGTAACGGACGGAAAGGACGTTGACATCCCCATTCTTCTGGCTTGATGATGTCATTTGTAACATTATGAAAGGCTGCAATTTGTCACAATGTAATCATGATAATGACGTCAGACTGACTGGACCATGAACTTTTTACCCCAGCACTTCATTAAGCTCATTGAATAACCATGGTTATACATTTTATAAATTTAGTATGTACTATGTAGATACGCTACTCTTGAGGGACCAGTTTTCCGTCGCTACCAATAACCGCCGATTACAGCGGCTAAACTGGAGAGGACCCTTGTAGCCGCTGCCAGTCACGGTCTACTTCATCGGCGGTAACTGGTCCTGCGCGAGTACTATTCACTAGTCCAGAAAAAATGGTTTGTCCTGCCAATCAACAAAATTTATATAGGCTCGTCCATTGGGGGTTAAATAAAATCAGCCCATGTTATACTGAAGAATGGCAAGGTGGAACAAAGTTAGGAGACATGCATAAGTAGGGTGGGCAAATCAAATCATACAAAAAATGACAGTGAATCAACAAATGGCAAAAAGTCAAAACACAGAAAAATGGTCAATGACTGTCAAAATTTGACAATTTACCCTGCGGCCTCGCCGTTTCCTGACGCTTCCTGGTGGTCACCGTGTGAACTCATACGAAATTTGTATCTACTGACTTAAATTCAAACATCCAAACACAAATCGACACACTAGAAACATACAAAAACAGCGTCTTTGTATCTACAACTCAGCACAAAATCGCCGTTGTTTCAGATCGGCCATTTTGATCTCGCTAACCACTCATCACGTATTTACGAGAGAGTAAATAATTTCTATAAACTTGAATTTAAAAACAATAATGGTGCAAAATCATGTCAAATAAAAATATTTATCTTTTAAAGGTTGATAAATATGTGTTTATTGTTTATCGTGAAAAAATAATCAGGCATAAATGCACTCCCATGATGATGTAAACATAATGGCGGCCTCCATGCAGACGGAGGCGCTTTCCACGTCAGAATGATATTTTGGTGAGTCTAGGTTAATGCCTGGTCATAGATGTCTAGATACGGGGCCAGTTTAAAGATAAAATGTCCAAGAAATTTTCTATTATACGTTACCGTTTGAGGGATATTTGGTATGGACACAAAATTATGTGGACTGCGTGGAAGTTTCAGTGGTTTCCCATTTCATCAGTTCTGTCATTGAGAGGAGCAAACTACTGCACATTGACATCTGATATTTGACAGCTGTCTACTTTCCTTTGGTTATTGGGATACTTTTATGGTAGAACTAAGATCAACTCTATGACATGGGTAACTATTTGAAAATCAGAGAGGAATTATGACATTGTCAGTGTGATTTTAGGCAGGCATATTTTAAGCCAGGTAGCAAGAGAAGTCATAATCTGAGCAAAGTTGTGCAGTGATGAAAGTCTTCGGGAAATAACCTGAATTCAGGTTTTTTTTTCTTCAAATGTGAAATTGAAAATGGTCTAAACTCAGTCTGAAACATCCAAAGATGACATTTTTGAAAGGGGGTAGGGGTATCTTCAGGTTAATTTTTAAGGGTTTCAGGTTTTTTTCTGAATGCTGACTTTCATCACTGGTTGTGAAGGAGACACACAGAGAGCAGAGAACCTAGAACCAGGATGATACGAATGACAACAACATAGTTGTAATGACACTTAAAATCCAGTAGCCTTCTTGAGTAAGATTCCACTTGTTTTAAATTTGAGTCTAATAAACAGAGTGACTAGGAACGAGCATTTTTAGAGGTCGATTGAACCAATAAGTTTATTTAAGAAATGTTTGTGTAGACCCAAGTCAACTTTAACCTTTTTGTTGACAGGTTGCTGTTAGGACTGTGTCAAACATTATGGATCGACCAGTGTTCTTGTCACGTGGGCGGGGCAGAGGTCGAGGTAATGGAGGAAGGGCAGCGCCAGGAGCAAGCTCCCCAACCAATGCCTTCCCACCAAGGGGAAGAGGATTTGGAGATGGTTCTCAACACAATTACGGGCAACATGATGGACAAGTCAAGACTCAACGGCAAAATTCATATGGATCATGGGGTGGTAGAAGCTCACACAGTACGCACAGCAGTAGAAGCAGTGCATCTGAAGGTATGATTGAAGAAAGAAAAATGCCCCCTCTGGACTGTTTGATATCTTAAATGACATTTTTAGAGCATTAACTTTTGTGATAGTTATCAGCAATTATTTAATTCAATGTGATCTAATGGTAAATGATGTATACCTGTCTGCAGAGAGCACACCAGGAAGCCCAGTGTCTGCAAAGGAGAGGTTTGAAGATGTAGCTACTAAACACCAGGAGTCAGTGCAGCGGCATCTCAGTCAGCAAACTTCAGCATCATCGGATCCCCTGGATTCATCCTCAGATGAGGAAGATATGAATGATGAAAGCATAATGGATTCTATGCTCAAAACCTTCAAGAGCACAGGAGGTCAGGTTTTAACTAATAAATTACAATACAGTCTTCCTGACAACCGCCGGACTGCCGGTCCTGATTGATATTTTTTGCCAAGGTCCGGTATATTTTCCACCGTAGTGGGACCTCGAATAGATATCATCTATTATTTTTTTTTTTTTTTGAACTGGTAAAAATGCTTTTGGTCTGGCAAAAATGTCAACATTGCTGGACCGAAAGTCCGTTGAAGGTCAAGCAACTATCGGGAAGACTGTACATGTACCGGTATATTGAACTTAGTATATTATTCTTCATTGAGATATCACAGAAATGGCTTATTCACTTATTCATATTTAGCAATGTGAATGGATATCTTTTCCTCAAACAGAACTTTGAATTTACACCAAAACTACCCTATGGATAAGGTCATTGAGGAATGGTGGAATGATAATTATTCTGCTATTTCAGATATGGAGGCTGACTCACTTGGTCGCACTCAGGAATATCTGGTCAACTCCATGAAATCCAAGGCTAATGTCTGTCTCATCTGTATTGAAACTATCAAGAGAAATGATCCGGTCAGTAAGCACCAGCTTTTAAGTAGACATTATGCATTCAAGGCAATTTCTAACCAATCTGCTCTCATTGCAATGAAATTGTTTCCTCACTCTTATTGCTCTATAAAGAAAAAAAATCCTCTAAAGAAAACAAACATAATACAGACCTGAATCATATTCAGACCCACAGACTTGATATGTACTGCATTGTTCCATCCCTAAAGGTTAAAACTAACAAATCCAGGGTAAGCATGAATGTCATGCTTTGCATCACACAGCACCTTTATATTACCATAGCTCAGATGTTTGCCGCATTTTGGGTGTTAAATTTAAATTAAATTCATATCCAGAAAAGTGTTATTACATTGAGTAATTGTTTGTTGCTTGTTTTCAGATCTGGAATTGTCAGGGGTGCTATTCACTGTTCCATATATCATGCATACAAAAATGGGTCAAAGACGGAGTTTACCAGCAAACCGCTTTTTCTGATGATAATATCAGCGCAAAAGATATTGATTGGCACTGGTAAGATTAATTTCCAAAAAAATGTTTTCCTGAAAAACATAAGGTCACAGTCTAGGACATCATGGAGATAATATTTTATTGGCTGAATTTTATTGTCTTATCATGGTTTTCAGATTATGCCTCTTATAATAGATTTGTGATAGCTTAATCAGTCAATTAGGCAATTTCTCTAAAATCGTTTATTAAATTTGAAGATGATGTGGCCTGAGCACTTTGGACAAGCTCCTGATCCTACCTAAAACTGGGACCATAATCCATTGTCTTTGGTGACAATTGTCAAAAGGTATTTTATTACAGGAATTGTTATGGGAATACAAAAAAAGGTTTTGATGGAACATTTTGCAATAAACTCCTAAAATGTATTTTTCAGTCCCAAATGTCGGCATGAATATAAGCAGACGGAGTGTCCAACTAGGTACTATTGTTTCTGTGGCAAAGAAGAAGATCCCACATTTGATCCATGGCTTGTACCTCATTCATGTGGGCAGACCTGCGAAAAACAACTCAAACCAGAATGTGGACATAGATGTCTCCTGCTCTGTCATCCTGGTAGGTTCATAAACATAGAGTAGAATTCTGTAATTCTGTAAAAAAAAAAATTAGGTATTTAAATGTAGAAATTTACTGAGAAGTTTGTTTAACATTTGTAAACCTGAAAAAATACAAATTACAAAATACAAAAAAGCCATGATACGGGACAAGAAATCTGAATTTTATGATTAAATACAGAAGCAGATGAAGTGAAAAAATTATATAAAAAAATAATGGCACAATTTGCTTTATAACCATACAACCATTTGTTTTATTCATGAACACCTTTGAAGATAGTGAGTTACATTTCATTAAACAATAGCCATTTTGTCTGTTTTCAGGTCCATGTCCTCCATGCCCCCAGACCGTGCGAGTACCCTGCTACTGCAAACAGCAGCCTCCCCAGACCCGTAGATGTGGAGCTAAGGAATGGTCGTGTCGCCAGCCCTGCGGCAAATCTCTCATCTGTGGACACCACACCTGCCAAAATCCCTGCCACCCAGGTGACACTTTCAAAATAATGCAACCCTAATATGTATAGAGTCACTAAGAGTTTTGACAAAGTTAATTCAGTCAAGATTACAATATGTTGAATTTTATTTGCCATTGAAAAGTGAAATGTGTGTGTGTGTTTTTGGGACTTCACTTTTTTGGTCTTGTCATTTTATTCTCACTTTAAAGTAACACCCTAATATACTACATCTCACATACACTTGTACAAGCACAGACACAGTTCAGAAAGGAATAGCTGCCTTATGGTGGAGAATGTTGTCTTTGCAGAGGAATGCCCAGCTTGCCCTGAAACCAGTGAACAGAGCTGTCAGTGTGGCAAATCTTCATCCACCAGGCCATGTGCCAGTCCCACCTGGCAGTGCCAACAGGTGCATATCATTGCTATATTACATAGTGCCATGCCATTCAATAAAGTTATCATGTGACATGAAGATACAAAGATGAAGATCTATTAAATTTTCATTAACTTCATTGGAATCAATATCCAGATATTTGTCCAATTTATTTCCTAAGTTTAAACTATGATTTTTTCTTTATTCCCTAACTTTGTTGTAATCTTAATCAAAATGTCTCTACCATATATATATATATATATATATATATATATATATATATATATATATATATATATATATATATATATATATATATATATATATATATATATATATATATATATATATATATATATATATATATATATATATATATATATATATATATATATATATATATATATATATATATATATATATATATATATTTCAGGTATGTGGTAGGACACTCCCATGTGGGAAGCATTCGTGTGAGCAAGTATGCCACAGTGGAGAGTGCGGAGAGTGCCCCCGTGCCGGCAAGAGAACATGTCCCTGTGGGAAATCTGGTGAGTACAATGTAATCAGATAAATCACTTGTGATGCCATTCTTGAAGAGGTAATGTTGGAAGTTGGAAGTTTTAGTCAAGGTAGTTTGAAATCAAACTGTCCCCATGTTTAAAATTCTCGCTCTCTGCTCTCAGGATTTTAAAAATCAACATGGCCCCATGTCTAAAATTCTGGTTCTCTGCTCTCAGGATTTTTAAACTGGACAGTGCAGAATTGAAGGCACTTGCAAAAGAAACGTGTATTTTTTTGTCCAATTACTATGTCAATAGAGTTAAATCTGTGCCATAGACATATTCATTCCAGGAACAACATTAAGAATATAACAAATGTAAAGTGTTAAGAAATGGGCGACAATGTCCCAAACAGGTACTGATGTGCCGTGTGCAAAGGATTGGCCCAAATATGATCGCAGCTCCACACAAATGCACCAAATATGTGAGAGCAGAGGGCAAGAATTTATATTGCCCTCTAACAGCAGATCATTTAATAGCATGATAGCATGAAAATTAGTAATGCCAACAAAATTAACCTAATATCTTCCTACTTAAATATGCATGCTTTTACTTACATTTCAGAATTTGAGTTGCCGTGTACAGAGGATGTACCAACCTGTGTGGACACATGTGGCAAAATCTTAGAATGTAAAGAACATCAGTGCACACAGAGATGTCACACAGGGCCCTGTGGAACAGTCAGTACACTTTATATTTTATTTACTCTTTTACTCTCTGGCACCTTGTGCAGAATGTACAATAAAAAAATGGAAATTGATATTGCAGTGTGTTTTTATGAATTTATAGTGTCGGCAGATGACGATGAAGGCATGCCGTTGCAGGCAGCGGAAGAAGGAAGTGCCATGCTTCAAGGATTATACTTGTGACCTAAAATGCTCCAAGATGAAAGACTGTCGCAAACATCCTTGTAAAAGGAAGGTGAGTTGAACTTAAAGAGCAAAGTTATAAAAGTACTTTTTATTAGAGATATGTGACTGGAAGTTCTGTGCTTGCTTCTGTTAGTTTTGAATATACTTGCATCCCATGCAAGCTTTGTCACAGTTCATAAAGAAAAATATTTTGAACTGTGAATAAGTAAATGTATTGACCCATAATGGCTCACCAAGTTGGTGTTTGAATGCAAGACATCAGAATTACCTGAGAAAACGTGAGAATATTCAAAGAAATAAACAATGAACATGGTGCCCAATTAAAGCAGAAAGTATAGCAGAACTGGGGGGAAAATATTGGTCAGGATCGGCTGTCCAGCAATTATCGGGAAGACAGGTCCATTAACAATTTTAATAATTTTATGGCCTCAAAAACCATGTGTAAATGTAACTGTTTTCAGTGCTGTGATGGGGACTGTCCACCTTGCGAGCAGCAGTGTAATAAGTCTCTGGGATGTCGCAATCATAAGTGTTCCAGTAGATGCCACAGAGGTATGTATAGCATGTTGTGAGAGAAATGATTATATTGTTATACATGTTATACATGTTATACATGTATGTCAGTACTGCTAAAGTACAGCATCATTTATTGCCATTGTTTTTTTTCTTCTTTTTGATTAAACCTTCCATATGAACAGCATCTTTATGTCAATTTTGAAATGTGTATGGATGCAGCAAATTGATCAAGTGATTAAGAAAATGATCAAGTCATTTAAAAAAAACATTGTTTGCAAATTTTATGCAAAAATTATATTCCATCAGGAATGGATATGTTGTTGGATATATTTTTATTTTATATCAGAATAGAATCAGAATCATGTTTACATGTGTTGGTTGTAGGTCCCTGTTACCCATGTCCTCTGACTGTGACAATCAGCTGCAGCTGTAAATCCACCAGTGTTACTGTACCATGTGGAAGGGAAAGGGTGACAAAACCACCACGATGCCATCTTCCCTGCAAGTAGGTCACACCAAATCTAATATAGGCCACAAGTTATCAAAACTTCTGTTAGTTACAGCTACCAACTCTGACTTGAACTTCTCAGTCTTGAAATGATACCCATCAAGTATAAACACTCTTTTGTTAAGTTTTAAATTGCCACACTCTGTCTATTAAAAAAACATATAAAGACTGAATTGGTCAAAATACCTGGTGAAGCCTAATTGATCGCTTTAACTTGTAGTTTGCAGGTTGAGTGTAAATGCTTGTTCCTGTGCATACAAAATAAGTCTTTCATGAAGAGTAAATGAATCATTTTGAAATTGTAGAGTCGCACCAGACTGTCACCATGAGGTTCGTGATGCCCACCGATGCCATTTTGGCTTGTGCCCACCGTGTAAGCAGACTTGTAGTAAAGGACTCCCTCAGTGTGATCACACGTGTCCAGCCAGATGCCACACCTCAGTACTTTCCAGGGTGCAGGAAAAGGTTAGCACATCAAGAGTTAATAGGCAATTAAAGTATAAGTATTGTTAGAATTATTCATACCCTAAACACAATTTAAATATTGGCATCTCTGGTATCCCACAGCCAAACTGACCAAGTATATATAACATCACATTTCTATTTGTTTATGTTTGCTCCATCATTATATGTTCAAGGTATGAAACGAAAAACCTGTTCAACATATTATATTCACATTTTAGACAATGACAGCATATAATTCATTGGCATTAACTTTTTCCCCCCAAAGTACACCCACCAATGACATGCAATCTGTCTCCTTATATTTGTAGAAGATTTATTTGTAAGATTTAATGACCTAGTCATACTGAATACATAAGGAACGATAGAATGAAGAGAAGGGATTTATGATTTATTGATATGTTTATGTGTTGCAGGTACAAAGGGCGGGACCCTGGGAACCAAAGCCTGAGGCTAAGGTAGAGTTTGTAGAGAAGCCGTGTCCAGCTTGTACTGTTCCTGTCAAGGTCAGCTGTCTTGGAAACCATGAGGTAGATATAACAGCCACACCATTATCCTGCTTCATTCTGTACCGTATTTACTCAAACTTAGGACGAGGAATTGGGACCCAAACCTTTAGTCAATGTTTGGGGGATTCGCCAAAAGACAGAAAATGTGACTTTAACAACACTAAAGCATACATACACACCACTATGAGGCTGCCATTTTGAAAAGCAGAAGTGACAAGGAGAAGCTCTTATTTTTGACACGAAAACGATCATAAGCGCCTCCACAATGTATTAACTCGCATTGAAATATTAATATATTGTGCAATGATGGATCCCTGAAATTACGTATTTACATTTTACTTTTAAAATGGCCGCCAAACTTGAATGGTAGCAGTGCCGATGTCTTGAGATTTCCCGACTCATCCTATAATCGGAAATTGGCCTTTTCAAGCAAAATAACATCAATTTGGGGGGTCGTCTCATACACATGGCCGTCCTATTTTCAAGTAAATACGGTAATTGTTAATGTGAAGAATGCACAAAGGAACCAGTGTTAAACTGCATGCCAAAAAAACTGATTAGATCAGATAATGCAATAGATAGGTCAAAGTTAGGCCTGTTTAAATCTCTTATTATTGTTTCACAGGTTGTATTCATGGACTGTTCAACAGCACGGGTAGCTTCGTGTCATCGACAGTGTGGTCGCCAACTTAAATGTGGGAACCATTTTTGTGAAAAAGAGTGCCACAAGGTGGAAAATGCCTCCAATGAAAATATTGTGAGTTTCTACAAATGATATTGTGTATTTACAGATTTTTGATCAGGATCCAGGATACTAATATTCTCTTTCTATATAAAGATTTAATTTTTAATGACAATGAATATTTCCAGTGTCTCACAATATCAGTGACAATATCAATAAGAAGAGCCTCCTTCATCTTAAATTTTTGTCATTCATGACAAGTATATTTAACATGACCTTGAACTTACAGAGGTACCTCTCCTCCATGAGAGGTTTGGTTACATCTACAACTTAATCTTGTCATGAAGATCTCAAGGGTGGTGCAGCTTGCTCAACTGCAGCATCTTTTATTGTAAGAGATAAACATGACCACATAGAGAAATGATTGGACTTAAATGCTTAGGATATTAAACATATTATTAGACATCCCACAAGAGGGGTTCAAATAATGTAATATTCCTCCCTATTTGTCCGAAATATGTTTAAACAATATTAAACAGAGTAATATTGCTTTACAGGCTGGTGATACGTGTCAGAAGTGCGAGAGTGGCTGCACCAAGCCACGACCGGAGAATTGTAGTCATGCCTGTCTGCTGCCTTGCCATCCCGGCGACTGCCCGCTGTGTAAGCAGATGATCCGGATGCGATGCCATTGTGCCCTGGTTGTCAGGCATATTGAATGCTTCAAATGGACAGAGGCTAGCGACCGAGAGAGGCAGAAACTCAAGGCCTGCCCTAGTCGATGCCCTAAAATGGTAAGCTATAACAGATTATCCGAATCAATTCTCACTGCATGACTTTCAACAATTTGTGATCCACCAGGTGTCACTTGTGTTATGCGCAATGCACGCTGGAATAGATTAATTTAATGAAATTATTTAAAACCTAACTGTATCTTATCTTACCCTATCTGTTGTCAAATCTGAGATGAGTTTATGCTATATTTTCAGCTTCCATGTAACCATCAGTGTACTGCATTCTGCCATCCAGGCTCCTGTCCGAGCCCTGAAAAGTGCACAGAGAAAGTCAAATTACGCTGCGTCTGTCGAGGAAGAAAGAAGGAATTTGTATGCAATGAGGTGCAGTCTGGATATGCCAAAGTGGAATGTGATGACGTCTGTAAAAACAGAAAACAGAAACAACAGAAGGTAGTGATATTATCTCGAGCTATTTGTCATAATTTCAAAATTGTGCCAATAACGAAATGTGATATTTATGTTATGCATTATAATAATCAGTTTATTTTTGTAAAAAGCTAGCTGGACACATTTAGACACATTCACCACTTTTTTACAGGAGTTAGAAGAAAAGGAAAAACAGAAGAAGGAAGAGGAAGAGAGACAGCGGAAAGAAGAGTTTGAAGAATTTGAGAGAAAGATGAAAGGCAGAAAGAGAAAACCAAGGAAACAGCGCCATGAAGAAAAGGAACCCACATTTTGGGAAAGACGAGGGAAGCATATTATCATTGCCTCAGTTTTAGTCGTCATTTTGGCAGTATTCATCTATTATCTGTTCGTAGAAAGTCCAGACCTGGTAGAAGAAGTCAAAGAGAAGACTGCGGAAGCTGCAGATAAATGAAATTGGAATAAATGTAAAATATCAATTCTGTCGGTATTTTTGGTTGTAAGAAATGATTATAGGATTCTGAATGAATCAGTTAGCATGAGGTATTTATACAAGGTGCGAGGAGGATGCATGATATTACTGCTGACACAGGGCTGGGGGTATCTGGTGAAGGTCAACAAACTCACGTTGCAGACTTCTTCATCATAGCGACACCATGTGTGATGAATATTTGGTGGGGGGGACAGCTGCAGTAAGATTGTAACGGATAATTTTTAATTAATGCACAGTCATTTCAACACGTAACCTTGACTCAAGAAGTGAGAAAAGATATTTCTGCTCTGCTGCATAAACAGCAGTTCAGCAGTCTCTAATCTGAATATCAATTAAAATAAAAGAGATCTTGATTTTTGATATTGACTCAAAAGTATGATGGCTGTATTGATATGAATAAACGATATAATATGTGGTAATTGTTAGTATGTATATTACGATTGATATTGCATGTTGTATATTTGGTTTTGAACAACTGAATGTGGTTGTTGAATGATTGAGAACTTATTAAATTATAAAATTATTTATTCTTGATAATAAACAGCTTCGTGTAGTGAAACTTTCTATGCACACTGGCATAAAAGAACTGGAACCCATGAGACTGTTTGGAAAATAAAACTATGGGTATCCTTGAGTGTATATTTCTGCTTAAGTTGTAGCTATGCCACAGTCTGGGTAATATAAGGCGGAGGGATCACAGCCTACACTGATTCTAACTCTTGGGTCAGCCTTACTTGGACCCACATCCTTTAATGGGAAACTGTGAATTGAATCTAGGATCAATAGTCAATTAAAGGTGCCACATGTATTTGATATTTGACCCTCTCCAGCGTATGCCTTCCCCTCTCTATCTTATTTATCTGGCTAAAATTGACTGATATAGTATCTTAATATTTTGTCTAGATTCCATACGGTCTGAAAGTAAAGATCAGCCTGGCCATAAATGTGCTTGATAATGTTGAGGAGTTTGAGTCACATTTTAAATGGCAAGGGTCAGGTTGATGTATATTAAGACAGAAGAACACTCACAATTTTTTATTTCTTTGTACATTGATATGTGCTCAAAATTAATGTGCTGCCTTTGTGATCAGACCACCCTGCAAATTTTTGTGAGCTAAAAGATTATTTAGAAAAGAAACCAAGAGAAAACCACTGTGATTTCTAGACAAAATATGCCGTTTAATTTAATAGGCAAATGTCATGATATACCGGTAAGCTATAGCACATTGATTTTTTTGTATTCTGCATGAAAAAGGCACCCATATGGAAGATGACATTGTGTGTATGATTCTTAATGCACCACACTTACCGGTATGGGTCAGATGCATTACAGATGTCTCTCTTCTTACACAATGTTTGAATGCACTAAGTTTCTGGGTCTTTGCTTGATTTGCATATTGATTCCAATGCCAAGCAGTGCTCATACAACTCATATTTGTTGGTTTAAGAATGTGACTACTACATGTACAGCAGAAAAAGGTCAATTTTCTTGCATTTTCTTTGTATTGATATAACTTGTAGATAAATGAAGAGAAATATACCCCAAGCTACTTATTCAATTATATCATAGTGTTCAATAATATAATCTTTTATCTTTATTTACATTTCTACCCACCTATCCAAAAACTGTCAGATTTCAATGTTGGGATCATAAAGTTGCCTTTTGGGTAATCTTCCACCTCAAAATGTGAAAAAATATATAAATCGGTTTTCGTTTCTTACTGACAGAAAATTATAGTAAAGACACATGCAATGGTTTCACTGTTTAACTTTAACATGTTTGTCAAGGAACAAACCCCAGGAATTCTATGAGATTTTCATATTTTGGTGTAAAATTAATAAATACACTTAATTTTGCAAGAATCTAGATGTGGTTTTGGAAAATAAGATTTTGGAATATTTTTGAGTCCAATATATTTGCCAGTGCACATCCAGGGCCTGTTCAGCCCAATAAAGGATTCATTCTTGCTACTTATATTTTATAATAGTGAAGTAAATATTATACCGCCTGTATAAATATATAATATTATTCTATTTGTGGATATATTTTTAAAGATTTAAATGAAATAAATAGTTATCAGAAGGGGTGTATGAAAATAGGGCATCATGCAGAATACAAGACAATTTTATGTCATAAAAATAATAATTATATAGAGCTTCTTACTATTACCATATGTATTATTTTATTCAATGCACTTGCAGTATTTTATACAAACAATTTACCATAAGGTTGTTTGTCAGAAGACTTTATTACTATGATAGCATCTAAAATAATTATTAGAATATATACTTTATATCAGTGATCTCATCATAAAAATATTATTTATTATAACAGTTAAATCACACAGTAATCTTATCAATCTTGTTAATGAATTTATTTACATAATATTCACAATGTACTTAGTATGAATGTAGAGCTATATTAATCAGCAAAATTAACACACATTCCTTTCATTCATTCAAAATTATTTATCTTCTCCAAAAAAATACAGTCGCTTATATTATTTCTCAATAATAATCATTGAAATATAGAAAGTTAATATTTAAAAAAAAAAGATTAAAATAAAATAGCATTTTGATGCACAGAGATAATTAGTTTGAATATGGTAATTATATGTATAGTTTGTCCCATCATTTAGGATCTTCCAAAGATAATATTTGAGCTTCATTATGATTTTTTTCAATATTTAATATATATATATAACAATATCAAAAAACAAAATATTTGCATAATGGACAATAAAATATACAAAATTCTTTTTGCTTATTCTAAAATGGTTTTGAATTTGACAATAAATTTGAAATATATTTTTATCTGGGATGAAAATAACTCAAGTGGTGGATGACAAAAATGTATGCATACATTTGGATGAATAAATTTCAAAGTGTAATGATTAAAAATCAAAGTTGTTGTATGCGTAATGTTGAAGTCCATATTTAGCTTTGAGGTTACATAGGGCCAATGTGTAGCCGATGATTTCATGGAAATATTCCCAGGTGCCATTCATAAGCTGAGAATACTCTGCGAGGTAGAACTGTTGTGCACAAGGCGCTAATGCTATTTATAAATGACTTCCCAATTTCAGCAGATTTGTATGTGCCACTTAACCAATCACAGTAGCTGTATAATGAAAATTGTACTAGCAAAGGAGCTTACAACAGCGCATTTTGTCACATTTATCATAATGTTAATAGTTCTTGAAATCATATTTTTGAAAAAAGAAAGATATTGGAAGGTTTTCCTTGCAAGTTGAGGACTGTGATGTGGTAGACAGTGTGGGTTTGTCATCCCAACAAGAAAGCTGACAAACACTATTCAAGACATGAAAGTACTATTTTCTTTACAGATCTACTTTCCAGTCAGATGTATAGTGAAGACATATGAATATTTTTCTATTACTTGTAGATATTGTATTAATATTGTATGAGTCAGTTATGATCAGAAACCTAGCATTGCAAGTTTTATGTGTAAATTATCTATTTGAAAGAGTAAATGTTCCTCCATATGACAGATAAATATATATAAATATAAACACCTGTTGTTAACAGTGGGTTAGGCGAATCCATGTCACAAATGAACTGCTTATCTCATGGGAAAGTTAAAACAAACACAATTGATCAGCTTACATTTTTGCTATATACTCGTATCTGGCAGAGCATGTCTCAACTACTGATGACCCATCTCCCATGGAGGCTGTTTAATGTTCATCAAAATTTCTAATTTCCTTAAGAGACTTGCATGTTTAACACAACCATGTGTTATATTTTTCTGTTGTAGTTTGTTGACAAATTCTTCCATGTAAAATGTCCTGCACATGTTTAAAGACAGGATCGCTGTGTTACTGGTGTCAACAGGTTAAGTTGGAAAGGTCTTTCTTTGTTGTAACAGACAAGACCAACTGAGGAAATTTGTCGCAGAAAGAGCATTTTGCTGACAACTGTATTTTCAATGTTAATGTTGGCATACATGATTTTATGTATTAGATTAATAATGTTAATAAACTTCAAAGTTTAAGCAGAACTTTCTTGTAATCTTTGTCTTTATAAGCAAACTTTAAAAAAATGTAAATATTTTGGGAAATTAATGATAAATTTATTATTATATTAAAATACTTGTAAATATATCACTTTTGGGAACTTTTTGATTAATTTATTTATTATCATAGTAAAAATACCTAGCCCTTTGCCCACTGATCCTCCCCATCAAATACAGAGATACTATAGGCGACATATATTAGCACAGATGTATGGTATGCTGGTCATTCTCTGGCACATTCTGTTCTGGCCTTGTTGCCAGTTACACCCACATACTATGATCTGGTTTACTGAATTTCAGTATATGATTTTATTTGTAAAAAAAGTATGCAAAATGGTGCGCCATTTTGACAGAATATTAACTAAAAACAAAAATTTTCTTATAAAATATATTCATTTATTAAGTTTGTTCATATATATCATGTACAAAATGTATCGAGAGCATCTTTCACTTCTTCATTTGTGACTAACTGACATTCATTAATTTGAAAAAAAAATCACCTTTTCAAGGCAAAGCTATTTCCAAATTATAATTGTAAAATTTTCTATAATAACAACATTTCTGAATACATTATGCAACAAATTAATTTTCACATCTTATTTTCTTGTACATGGCAAAGGAAGACGCTTTCAAATTCCTTGAACTTCCAATGGTGTCCACTTAACTGGACCAATAAATGATTTATTTATGCAAAATATTTAAGGTGAAACATATCTGAATGTATCTCACAAAGACACTTTTAACTTATGGTCTACTTTCTGTTGTTATTGGCATACTTTAGATGCCAATAACAACACAACTTGAATATGGTGTAGAAAAACAGATCTTTTACCTCATTCTCTGCACCAAATCAAAATCAGTTATTCAACTCGATCATTTTAATTTACTATTAAAATGATGTAGTTTTGAGACTGCAGGAACATTAGGGTTCACAACTTAACCCTAATAGACTAATATTAGCACCATTTAAATCTTCTTTACATGATGATATTCTTTGAAACACATCTTTATAAGCCTTAATCTATTACAAAAACCATTTAAAACTTCCATTGCAATAAGTCACTTTTTTTTGGACTTCAATATACATTTAAACTAATAAGCTATGTAAGCATACAAAGCCAAGATAAAACATCTTTATCACTGCTTCTAGTTAACCACGTTTGCGTCCAAAATATTGCTTTTGAGAATGATCAGGATTGGACGTGATGTTTCTCCTGGCTCAAAGTGGAAGTGCACATGGTACATGAGACCAAAAGAAGTAATACTTAGTATCTATTATATAAAAATCTCTTGAATACAATATTTAATATTTCTATATACAAATGACTATATTGGAGATACTTATTTTACTATCAGGCCAAACAGAAAAACAATTATGGTGAAGGTAAATATAATTTGAAGTACAATCTTATTCATTCTCTGAACATGAAATTTTGTCTATTCAATTGTTTTTCATAACAGGTAAATGCAACCAGTCAATCTCATAGGAAATGGACCACACAACCATATTAGTTCCTATTCATAATCCTTTTTTTTTGACCTGATGGTTGAGATTTCTAACTTATTAATTCTGTTGATTAGCTTTTAGTCATGACTTATATTGTTTGGTTAAGTTCTGTGTCAAGGTCTAAAATTTTGTGTGCCAAATTTCCTGTTGATATCTGCTAATATGATGGAATACTGAAGAGCCTTCTCTGCCGGTATATTAGAATATACATCAACTTCTTTTTCTGCTGAACTATCTGCAATTATACAAAAAAGAAAGCATACCTCAATCTATCTTAAAATATGCTACAAAATTTGACATTTCATCAATTTCTTTGTTGTTAAAAAATATAATAAGATATTTGAATACCTTTACTTTTGTCTGCTGAATGCAAAATCAATTTAAAGGTGACAGCCAACATGCAAAGTGGGTCATATTGTAGCCAATTAAAAAAAAGATAACCTTTTTGTGGCAAACTTCAAGGTTACAGATATTGAAACCATTTTTTATGAGCATGGAAATATTTTATATGTTCTGTCTACCAAAAGAATGACATCTTCTCCCTTACCTATTCTTAAGTATTAATTTAATTCTGGTTTCTCAGAAGTGGACATCGCTATTTTCAAAATCATGTGACAAAGCTAAGAAGCCAAAAGCAAAAATAAATACTCTGAGAATTCTTTTGATCTTGCCTAACAATGCAATGAAGTAGACATGGGTAGTGTTGAAGTAAAAAAAAAACTTTCGTTAAACCCACATAAACAATTGCATAGTTATGTATTGAATCTATCTTGCCATGCAGAGTAATTCAAGAATTGATCCATGTATATTTTGTTGGAAAATTTGTGACAAATTTCAGTGGACCAACAAATGAGACTGTTAACTTAACCTTCACAACCTTACAACAGCTCAACTCTTCCCAAGGAGTAATTATTGACAACTACATAATTTGGAAAAGGGCTGAAAACACTTATCAATTCTCAAATGGCATGACTTTTAAAGGGAGGTTTGGTTGCCTGCTTTTACATTTAGAAAGCACATACTTGAATTGTCTTCTTCTTTCTTGACCACAGTGTGAGAATGTCTAGGTCGGCCTCTCTGCCGTTTCTTAGCAACCTCCTCTCCTCCACTCGAACAACTTGTGTTTCTTCTCTGAAAGAATATCATGGAGATAAACATTGAAATATGAGAGTAATAATTTAGTGATATTGCTGTTTAGTATTGTTAATGTGCATAACAAAATTGTCTTCTAATATGAAAAAATTATAAAATTTGTTTTCTTTGTTTTTTTTTTATAACTATAATAAAACTTGAACCATATTTTATCACTGTCACACATTTAAAGGGGGTTTGTTTTCTCTTTATCTCAAATTTATAAATGTCCATTGTTGTGCTGACTTACTCGTCTATTGACTGGGGGGCTGACATATTCCAGTGAGTTGTAGAAGTCTGGTCTCTCCCTACGCACTCTCTCTGTTCTCCTTCTCTTTACTGAGTCCATGGCAGCAGGCAGGTTGTTGCTGACCCGAGCCTTCACTTCTTCTACACAAGTAAAATCAAACCTGATCTTGTCAAGACAATCTGTGATCTTTGAACCATTTGAATTAGTTTTTAAATCTTGCATTATGATAATTATGACCACATATAATGGTATTCATTTAGATTCTATTATGGAAAATTGTTGTTTGCTATTGTTTCAACTTGGTTTTTGACACCCTTAACATTTCAGACATGTTTAAGTGCATCTATTGGTACCTGCATTTGGAGATTTCTTGAAGTCATGACCACACGTACAGGCTTTGCAGGCCACTGGAACCTACAGAAAAAAGAAACATTGATAACCAAATTGCCTTTTGCCGAGTAAACTAATAGATCTATGTAGAAACTAATAGATGTATATAATCAGAAACGTGATCTACTTTTCACTCTAATGATAATTTCAATCCTATTAAATTATTTAGATCATTTATAATTGACAGTTTTTTTATGTTGAGCATATACAACCATTGTAGCAATAAATATTAGCAAATTTTCATGCTTGGAATGATGACCTGCAGGAAACTGTGCTAAAAGGAGAGAAGGAATATTTCTATATTGCACAGGGAAAAGCAGGAATTCCTACATTGTGCAAATAAGTAGGAATATTTGAGTTATCACTTTCAATGTTATATCATGTTACATTTGAAGGGTAACAAGTGAAGTCGGCCCCTGAGTGAAGTCGGCCCCCGAGAGAAGTCGGCCCCTAGAAGAAGTCGGCCCCAACATTTAGGTGACTAGAATATCAAGTTACCGGAAGAAAATTAACGGCTACCGAGGGTCCCTAGGGTTAGTTAATGCCCTTAGGGTCAAATAGCCTTCTCGAAGGAGATTTCATGAGTTTTGAGCCGGTACAGAGTGACTGGGGCCGGCTTCTCTTGGGGGCCGACTTCACCAACCCACGGCAGGGCCGACTTCACTTGGGGGCCGACTTCACTTGTATTCCATTTGAAGTCACGTCTTAGATATGCCTTATCGTGGTATTCTTTTTCATCTGTTAAAATTTAGGTTTTCCAAGCTAAGAATATAACACCAACAAAGAATAAGTCTCAGAGTTCTTTTTGTTATTTTTTTTTCTTGAAGTTTATATTCAAGTCAGTACAAAATAATGCAGGCAGAAAAACTCCTGTCCATGCGTAGAGAAAGTATAAGACCTATTTTTCTTCTTTTTCCTCTATGGTCCATGCTATAGTATTTACCAATTAGAATAGATTAGATTGAATTACAATAGATTAATTAAATTAGACTGGATTAGATAAGATAGAGTTTTCCAACTACATGCAACAGTACAAACACTGCCAGTGCCAGGTGAACTGAGTCCGAACTGTCAACAAACTTTTTCTTACCTGTTTCTCACAAGTTGGGCACTGTTTCAGCACTGATTTCCTGTTAAAATTCTTAGGTTTCATCTTTGCTTTGCTGCAAGTAGTTTGTTTAGTAACTCTGACAACATTTAAGAACTTTTTAAGTTAACAGATCCTACCAAAGTTACTTTTTGATGCTTGAGAATGTCGATCAAGTTATCACTTTCAATTTCGCACTCATTGACCTAAAATGGCCGATGATTGACAGCTCTCATCCTGGTCACGTGACTTATGTCAAAATGTCAAATTCAATCTGAAAGGAATAAACAAAACCCTTCAAAAGTCTTTCTTTCAATACGCAGGCTCTTATAAACTTACTAAAGGTGAAAAACCTTTGAGCTTCATTTAATTTATGTTTATTAAAAAGTCTCGTTGGCTCGAGACACATACCGGGATTTAACTCCCTGGGTTGCATGTAAACAAATGAAAACCTCTTGTCAGTTCTGAACAAGATATTTTGAAAACTGCCGTGACTAAGCATCATGGTGAGTGCCAATTTGTTTAAATCTGTCAAATTCAGTGCCTTTATTTATTAGATACGTTAAAAAAGCAAGAAATCTAAAAAATCATCATTTGTTAAGGCATATTTCAACAGCTGATTTCAAAGTGCATACATGATCATGATCCTGCATGCCACAAGACAAGTGTTTCTCCAAAACAAATGAATTTACACATGACAATAAACAGCATAACAAAGTGTTTAGAAACCAATAAAAGGGAGTTATCCAAACATATAATTTCAATTGAACAAGTGCAAGGATTATGTATTAATTTTAGGTCCTATAAGTTCCTTTAAATTTCCCCATGATATTGATAACATACCCCCCCCCCTAGTTTAAGAGAAACGGCATTTGGTCCTCCTTGTTCTCTTCTGGCTGGGCTGGTCGGAGCAATATGACCGTTTCAGTGTCATCCCATTCACGCACGAAGAGATTCTAAACCACCCATCCAGTGTGATATTCTCATAATATATATAACTTAACAAATGAAAAAGTTGATTTTCTGGTACTTAAAACTCATCACCTGGTGTATTTGTATCTTTGTTTACGATTGTGGGAGCTCGATACAACTAAATTTCTTACAGAATACTGTTTCACGTGTGCAACCAACTTGGGGCCTTTCCTTGACCTACTTACGATACAGCCAATCGGTAGGTGTTAGGACACACACTCCAAACACCTACGATGGCTCATCAGTGGGAGGTATTCACTGTCTCTGAAGTGCGACCCCAAATAACTTCTTCAAATGATTTTATTCAGACATGAAACTTGCCAGAAAGCAAGATTAGATGTGTAAGACATTTGAAATATCTTAATAATACGTGTAGAGCGTGTCTGCTTTCTACACTGAGGTCGCGACCTGTCTCTTCACGAGTGATAGGGGACACCGCACAACCCGATGTAGCCTCCAGAGCTCTGCTCGCGCAAGTCGGGGTTCCACAACTACCCCCCCCCCCCCCCCCATGATATTGATAACATACAGGATCCAGATATCAGAAGGATGTTATTATAATTATGTATTTTTTTAATTACATTATTTCAGCCAACAGAATCAGTGCAGATCAAGGTTGTGGGCAAGGTACGCCCTCTTGTGGGAGATGAGCATGGTGCCAAGAAAATAGCAAAAGTCTCAGGGGACAAACTGTCTCTGGAAGCAGGGGGAAAGGTATGCATGTGATATTTTCTAATTTTCATAATTCATGTCCTCAAAGTCTCGCTATTGCTCATTTGTATTATTTGTATTGGTAATGTGCTATACATGTAAACAGAAAAAAACCCACTTTAAATGATTTTATGCATTTTTTCAAAAGATTTGTCAGATTATAAAGTTTATTGCATTCTTTTCAGGAACAGAACTTTGTTCTTGACCACAGTTACCCAGGTGAAGTAAAAGCAGTAAGTATTTTATATAGAAATTTTATGCACATGATTTATGCACATTTAAATGACAAGAATAGAAAGAAGTATAGTTCAAAATGAAATGCAAATGGTCTGAGGTAGGATATCTTTATCTGACCATTAATAATAAACTTACAGTGTCATGAACATGTAATATTTAGAAGAACATGTAATAAATAAAATTTGTGTAATATTGAACAGTTTTGTATAACATATTTTTGTAGAATCAGATATACCGAGAATGCTGCGACAGTCTTGTACAGATGGCTCTCAATGGCTACAATGCCACCATTATGGCCTTCGGAGCGGTAAGTAGAATTCATTCTCTCACCTGTGCACTGGCAAAGAAATTGTAGCAAAATTAACTGAAATGCTCAAATGAAAAAAGAAAGAAGACAAGCCATCTCATGCCCATGTACGTGTACAGTGATTGATAAACACAATTTTTGTGAATATATATTTCATCTCAATTTGAATGTATTTTTCAGACTGGCTCAGGTAAATCTTATTTGATGTCAGGAACAGAGGATGATCCAGGAATAATACCATGTGTATGTATGCTTTTGATGATCAGAGCATTTTACTAGGATCGCATACCATTGGATTTCAATGAGAATTATTTATCTTTTATTTGTTGTCAATTAAACATGATAAGCAACAATTTCAGCTCCTGTACATTGTAATTCTAGATTATTATTTTATCAGAGCAATTTAGGATCTCATACCATAGAATTTTAAGAAGACTTATTTCCATAATATTTTAATGAATTAGTATTCAATGTTGTTGCACCATATCATACATGTTTGTTAAGGTAATTTGATCTAGATTATGAAAAGTGTTTGTAATTGATGCCTCATGACTAGTATTTAATCTGGTCTTAAACTATTTGATCTTCTAATAATCAGGGTCAATTCGTACTATTTCATCATTTGTTTTCAGTTAAGCAGAGGCTTATACAAATATATAGATGATGCTCAAGGAAAGAAGCAGTTCTTCACCACGGTCTCCTTTGTGGAGGTAGAGTAAATCAATATATTGTATTGTTGTTGTGATTTATATTGCTTCTGATATTGCAATATTGAGTAAAAATTCTAAAACTGCCTCTCTTATACAAATAAGAGTTCAATAGAAAAATTGGGTGTTAAATCATAATTTATTAAATGAAAAAAAATTATTTTTATATAATATTATTAGATAACAAATCTTATTTGAGTGAGACAAAACTGATATTTCACACATTTTTTTTTCTCTAAATTTTGTTATTAATATTACCTATAATATATATGTTCATTTCAAGGATTTTAAATATCCCAGGCAAATTTATCTATATGTCTGATGAGTTGTAAATATAAATATATATCTTAATATTGGATTACCCTCAGGATTGGATATTTGGACATCCTCTCATTGTTTGATAAATAGTGTAGGCCAGTGCTCCCTGGGCAGTGCTCCCTGGGCAGTGCTCCCTGGGCAGTGCTCCCTGGGCAGTGCTCCCTGGGCAGTGCTCCCTGGGCAGTGCTCCCTGGGCAGTGCTCCCTGGTCAGTGCTCCCTGGGCAGTGCTCCCTGGGCAGTGCTCCCTGGGCAGTGCTCCCTGGGCAGTGCTCCCTGGGCAGTGCTCCCTGGGCAGTGCTCCCTGGGCAGTGCTCCCTGGGCAGTGCTCCCTGGGCAGTGCTCCAAGTAATAATGACTACCTTTATATTATCAATAACATCCTTCTACAAAATTGTTTATCAGATATTTGATGAGCAAATGACAGACATGTTGAATCCACATACAAATGAGATGAAGATAAGAGAACATCCACAACTTGGAATGTAAGTTTTTAGTTCTCTTTGCATTCACTCTATATATGAAAGTGCCTTTGTTCAACATCAACCTTTCATTTGATTATTTTTATGAGGAACCAAAGCTATGTTTGAGTAAAATATCTATCTTTAATTTTCAAATCAGATTTGTTGAGGGCTTGTCGGAGTTGGTGGTGAGAAGTGGAGATGATTTGGCTAAGCTGTATGAGCAGGGAAACAGAGCTCGCAAGATGGGATCTACAGACGTGAGGGCTCACAAGGCCAGGCATGTGTATTATCTCAAATAGTTCAATTAAAAAATAACTTGATAGAATGATGTGCAAGTAATTTTCTTCTTGTAATCTTTACAATATGTTTATTATCATTGGCAACTACATCATGGAGACTAACTGTTTTTTAACTTGATTAATTATTTTAACTTCAAGTTGGTCATTTTCCCTCACACTTTTATTCACCAATAAGCCTGTTTTAATGAAAGGTAAAAGTTTTGGAATGATGAAGATTAAATTATAATTAGCCAACTATGATTTATTGTTTGTGTCATTTACCCACAATCTTTTATCTAAATTTCTGAATGATAATGAATTCTTAAGTTGTTTGGATTTGATTCATAGATAAATATTATGTTTAATCACATTACTGTTTCTTTCAAACATATTTTGACAGAATGTTTCATATCCTATAAACAGATCACATGGAATTTTTATAATTCGGGTTGAGCAGAAAGAGAGCAACTCAAGCAAGGTTGGGGTCAGGGCCACAATTACCCTGGTTGACCTTGCTGGGACAGAGGATGTCAAAAGGTCAGTTCTGTCAGAAGCTTTCTCATACTTCCTGGTATTCCTCTCAATATTTTTGTACTGATGGGAATACCACACAAATTGTAAAAAATGTTTTTTGGACATTAAAAGTTAGAATTACAAAAAAAAAATCTATGTAAAATGTACTTAAAGAAATTATTGACACTGCTAAAGACTGGCAAATGTCAATGACACCATTGCAATGTTCATCTCTTTAAATCTGAATGGATTTCATATGAATGAATGTTCTTACAGGTAAATGATGACAATGTTGGAATAATTTCTTTAAATTGCAGCTCAAGACCAATAGGTAATGTGTTACAAGCCCTAAAATCTGGAGGACATGTTCCATACAGAGATTCTAGGATCACCAGACTGCTGCAGGTATGTACATGTACTAACGGTATATAGAAATCCCAAGGTCAGTAAACTATCATATAGAAATACAAAACAGGTCACTAAGCAGCTGTAGGTATAACTCAAAACAGGAATGCCAAGGTCACTAAGCAGCTGTAGGTATAAATCAAAACAGGAATGCCAAGGTCACTAAGCAGCTGTAGGTATAAATCAAAACAGGAATGCCAAAGTCACTAAGCAGCTGTAGGTATAAATCAAAACAGGAATGCCAAGGTCACTAAGCAGCTGTAGGTATAAATCAAAACAGGAATGCCAAGGTCACTAAGCAGCTGTAGGTATAAATCAAAACAGGAATGCCAAAGTCACTAAGCAGCTGTAGGTATAAATCAAAACAGGAATGCCAAGGTCACTAAGCAGCTGTAGGTATAAATCAAAACAGGAATGCCAAGGTCACTAAGCAGCTGTAGGTATAAATCAAAACAGGAATGCCAAAGTCACTAAGCAGCTGTAGGTATAAATCAAAACAGGAATGCCAAGGTCACTAAGCAGCTGTAGGTATAAATCAAAACAGGAATGCCAAGGTCACTAAGCAGCTGTAGGTATAAATCAAAACAGGAATGCCAAGGTCACTAAGCAGCTGTAGGTATAAATCAAAACAGGAATGCCAAAGTCACTAAGCAGCTGTAGGTATAAATCAAAACAGGAATGCCAAGGTCACTAAGCAGCTGTAGGTATAAATCAAAACAGGAATGCCAAGGTCACTAAGCAGCTGTAGGTATAAATCAAAACAGGAATGCCAAGGTCACTAAGCAGCTGTAGGTATAAATCAAAACAGGAATGCCAAGGTCACTAAGCAGCTGTAGGTATAAATCAAAACAGGAATGCCAAGGTCACTAAGCAGCTGTAGGTATAAATCAAAACAGGAATGCCAAGGTCACTAAGCAGCTGTAGGTATAAATCAAAACAGGAATGCCAAGGTCACTAAGCAGCTGTAGGTATAAATCAAAACAGGAATGCCAAGGTCACTAAGCAGCTGTAGGTATAAATCAAAACAGGAATGCCAAGGTCACTAAGCAGCTGTAGGTATAAATCTAAACAGGAATGCCAAGTATACCAAGCAGCTGTAGGTATAAATCAAAACAGGAATGCCAAGGTCACTAAGCAGCTGTAGGTATAAATCAAAACAGGAATGCCAAGGTCACTAAGCAGCTGTAGGTATAAATCAAAACAGGAATGCCAAGGTCACTAAGCAGCTGTAGGTATAAATCAAAACAGGAATGCCAAGGTCACTAAGCAGCTGTAGGTATAAATCAAAACAGGAATGCCAAGGTCACTACGCAGCTGTAGGTATAAATCTAAACAGGAATGCCAAGTATACCAAGCAGCTGTAGGTATAAATCAAAACAGGAATGCCAAGGTCACTAAGCAGCTGTAGGTATAAATCAAAACAGGAATGCCAAGGTCACTAAGCAGCTGTAGGTATAAATCAAAACAGGAATGCCAAGGTCAATAAGCAGCTGTAGGTATAAATCAAAACAGGAATGCCAAGGTCACTAAGCAGCTGTAGGTATAAATCAAAACAGGAATGCCAAGGTCACTAAGCAGCTGTAGGTATGATTGTAGGATGACTGTAGCGGAATGTTCCATAGTTGTCTGTATAGTAATGAATTTAGAGTAGATAAATCAGGAAAATACTTTTTTTCAAAGACTTTGGAATTGATTTAATAGAATCAACTATGATTATTTGCTATGCACATGATACAGGGATGGGCCAAACTGACCCCTTTTCTGTTGCTCAATACATACATATATTTGTTTGTAAATTCAGGATTCACTTGGAGGCAATGCAGCTACCTTAATATTGGGCCTGGTATCACCTGCAGGTAATAACTATTACATGTATTTAAACAAGTTTTTATCAGAAATAAAAAGTTTGCCTGTGATCAGGGTAATATAATTATAAATGAGAAAGTATCTGTTAATATTTGAAATAATGATTTGGTAAAAATGTTAATTTTTATCTTTGACAGCTGAAATAAACCGTTTACATGTATATAGTATTGATGGTCTTGATTGTTGATTGATTGCAGATAAGAGCTACACTGAGTCTCTGCAAACTCTGCAGCTGGTGCAGGCGGCCCGGAGCATTAAGAACCAAGTTAAGATAAACCTGGTACGGAAACAACTTTTTTCCAAATCCTATTTGTCAAATGGTATTTAGACAAAAATTATTGTGCCAGTTTTCATATTCATTCATGATGCATTGAGTTACTCAGTTTTATTAAAGACAAAGTCAGTCTGGTGATCCAGTTAAGGAACAAAATCAGCATTTATATTTTTGTATATATATCTTTGTCTTATAAATTTTAGGACATTTTGAACTGGGATAGTGTTTCAATATATATCCTTTCAAGCATGTACTGGATAAATCACATGGCACCCGTGGAAGCTAAAGTGGTAGACAAGTTTTAAATTGTGAAAAGCTGTAATTGAGTGGATTTATTATGATATGATTGTAGGATGAGACCAATAGCACCCTGAGTGACCTGCGAGAGGAAATATCAAGACTGAGGAACAAGATAGCAAAAACATCTGACCCCAAAAAAGATGATATCCTCAAAATGGAGGTGGGTTTAACTTTGTATTTTCTTAAAAATTGATCTGTTTTGTAAGAAAAAAGTTTTAAATTAGTCTCTCCAGACTCCTTTTTTCTTGAGGCTTACAAATTAATTTAAGTTTATTCAGAAATATTGGACCATATGAAGCCTACACCCTGCTAGTTATAATCATCTGTTTGGTTCATTTTCATACAGTTTTATTTACTTCCATTGCATGCTTATACATTCTCATGTTATCATACTAGTCTTGTTAAATTTGTTTCTGTTAGTCATTCCAGTTGTTAAACATAGCATATAAACTTTTGAATGATAGATTTATTTGATTTGTTCTAGGACCTGATCCGTGACCTGCAGATTGCCAAGCGTCAGACATGGGCAGAGAAAGAGAGATTGTCTACTCAATATGAGGAAGAGAGGAAAACTAATCTTGCAAATAAGGTATGAACCTTGACTGTTACCATCCATTATGAACCTTTTTATGCTGTGAGGGTCCATGAGGAGGGGGCTAGAAACTTAGTCAAGTATGAACCATATTATATTCCAAAATCATGATGATATGGAATGGTAAATTTTTCAAGGGACATATTATATTGAAAGGGGTGAAGGTCAGTATTGTGACATGATAGATTCTTGTACACACTGAGGAACAGAGGAACATGCAAACTGATAGGTTCACTACATCGCCCTCTGGTGGAGTGTGATTCTTGCATAGCATTCCCATAGCAGTATGTATATTAGATAGTCATTTTTCCCCTTTTTTGACCAGAATGTTTTTCATCCTTTTTATGATCAGAATTATTTTTAGCAGATTAACACAGATCAATACACATTTGTTGGAGTAGAATTTGTCTGTTTGTCAATGTTTGATGATTGACCTTTCATATTTTATTGCCCTTGTATAACCTCATGTTCAGAATTACTTTGAGCAGATGACAACTGATCAATATGCATTTCTGTAAGTAAGATTTCTCTATCTGTCATCAAAGTGTTTTGATATACTCAGGGCATCTTGGAGTGGGTGATGGACACGATGCGGCGGGGCAACAAAGAGGTCCAGGAGCGGATTCTGCTGCTGCAGAAGGAGAAGGACCAGCTGACCTTGGAGTACAAAGACAAACGCAAGAAGGTCGACGACATGAAGGACGACCTCCAGAAGAAGATTGCAGACTATTCTAAACTGGCCGAGAGTGGTATAAACTTTTATGTTTTCATAATACTTCATATCAAGATAATTCTTTATACATAGACAGGCTTATATTAAGTCTTTAGCAAGTTTTATCTTTTTAACTTAATTAATGCTTTGTTTCCTGACTATTTATGCAGTGAATTTCGTTAAGATTCTGTGATCATTTGAGAAAAAAATCATCAATTTATTGCTCTATTTCTTGACTTGCTCTGTTTCTTGAGCTTTTATTCCTAGGCCTTATTTAACATGTTGCTGCTCCTGAGAAATTGTGGAACTTTTGTTTTAAAAGCTACGGTATTTGACTTTTTTCACAATTCATAATTCAGGAAAAGCTAGTGAGAGTGATACAAAGCAAAGAGTAACGGCTATCCATGAGCTGAAAGAAAAACTGAAGAAAGAAACAGAAAACTTGAAGGATCTTAAGAAGAGATTGAAAGATGTTCAGGACAAACAGAAAGCAGAAAAAGAGGTATGTTTTATTCCTTAGGTCCATTCAGATTTATGATTGGCTTTCTCATGCAGTTTTATATTGATTATTCAGAATTAATGTACATGTACATGTACAGTAATATGGGAGTACAACTCTGTATTTAGTACACTCATCAAGTTAGGATCTAATTTTGGCACCAATTAAGTGATTTTCTAACTATGGAAATAAAAAGAAAATGTTTTCTACAGCACAGTATATTTCATTTTTTAAAGAAATCTTTCTTGTTATTCATATTAATTGTTTAATAAATTGGACATATTGCAGGCATCTCAGGGGCAGTCTGTAGTCAAGGGAAATGCAGAACTCAGGCACCTGGTGGAGGTAAGCTTCAGCAGAGAGCAATGACAAATAGTTATAAACATTGATCTCAGGTTTCAATAATCATGTATGCTCCACTTTGACAGTAGAAACATACAGGCAAGAAATCCAAAATGGATCTTAATTGTTAGGTGTCCAACAGATTAAAAAATCATGGTATGATTATTGTTTAAAACATTTTGTTAGGATATCTCTTTTAATCTACTTTAATTCAGAGGTGAGTAATCATAACAAAGATAAAAGGAATAATGGTTTTGACAGGCTGAAGAACGACGACGGATGGAGAATGAAAACAAAGCAATGATTGCAGAGGAGCTGGACAGGATGAAAATAGAGACAGAACATGAGAAAGCCGAAATACAGGTAATCTAATCTACCGGTATATCTTAAAGAGCATAAGAAAACTGAAATGCAGTAATAATGAATCTATATCATATAGAGCATGAAAATGCACATATTATAGAGCATGAAAATGCACATATTAATATGTGTGGTAGAAAGGGCAAAGAAACCTAATATACAGCATGCAATCTAACTGGAAGATAAAAACTGCAGCATCAGAAAGAATACATTTAAAAGTTGAAAGTAACAATATATTCCTTCCTGGGAGTTGCATTGTTACTGATTTTTGGGGGGTTTCTATACCATTGCTGAATGTGTAATATTCTGCTGCAGATGAAGGTGGCTCAGGGGAAAGTTTACTCCAAGGATGAAGGAGCCAAGGCTGAGATGGAGCTGGTGGACCTGCGAGCAGAGCAATCTGTCATTGTTTTACAGGTGAATATCACATGCTTCAAGATATCACAAATCTATTGCATAATGTTTCTTTGCTTTTACAATATGATTAATGCAAATATTTCCAAAAATACTTTAAATTAGTTTTAGACATTTGGTAAATAATATTTTTTTTAAATAATTACACTGTGTTGATCATTGGAGATATGTATATAGTGTTCTGAAATTATTACAGTAAGAATTTTATATTAAAAACAGTGAATTTATCAATAATATTGCTATTTCAGACTCGGACTAATAAACAAACGCATGTAGATATTGTTTTGAAAAAAAGTATTGTCATTTTAAAATTTGGGGTCGATTTAATGAGTCATACATGTTGCAAAAGACTTGTTGCTTTGCAGATACAAGCTTTGCAGCAGGAAAAAGAGAAATTGTCGAAGGACCTTGAAGAAGTCAACAAAAGACACAAGGAAGAGCTCGAAATTCAACAACTGCAACATTTCCAGGTAAAGCTCACTATTCTATTGCCAAGCTAAATAAAACAAATATTAAACTCTGTCATTTTGTGTGTGGTAAAAATTCATACATTCTCAATGGTCAAAGCTGCTCCTAAAAGTTTTTATAATTGCCGTTTGGAACATTTATATTTAATAAATTTACGGTAGGAGTTCCATGAGCCCTATCTTGTTATTATAAATATATATACGATGTTTGATGACAATGTATGTGAAGGAGACTTGTTGGTACATTTATGGGTGTTTTTTCAGACATTCCGTCAGTTCCGCGAGATGTTTGAGCAGCAGAAGGCAGTGATAGAGGAGAGATATCGCGGGCTTCTAGAGGACTCTGTCCAGGACGCCATCTACCTGTCAACCCGCAACAACGAACTCATGCAGGAAAACCAGGACCAGAAGCAAGGTAACATCATGCCACTCACCAACAGCAGCTATATGAATCAATCCTATATTTATGAAAATCTTATTTTTTATATTCCCCAAGTTTATGGAAGTACAAACATAAACAATTAATTTACATGAAGGGATGTGCTAGATGAATTAAATAGCGAAATATTTATCTCATACAATAGGTAATATTGTGGTGATGCTGATAAAGGTAATTTGATAAAAAAAACATGTTCTGCAACTCTTTTGGAGATCTTACCTTAGTTAAAAGGATAAAACATATTAGTTGCAAAATTAGGTAACAAAAAGAGGTAATTACATTCACTATAGGGGTTCAGAACAGGTTGTTATTGTAAAGTTTTTGGTGTGTATATCTGCTTAAAATAACTGTAATTTATTTATCATGTTTTACTTAATTTTTTCAGAAATTGCAGAGCTTAAGGATAAAATAACATCACTTGGCAGATCTTAAAATCTGGTTTCAAGTCTCACTAATGTTGATAATTTTGGATAGTACAATATTAAGAATTAATTATTAAATTTGAAGATTACCCTCATTTATATGTATCATCACCAGTAATTATTATTTCATTTAAATATAATGATTTCTAATTAAAAAATAGAAATGTTAATGACCTGATATTTGTAGAACTAGTTGTCCGGGAAACATTTATTATGAAATTGTTAAAGTAAAAGAATGCATTAGCTTACAGTCCTGTGGTATTAGTAATTGTCAGGCTGGAGAGATTAAATTTGTAAAGGTTTATTCCAATTGTAAATCATTCCAGTGCAAACAGGTGATGAAAAATTACTTAATTAAAACTTTTATAAAATTTAATATGCATTCATAACAATATCAGCATTATCGGTATATAAATTGTAATAATGATCAGTGTTATCTTCATAATTATTGAGAATCATGATTAAAATACTGCGATTAAATAAGTGTTAAAGTAGAATTGAAGGAAATCTGTGATTATAACACAACCAACCTCATTCCGTCCGATGATAAAGTTTGTGTGGATATAATAAGGAAAAGTTCATTTCTGGCAGGCCAAAAATGATGAGTGAATATTATATTGCATGCAGGGAGTGCATACATTGTGGGATGTTCCAAGATTGTGAAAGTCAGATTACAATGTTTCATAGATTATTAAGAACGCAGGCTGTTCAGAAGCACCCATAAGACGTACTATTTCTCGTGGCACTAAAATTTCATACACCAGTTAAAAATAAGGTCTTTTTTTAATGTAATGAAGTAATAAGTAGTGAAGTGTTTTCTAATATGATGAAGGGATACGCAGTTAAAAGGGTTTTCGTCCATTCCTGTTATAATATTTACAATTACCACCCAATCATTTATATTGAATTATACAAGCATGAGCAGATATGTGATAAATAGTAATATACTGCTATGTACTGAGTACTGGTTACTCAAACTGATAAGCTGTACTGAACAAATAAATTAGATTTCTGAGAAAGTATTATTTGATTTTTTTTATTCTTTAGAGATATTTGTTTCAGAGATGGGACTTGTTTCACAAGATATTGGTTAGGTTGGAGTAGCAGAGAAAAATATGTTGATAAATGTCAAAAATGTCGCTTTTGTGGTAATAAGGGAATATTTTTTGTAATTCTGTCTCTACTATCCTGTGATTAATAAAAAATATTCCCACTATTTTTTCAGAGAAGTAAGTTTTTTTAACCCAAAAAATTGACTCGCCCTTAGTTAACCTTGTATCTATTGAACATATCCCTACCATTTTAGGACCCAAAATGTTTGGTTTTTTTTTGTAAATTGTTATAAAACTTAGATATAATACTTTGTTAGTGGGTTCAACAAAAATTAAATTGTATATTGACATATCTAGTTGAAGTCTTTCACAAATATACCCTTCAAACTCTACATTTATTTTAAGATAAAATTATGACCGACATAAATGTCTACAGTGAGATGGGTAAGGAACAGATGATGGTTTAAATTGTAGGCTGAGGAAAAAAACTAGAATCTAGTATTAATTTTCTCATGACACAAGTCACATTGTATGTTTATTATAAAAAGTTTATGATACAATATTTGAATACAAATATCTTTACAAAACATTGCAGCCACTCTTAATCCAGTGCACCTTATATTTTTTGTACCCAATTTTTTGTACCCAAGCATATCAAATGCATGTCCCCTATAATTTAAATGTTAAACTGGCAGTTGACATTGTAGGTCACTTTATCTTCTAATCTGACAGATCACGTCCAGGTTGTGCCCTTCAGATAAAATTTTACTATTTCGTGTTAAGGACTTCTTACAGATTTAACATGAATTTCTCCAGGAATGTGGCAAGATATTAAATTTTTGTTACTGCATATCTGTGTCAACATTATATGTTAAACTGTAATTACGTTATCCAGTTGGTTTAATATTGTAAGAGCAGCATTCCAAGGAAATGTACCTCTGATATCATCAACACCAAATATTTTATTCCAGACTTGTCACATCAGTGGTTTTCAGGCACAATATTTGTGTCCAAGATTCAACTGTCTTTTTATGTCTTTATTTTTAATATTTCCTCTTTCTCATTATCTCTGGCCGCCAGTTTATTGGATGCGACTCCTCAGTCTGAAAAGTAAAATTATATCAGTTTTATAAATGCACATTGATACACACATTCATTCACAAATAAAATAGAAACTCTCACTTCCAACAATGAGGCATAATGAAAATTAAGATTCTGCATGCTGGTAGTGATTTTCCTCAAAACTTTGTGGTTAATGTACTATTAACCCTCATAATTTGATATTATATTGTGTCCTACCATTCTGTGATAAGAAACATCCCTATTATGAATACAATATAAATGAAATACTAGTTTAAACTTTTAATCAGTAAACAATTACAATAAAGCAATAATTCTTATAAAGCTTGAGCATTGACAATTCCTTCGGGATTCATTATGTAACTTTTACTACAGTAAACATGATATATCACTCACAGCTTCTGAGTCTTCCTTGTAAATTTTGATTGTCTTGTCTGCCTCTGCCGTGATGAGTCGGGTGCCACTTTTGTCGAATGTTGAAGCAAAGATACCGGCCTCGGAGTCTATGGAGCCCGGCTGTACCATAGTCTGCATGCGTTGGAAGTTATACCCAGACTTCCAGTCCCAGAAATACATCGTACCATTGTCACCTGTAGATGAGGGGCATACACAATTAACATTATTACCTTTTGCCAAGGTCGAGAGGTTATAAAAATTACAGTTATCATTATTACCTTTTGCCAAGGTCGAGAGGTTTTAAAAAATACACAATTATCATTATTACCTTTTGCCAAGGTCGAGAGGTTTTAAAAAATACACAATTATCATTATACACAATTACCATTATTACCCAAGGTCTAGAGGTTATAAAAAACCTAACTTTCTTCCACAAAATTCTACTAATTATATAATATTATTCTTTTGAATTGGGAGACTGTTGTTTGCTATAAGTGTGTACTGGGCCTCACCTCCAGATACCAGCACGTTGTCCCCATTGAGAGCCAGAGTGTTGACGATTGCATGGTGTCCTGTCATATTCTGCATAAAGTTGCCATCAGGAAACTTCCACTGCTTTATATTATCTGGTGATGCTGATGCAAAGGTATACCTGGAAGAGATAAAGAACATTTATATCTATAATATCTGAAATGTTCACAATTAAATGAAGAATATGCATAAATGGGTTGACAATGGTTGGTGTACTCCACAATCATTTACACAATGCAGCTTTAATGTCACAAATTCATTTTTAATGATTTCTGCAAATCTTGGGAACAACTTGTATACATGCCATTTACAGAGAAAGATAAATTATTAAACATAACCCCATGGGTTGATAGCTCTGCTGACTTGAATGAAAACACATGAACTGAGATTAAGTACAACAAGCAACCAGGTTATGATTTTCCACACAAGATCCCAAAGTAAGCAAGATGTTGTATTTTCTGAGGTCTAATTCTATCTATTTTCCATTAGACTCAGTTCTTTTTCCATTTTGTCATGATTTTTTCAAAAATCTAATAGCTATCACTAAGTTGTCAAGGAGGCTGCCATTTTGAATAACATAGCCAATGAGAATCAAGATAACAAGTTGGGGCCAAATTTGAAATGTAACATGCATTTTGATTGGTCAAAATCATCATCTGCTCAAGTCTGATCCACTTTTAATGGTTGTGAGATTTTGCATGCACACAAATTTTGAATTCAAGGTCAATGTGTCAAGGACAAAGGTCACATGACTAAGAAATTATTACGAGGCAGGGCTATGACCTAAGACATTTCTGTACACCAAGTTTTAATTTCTTCTTATAAGTGGTTGCTGAGATATGCTCCTTACAAAATTTGTGACATCAAGGTAACTGCACTAAGCTCAATGGTGACATCACTGAGAATTTAAGGAATCTGAATCTTCAACTCTCTATCTAGCTCTGTATAAAATATGAAACATAAATTAATGGCAGTTTTGGAGAAGAAGATTTTAAAACATAGTGTTGGTATATAACAGATATGAAGTGACACAAATTTTGAATTCAAGGTCAATGTGTCAAGGACAAAGGTCACAAGACTAAGAAAGTATGACGAGGCACGGCTATGGCCTAAGACATTTCTGTATTCCAAGTTTTAGTTTCTTCTTATAAGTGGTTGCTGAGATATATTCCTCACAAAATTTGTGACATCAAGGCCACTGCACTAAGGTCAATGGTGACATCAATAAGATTTGAAGGAATCTGAATCTTCAACTCTCTATCTACCTCTGTATTAAATATGAAACAAATATTACTGGTAGTTTTGGAGGAGAAGATTTTTAAACATAGTGTTAGTATATAACAGATATGAAGTGTTTTTTATTCACTTCTGATGGTTGTGATGTGGCATGTTCACAAATTTTGAATTCAAGGTCAATGTGTCAAGGTCAAAGGTCACATGACTAAAATTGTATGACAAGGCACAGCTTTAACATATGACATTTCTGCATACCAAGTTTTAATATCCTGTAATAAGTGGTTGCTGAGATATGCTCAGTACAAAATTTGTGACCTCAAGGTCACTGCACTAAGGTCAATGGTGACATCACTAAGATTTGAAGGAATCTGAATCTTCAACTATATATCTACCTCTATATAAAATATGAAAGATGTACTACTGGTAGTTTTGGAGAAGAAGATTTTTAAAGAAATGTTGACAGACGGACGGACAGACCGACAGACATTTTCCCCCTCCTAAAGCTCTGCGAGCTAAAGTCTCAGCAGAGCTAAAAACCACTTTGAGTATTTATTAAAAATGTTTTTTTCATCAACAATAAAAATATCATTTTCCAATTTTATTTGGGGGGAACCTGAATATTTTAGAAGGAGTATTGGCTGACTTAATACACCCAGACTTACATTTAAAATAATTCCCTTGTAATTTAAAGTGACAGGAAATAGCCGTGTGTTACTCACTGTGAGGGATGCAGGGCGATGGCCCGCACGCTCTTCTTGTGGTTGGTGAGTGTGACCTTGGACTTGCCTGCCGCCAGGTCCCACAGTCGTATGGTACAGTCGTGGCTGCAGCTCACCACCTGTGGCTCCACCGCCTGGCACTTGACGTCTGCCACTGTGTTGGTGTGTCCCGTCAATGTGTGGATACATGCCTTCGTCCTCATATCCCATACCTATATAAATAAAAATTAACATTATTCTTGATCACATTGGCTGCAGATGTTACAATACTGCTTATAAATCTAACACAAAAAAATAAAGCAAAAACTCAATTCAATGATAATCATAGTATGATTACTGTACATTATTTTTTAATCATGTTGAAAAAGGCCAAGATGACAACATTAAGTACTGACATGATTACAGCCCAAATTGGCCTTACTGTGGGCATGGCCAAGGATATTTGGAAAATCAAAAACATTTGATATAGATCTATACTGTGCTGCCCCCTACAGGTTAGAAGAGAGGTGACAAGTATATAGGACTGACCCTGACAGTGGCATCTCTGCCACAGCTTGTGAGGATGTCTATACTGTGCTGCCCCCTACAGGTTAGAAGAGAGGTGACAAGTATATAGGACTGACCCTGACAGTGGCATCTCTACCACAACTTGTGAGGATGTCTATACTGTGCTGCCCCCTACAGGTTAGAAGAGAGGTGACAAGTATATAGGACTGACCCTGACAGTGGCATCTCTACCACAGCTTGTGAGGATGTCTATAGTGGGGTGCAGATCCACGGCATACACTGCGCTCAAATGACCATGGTAATGCCGGATCACCTGGAACAAACCAAAAATCATCACTTAGCCTCAAAGTTATGATATTAAATGACCATGGTAATGCCGGATCACCTGGAACAAACAAAATCACTAAGACTCAAAATTATGATATTAAGTGATAAATGTCACATAGCTATTATTGGAATCCTTAAATCACATTAATAAAAGATCATAAACAATACATTATCTAAAACTGTTTTCATAGTTGCTGTAAAAATAAATGGCCATCCTGTTGAAGATAAAGGTAACTGTTCTCAGGTCAAAAGACATATCTAGTATCAGCGTATTTCTAAATTTGACAGGTCTTATGCTGATAATCTGATGAGAAAATATTTGCTCAAAAATAAGTTAAGATCATATGCAAAATTCAATGTTCTGAAATACCAATTACTTACATGGGTGCTGGTGAGAATTATTTTTTTGACGGAGGAATCGATTTGACGGATTTTCCGTTCACGGATTTTAAATTTTGACGGAAAATCCGTCTGGAGACGGAGGACCAGCACCTATGCGATAGTCTGAGACAACCAGCGTTGTCATTTTCGCGCGAAAAGCGAGCCTCGCAAACATTACCGAAAAGCGATTGGTGTGGGTAGCCGAGTCGTCAAAATATTAGCCAATCAAAATCCGTCAAACTCTACCGAAGCAGCCCGCAACACCAAAACAAGGCGGCGGCCACAAGCAGTAAGCGAACGACTGAATTTTCGATGTTTTGGGTCGATTTGTGCAATTTTGATGACACGAAATTATTTTTTTGACGGAGGAATCGATTTGACGGATTTTCCGTTCACAGATTTTAAATTTTGACGGAAATCCGTCTGTAGACGGAGGACCAGCACCCATGTACTTAATTCATAGTTGAAAATCAATTTACTGGAAAGAGGTCATTACCTTGTTATACTCCAGGTCCCAGCATTTGACCTGCTTGTCCTCCCCACAGGAGAATAGGTAGGGTTGTCTGGGACTCACCACCAGGCCCCGCACTGTGCTAATGTGACCAGTTAATGACAACTTTAAATTTCCAGTTGCTAAATCCCAAATCTACAAAATAAAAGATTTGGTTAAAAAAAATAGTATTTTGTTTATATACACATATTTTCCGATTTTATTTGAGATGAGGTGCATTAGTCTGCTCACCTTGATGACTCTGTCCCCTGATCCAGTAGCAAACCACTCGTTGCCAGGTTCCACCGCTATACTACGCACCCAGCCTAAATGACCACTGATCACCTGCAGGACAAAATTGACACAACAATGTAGTTTTGACTGATTTTATCTAACATTTTCCATTCAAAATATCTTCTACTAAAAGTAGGAAATTTTGGAAGACAAATTTCAATCAAGACATGATTTTGAATAAATTCAGGATCAGTTTCCATGGTAACAGAGATTTTGGTAAAACTAAATTTGCTATATGACCATTAAATGTGACTGGTCAGCAAACTTATCATGTGTTGCTACTCTGTGGAGATATTGGAATGAGTGCCCTCTGTTGGTACTGACTGGAATTTGTACCCTCAAGCATAATAGTGGAGATATTGATATAGGATGGTACTTACCCGGTACAGTTTCCATGGAGGATGCCACGATGGCTTGGGCATGGTTGGTGCCTTCTTGGGAACGAGCATCTGTTGGTTACCTATAGTTACCACTGCCTGTAATATTATTGGGACCTCATTAGATACAGGTTTTCAATTTTATTTCTAATCTAAATCAAATTTAAGATTAATATCACTAAAGGATTATAATGTTATAAATATAACTATATAAAAATTAGCAAAGCTGGCCAGTTAAAGACTGGAATTTCTCGTTTATTATTTATCAACTGTTATCAAGTTTTAATTATTCATCTATACATGCATAATTCAGTATCAATTAAATGATATACAAATATATGAAATTAAAAATACAGAAAATGAAATAAAATTTAATGTTTCTTTATAATCATGTAACACTAGAACATTTTTCACTGCCCCAAATGACCCTGTTGTTAATTATCATTTTTTCTCAGTGGTTCTGAGAGAGCCATCTTATGCGATGCTGAAATGTAAGACACGTGGTGATCGCCACTTCCCGCCATTGAACATAAGGACATTTCTGTTAATCATTTCTTAGCTACTCTCTCATTGGTCTAAATAACTGTCATTGTCTCCCACCATTGTCTCAACTGCCATGATTGGTCAGCAAATCAGATGTGTGTATGGACATTATAGGATTATTATCAAAATGAACAATTAATGTCAAATGAGATACCTTAGTGTTGTCTATTCTTGCAGCTTTCTCCGCTGCGGATGGTTCACTGGCTCCAACTCCATCTGATCTCAGTGCCACCTGATCCCCTGCTGAGCTGCCACCTGGTGACGATAAATAAAGTTATTTATTGTCAAGTTAATAATAATAAGTTTCCATTGAAAGGCATTTGAATCAAAATACCTAGAATATGGATATCTTTAACTTATTACTGGAAGACTTGTTTCTCCTAAAAATAAATTAATGGATGTTCATGGCGAAGCTTATTGTAAAAGCATGCAAGCAGAGAAAGTTGTAAATGGAGGGTGATAGTGCACAAATAATTGGCCTGTGCAAAGTCAACATTCCAATGTATAATAATGAACGACATAAGATAAGAGCTAAATCATAATCTGGGATAAGGAGAAAATCAATTTTTGCTTAAGATTCTTAAATCTTCTTTGTATTTTCCCTTGAAGAGATTTTGTATGCACATAATTCAGGAATGCCCCTGAAGACTTGAATTATTGAACAACAGATAGCCCATATGGCCCACACTAATTATTGGAAGACAAACCATAGCCTTGGCAATGTATAAGCTTTAGAGAGCAGAGAGGTAGCACTCATCTGTAGATTACTTTGATCTGTCTTTTAAAAAACATTACTGTAAATCAATATATTTTTAAAACATTCTTTCTGAATCTGACATCACATTAATTCTTTGCTACGATTTAAATGAGTCAGCGATGTTAAAATTTGCAACATGTTGATATGATGTAATAATTAATCTGCATGCCCTGAACAGTGAGTATAGCAAGCAGCATAAAATCATAGATTTAATACTATTTAGTTCACTTCATAACCACCTTGCTTGATCAGGGTTGCCACTTGAATCTCATTCTGAAATTCCCACACTTTTCACTGATATTTTACTGGCAATCTTTCACTTACAAATTCAACAACATCATGATTAAATTTATGCATTCTTGTATTCTGGATTATTGTGGAATTTATGTCTTAGACACATTTCTATTTCTATTTTAAATCTAAATTTAGTTTCTCTCTGCACTTATGATTGTCATAATTCTAAGTCTATATTTTTCCCTCGTCCTTTGACTGTGAGAGCAACTGAAACTTTTCTCCAAATGAACACTTTCCCTGACCAAAGCATTTTCCTGAACCAAAATGCAAAATTCTGTTGTTTTTTTTTTTTTGTTTTTTGTTTTGTTTCATACCAAAGTCAAAATTTCCTGGCTTTTCCCTGAACTTGAAAAATCTAGAAAATTTCTGACTTTCCCTTGAATTGTGACAACCCTGTTGATATAACATGTTGAAATTTTGTATCGGCTATCTAAATGTTTTAGTTCATTTTGTGAAGCAAACACAATTTAAAAACATTGAGAACACTTTGCCCTAAGTCAATTTTAATATGTCATTGTGGTTAATTAGGGAACTAAAATGTGGTAAACAAAGAATAGAAAATGGCTTGATGAAATACAAAACAGGTGAAGCAATCTCTGTGAAAAGTCACACAACTTTTCTGACCTGTAACATTGTTTGCAATGGAGGCAGTCGGTTCTGAAAGTAACAAAAGCAATTAAATTTGTGCTACCTAGAATTTCATATGAAGGACCAACTCTTTAACTCAGAAAATTACTTGACTTTTAAAAGTATTGACACAGATTGCATTAACCCATTGTATCAATACACACCATCTCTCAAGGAAACTACAGAAAAAAATCTTATATTATCATCATTTCTATTGCAGTACCCATAGAGTTGGTACCAAGTATAAGAATAATCCAAAAAGAATATTCAAAACATTAATCTCTGATAAAAGCTAGTGCCCAATATAAATATCTGACCATGTTTGATAGAAAACTCACTTTTATATTCTTAAAATATTTGCATCCAATTGTTTGACTGCATAAGAATCTCACTTAAGAATGACCTTATAAGAATCTTACTGGAGAATCTTCTATTTTTGCACTGTTTTAAGAGAGGCAATTGATTATTGTAATCATAGACTTTATTATTCTATAGTGACATCACCAACATGGACACTGAGTGGTGGAGATAATCATGTTATTAAAATTGAATCTTTGCCATGAAGACAGACAGCTGCTGCAGTACATTACAGTTATGATATGACACAATATGATAAGCTGCCAGAATGCATCGTAAACTTACCATGCCATGCGATGGCAGCCTGACCTCCTGTGGTAACTGATGGGGCGGACACTGACTTTGTGGTTTGTCTCTTGTTTTGTGATAATTGTTTCACCAGACCATATTCATCCTGCATCTTGCAAGACATCTTCATCTTGTCACTGCAAAAAAAAGAAGAAAAAAAAAACCTTCTGAGATTCCTGGAGTTGAAAAAATAATTTATGATATATATCAATATATGATGTAATATCTTGTTTTAATTCTGAATTTTTTGACAGCTAAAATCATGAATATAAAATAGGCTATAAATTTCTGCCTTTATTACCTTTTTGAATCTGTTGGTGGCAAGACCCCCTGCTCCGATAGGAACATGTCATGTGTCCTTTTAAGGGATCTGAATACCAGTGTGTGCACAGAGTGCTTCTGTACCTCCTGCAAACAAACAAAAATTCATATATTCCCTTGTTAGCATGTTCAAGAAGCCAAATTAAAGCTACAACTTTTAACCAAAATGTATATACCGTATTTACTCGTGTATAAGACGAGATTTTTTTCCAAAAACTCTTAGTTAATGTTTAGGGGGTCGTCTTATACACGAGAGCAGTCTTATACTCGAGTATTTATGGTAAAAGGTAAATACGGTAAAACGTAAATACGATGTTCATATTTTCGAAATAACGAATATCAGACGTAGCAGATTGATTTTAATTGTGTTTTAAATGATAAATAAAGGTATTTACCCAATATTATTGGTCTATTATTTCAAAGCGCTTTGTTTTGACTTTGTTCTCACTGATTCCTCAGCGTTCAGTTTTGCGTTTCGTCATTGTCTCCACTGCTTTGAGTCGTGTCTTCCCTTTTTGGTTGCGTTTTAAATGATAAATAAAGGTATTTACCCAATATTATCACAAATTGTTCGAGAACAGAACAAAACCTTCAATCCATTTAAAACGCAATTAAAATCGATCCACGTGTGAAAGCATTTCTGTCAAAAAGGGAAGACACGACTCAAAGCAGTGGAAACAAACTGTGAACGCTGATAATTGGTATTGGAAATTAGTAAATTTTCACACCACATCAAAGGCAGAATTGAATTGTGCGATATATTTAAATAATAATTATTTTGCTTACAATACAATTTCGTTTTCGTGCTAAAAACAAGAGCCTCTTCCCGTCACTTCCGCCTTTCAAAATTGCGACCACGTGTTGCAATTTAATTTGTGATAATATTGGGTAAATACCTTTATATATCATTTAAAACATATTATTTCGAAATGCTTTGTTTTGACTTTGTTCTCACTGATTTCAATTATCAGCGTTCACAGTTTTGCATTTCGTCATTGTTTCTACGGCTTTGAGTCGTGTCTTCCCTGTTGACAGAAATGCTTTCACACGTGGATCGATTTTAATTGCGTTTTAAATGATAAATAAAGGTATATACATAATATTATCACAAATTACGTTTTGCAGGTCGAGAACAGAACAAAACCATCCATTATTGCGCAATATATTAACAATCGTTTTCGCGCTAAAAACAAGAGCCTCTTCCCGTCACTTCCGCCTTTCAAAATTGCAACCACGTGTTGCATTGAGTCGTGTCTTCCTTGTTGACAGAAATGCTTTCACACACGGATCGATTTTAATTGCATTTCAAATGATAAATAATGAAAACGCTTTGTTTTGAGGCTAAAATCAATGATGTGGAGAAATTCTCAACGTAATTGTGATAATATTAAGTACATACCTTTATTTATCATTTAAAACGCAATTAAAATCGATCAGCTACGGATATGAAAGTTTAATTTGACATGTTGGCCGCTCCACTTTTGTCTCGTGGGCACCCAGACGCTAAGATAAAGGACGTCACGTACATCGTATTACGTTTTGTGATAATATTGGGTAAATACCTTTATTTATCATTTAAAACGCAATCAAAATAGATCTGCTACGTCTGATATCCGTTATTTCGAAAATACGAACATCGTATTTACGTTTTACCGTATATACTCGTGTATAAGACGGCTAATATCTTATATCGTAAGCATATTTACGTTTCACTTTTAAAATGACCGCCAAGCTTCAGCTGAAGCTTGAATGGTAGCAGAGCCGATATCTCAAGAAAAACCAACTCGTCTTATATTCGGAAATTGGTTTTTTTCAAGTAAAATAACCTCAATTTTGGGGGGTCGTCTTATACACGAGTCGACTTATACACGAGTAAATACGGTAGACTGATTCACAGGTTTTATCACACATATTAAAATAGAGCTCAACGCAAAATGTAAAACAAATATTGATTGTAGTGAAATAATACTTAGTGTGGTGAAAACAGGTTAAAGCCATTGAAAGCAAATGGGCCTGCTATTTTCTTTTAACACAAATGGAATAATTTTAGTTTCAATTGTGAAAAAGTTATTGTTATAACAGCATTGAAATTTTATTTGCGAATAGACTCATTTTCTTGTTTCAATAACATAAACTTGTAATATTTATCAAATTAATTGAAACAAAAGACCTGTTCTCTTGTTTTAATAACTTAAGTAATATTTAATTGTTCTGGCCTTTTAAAACATGATTACCCTAATAAGGCCAAGTTTTTGCCAGTACTGCCGACTAAAGACAGCCGACTACTGCCAGATTCACAACACATTTTTCTGATTCAAGGTATTACACCACACCTTCATGCTCTTGACTGTTTAATTCAATCATCCACACTCACACTGTTTATCCACTCACACAATAAAATTGATTTGTCAGAACTTAAACCAATGAGAAGACTGCTTACTTAGAGAGATTCTGACTAATCAATGCCAAATTCTCAATGATAAAGACCTTACCATGACTTGGGTCAAAAACAAGACTAGGAAAGGAGTAAATTTCAGATTCACATTGTTTATCAACAAGCCAATATTAGCATTAAATTGTGTTTTTGTTATTGCCTTTCCAAACTCGTACGTCATACGCCGTCGGCCACTAGGTGTCGCCACACGTTCCGGTGAGTCAAATATTAACAATACTGAGAAGCACTCACTGATTTCCCATTTATTTCGACTAGAATCTATAAAATTGAACAAACTTTTTTTTTATGAGTATTAAAATTCCACAAGGAATCTAAATATGTTGGTTATGTATTGCTCTGTACAATATTAGTTATCATAAATGATCGTTAATCGGGACGGAGCTGACAGGAAGACATGACACCTGAGAGCCCCCGAGCAACAATTTTAGATGACACAAAGGCTACAAACAATTCCCCTTCAAAGCTTGAGCTGGGAAACAATGACAAAAAAGGTCTTTGATCATAAAATTCAAATGATTTCGGATGACAATGTTGTGAAAGCATATGATTGTCTGACTGAAGTGACATGACCAACTCGTCACCTTGGCTTGGTGTGACTGCCTCACCACGCATCAAAGACACTTAAGTTTTGTTTATCTCGATGTCATTTCTTCGAAAAGTTGTCTTTTATCTTCGTATTATCTCACTGATTTCAAAACTGTTTTCGGTTTTCTGATAAATGGTGTAGTTTTTAAGATATCTTCAAAATAGTGATTTCTTGTTATCAGCTGTCAGTTACAGACCCACACGAAATTCGTAGCGCCACCTATGTGCGAGCGGTAATTGGGGATTTTCGGGAAGGAGAATTGGGTCTTCATATAAGTATATCATATATCAAACTGAAAGGCAGAGGCGACAATGTCCCATTTCATTGGCGGTAACTGGTCCAGCACGACTACGCGTCAGCAACCAGTTTCCGCCGATGAAGTCGACCGTGACTGGCAGCGGCTACAAGGGTTCTCTCCGGCTTAGCCGCTGTAATCGGCAGTAATTGGTAGTGACGGAAAACTGGTCGGCCACAAGTACTGAAGTAGTGTTCCCGTTTTGGTGCAAAACGAGCCAAGCCAAACACAGTAACTAAAATTGCAATAATCTGAATCCAAATTCTTTCATATATGATCGACATCCTTCTGTTAGAGATTCATATAATATATACAGGAGTACATGGAGCAGAAGAGTGAATGTCATTTGGATGAACAATACAAAGCCAAACGTAAACGACCTTTTATCGCTCAAATTTATTTTTAGCCGGTACTACGTTAATAGACAAGGTAGCATGTCATTTTAAAAATCTGAGGAACCTTACTGTCCAAATCATTTATAAATTAATGAATAGGGACCACAACAACTCTTAAAAGGTCAATAAGAAGCAATGTTTTTGCGGAATAAATTGTACTCACGATGTCGGCCATTTTTCTTTCTGTGTGTTGCGCTCTCTGGTGTTGATTTGAATAAACCTTATTTATTTCCACTAGGGGGCAGCAATCCTTGGATTGGAGTGTTAAATTCTTCACACGAAAACCAGGCAATTAAGATTCAATTCATTGTTTCAGAAAATATGTTAAATTATTTCAACAATTATGTACATTGTCTTTGACGGAAAACAAGGGATAAAACCATGCATGTGAAGATATAGTAAAGTTAGTAAAATGTAGACGAAATCATACCATCTCTCGACTTGTACCCTATTCAAGAAAGTCGCATGTGGCATCCTCAAAGTGCGATAGGGAAATAACAAAACGGCGGGAAAACATCACAACAAACCCAATGAACTGTGTTCTGAGAGTTTTCCATATAATTTCTGGATTTACACATAATAATGGTGCAGTTGCTGGTCAAACTGTAAGTAATTCCTTGCACATAGTGGCTAGTTGGTTAGGGTTATCTCACTGAGTCTCAGTCTCAGTCTCAGTGATGCAGCTGTCTCACATGTGTAGCTATCTATCTCTGCTGTAATTACTTCTCACTTGTACAGCTATCTCTCACTTTTGTAGCTCTCTCACTGCACTCTCTAACTATCACTTGTGCAGCTATCTCTCCATGCTCTTGTTGGAATACCCCTCTCGCTGCTGTAACTATCTCTCTTTTTGCAGTTATCTCACTTAAGTTATGCAGCTGTCTCACTTGTGCAGTTATCTCTCTCTGTTATAACTGTCTCACTGTTGTAACGTACGATCTTTCACATATGCAGCTGTCTCCTTTGTACAACAATCTCTCCTGATGCATATAGTCCATGTTACAATTTACAACTTTTGGTTTTGCCTTGCGTTGACAAATTCATTTTGCTGAGAATGGCACCACATTCTACACAGTGAGAATGGCACCACATTCTACACAGTGAGAATGGCACCACATTCTACACCCCTTCTTCCCTGAGTGACCTACAAATTGTAATAACCAGTAATATGGCAGTATTGCATGATGTGAAGTAGTTTATACCCGAAACTTTGCGATCAAAATTTATTACTCTTCATATTTCCCCTTCATAAATTTCTGTGCCATTTGAAAGTCCAAATCATCCATTGGACTGTATGTCCATTAATGTTTGTCCAATAGTACAGGCCTAACACCCTGACAGACCACAATAAAGGGCACATGATTGCATACATGTGGCCACCTGGTGGTCAAAAGAGTACAGGCAATACTTGGCACTTTCACCAAAACTAAATAACCATGGTCAGTGTATTTTGGCTGTTTTTTTGTGAGATAGCTTGCTTGGGTCAAATTTTGTGGTCATATGTCATTTAAGCATACCCCAAACCTCTGTAAAATTGCCGGTGACCTCTGTGGTTTCACGAATGTTTTCACAGGTTTAAATTGTGAATCTTTACTTGCTGCATTTCCTCAGTTTGGGGGAAAAAAACAGTTTTCTTTGACTGGCCAAAATTTGTTCTATCTGTTATAGTGTTAAGAATTCTTTCAAAATTAAAAATAAAAACATTTTGCCAAAAAAAATATAGTTTTACTGCTGTAATATTTTTCACAAAAAAAAACAACATTTGTATAACCAGAGTGTTTAAGAAAAAATGGCCAGGACAAACTTAAAATATGGCAAGGTTTAGAAAGCTGGAAGTTGACAGGAACAGAGAGTTTAGGCCAGAAATGCATAACTTAAAACTAAATGTGGGGATTAAACTGTAATTTCAGTGCAGAGAATGATGTGGAGAGTAAGGAGTGGACAGTGCTTGAACTGCAGGGAGAACTTGAGACCAAGTCTGAGACTGCCAGCCTCAACAGCAAAGCCATAGGAGATCTACATTTTACCCCTAAGGTGAGAGAACAAATAGACCTCCAATGCAAAATTATCTAAAGCTGTTGTTCACATGAAGAAATATCTATTGGCAGAATGGCAATTTGACTTGTGTCATTGATTTTCTGCATTCATCTGACTGTAAGCTGTTATGCCAGATAACAAATGCCATATACAAAACCTCTGTGATAGTCAAATAGTCTAGATATATGATGATCTGGACCGATTAATATCATATTTTAAATATCTTTCATCATATTGATGTGATTACTATCATTGATACTAATGTTTTATAATTTCCTATTTATCACTTTTATGTTTATTATTTTTTTATGATTTCATACAAGAATAACTGTACATGTATTTCAACTTGCATGTTTTCCCTCAAATTACAAATTTATGATTTGTTTTGTTGTAGGGGGTCCCTGTGCTTATCATAGGCCATCACATCTTATATGGCAAGGTGAACCAACTGGAGAAACCCATGGTCGTATTGACCAAAGAAGAAGGGAACCAAGTTGCCATGGAAACAGACCAAACTGACTCTGTAACAAATGATGAAACGCAATATCTTGTTAAAGCTGTCATTAAAAGAAAAATTGTTTTTAAAACAAGGCCAAAACCTATTATTACTAATGTTCCGAAGAAATTATAGCAAAATTACCTGTTTAATTGTACTAAATTATTAAATATTATTCAAATCAATAAAATATATTTTTTTTAAATAGTCTAGAGGTTGTAGTGTTTAAATGTCTTTCAACCAGAAATTTATAAACAAAAAAATACTATAATAAAACATTTCCTCACTACACTTTAGGATATGAAGTAAGCTTTCAAAATGATTTGGCATTGATGTTTGATAACTGCTAGGCAGCCAATAACTTTATGCCATCTCAAAACAAAATTAACTTTCTTGACATTCAGTTCTCCTGTTGTTCATGTTAACTGTTCCCATACTCCTCCCCAAGATATAAGTTCAAATTGAAATCATAATGTTGTGTTTGTGTTAATGTGTAAAGCATTCATGAAATGAGGTTTTCATGCACTTTTTCCCTGCATAGTGTAAATGTTTATACCCCAAACTTTGCGATCAAAAGTTATTACCCATCATATTTCCTCTACATAAATTTCTGTGTCATTTTAAAATGGATGAGTCTTCTGCTAAAATCCAAATAATCTATTAGACACTTTGTCAAGAAACTTTAGCTGACCAGTGATCCTGTGCAAACACCTGCTTAGTAAAGTCTTGCTAACAGTGTGGCACCTTTAGATCGGGACACTGGAATGATTTGGCTTACAGAGCCCTGTTTGTCCAATAATGTTTGTCCAATGGTACGGGCTTAACACCCTGACCACCACAATAGAGGTCACATGATTGTATACATGTGGCCACCTGGTGGTCAAAAGAGTACAAACAGTACTTTGCACTTTCAGCAAAACACAATAACCATGGCCAGTGTATTTTGGTTGATTTTAATTAGATAGCTTGCTTGTATCACAGTTTTATGGCCACATATCATTTAAGCATACCTCAAACCTCTGTAAAATTGCCTGTGACCTCTGTAGTTTCATGCATGCTTTAAGCTATGCTGACTTAGTCAGCAAAGCTTATTCAGTAAGGGGAAACATTCTGTTAGTCTTCTTCAAAACTGATCTTCACCTCTGAAACTACGGAGTGAATTTCTTGGCTATCCATGGGTGAGAATGAATCCTTTCTATTTTCCATTAGCAAAGATTTGTTTCAATTCTTTTTATATAAATGATATATATTTCAAACTGAATTGCTTCTCACATGTGGATCCCTGGAACATTCAGTGTCCCATCCTGCTGATCTAAGTAAATTTTAGTTCAGGACTTTTGGAGAAGAATAATGTCAAGGGAGCGGGGGATGGAGTCAGCTGCAATATTGGATATTATATTTGTAATGTATTAAATGTTATCAACATGGAAAGCTGTTTTTTTTTAAAATGAAGCATTTCTAAAGTAATTTTGCAGAAGTTATCATAAACATTAAAAAACAAAGCTCCTTTCATTTCAATAAACATTGTTTAGCAAGAAAAAAAATAAATGACACGAAGCAAGGAAAACTTGTGGATTGGAAATTTTTTAATATTTTTTATATTGTATTATTTATATATTGTATTATTTTTTTATGTCAATTGTCCATTTGAATATCATCTTCAGCAATCATTTGAAGGACGAGAGCATCTCCTGGATATAGTGTGATGCTGTCCATCTCAACTGTCTTCCCTTCGATGAGTTTAGGATTTCTTAATTCAGACAAGCCTGGTGCATACAATGTTACTTTTCCAATATCATTGCCGGTGTGAGCACAATAGTCATCTGTGGCCGGCGCACTGCCGAAGTTTAAGGCAATGAGATATTGTGAACTTCCCCCGGAGAAGCGGATGAAGGAGAAGATGTGATCGCCTGTGGAAGCAAACTTGAGTTCACCGTGGTCAAAGGTTGGCTCCTGCCTAAGGACGGCTAACTTTCTGTACAGATGCAAAATGGAAGAGTTGTTCTCGTCCAATAATAGCTTCTGGAATGGAAGATAGATCAGTTATTCCAGATTGTATATTTCTTATTGCAAGATTAATTAAACCTCTTGTCCAGCTCTTGATCTGTTCAAAACTAAAGAACTGGACAATTTAGATAAACATTAGGCTAAAAAAATGTTGTGTTTACACTTACATTGGCAAAAAATTTAGGATGGGGAGGCAGATTTTTTTTTTTAATTATTTAATTTTTAAAAATATTTTTAACAAGTAATTTTTTCTTTTTCCTTTCATGATTAGTTGGCAACAAACATCTATTTTTATCTTAAATGTGACCTTAAAAGGCCATTTAGTGACTTCATCTGGTTAGATATTGCTGTTTTGTGTATTTGGCAATGAAGTGACCCAGTGCACACTTGTTTGACCTTGTTTTTGTATCCCAGAATTGATGTCAGCAAGTGTTGATATATTTTAACCTTTCTTAGTGGTGAAATAATTGCCAATAATACAAATTCCTGTACGGTGGTACCTCTTTATTGGTCTGCCTGTAATCTGGGTGCACAGGCAGCCAGGGATTATCTGACGTGGAGAATCCACTGTTCTTCTCACTGCTCCATTGCATTGGTGTCCTGTATGGGTCTCGACTGTGCTTCAGGTATAAATCCTGGTAAAATCAAACACTAACATTATTCCAAAATGTAGATGATGAAAGAAAAGTTATGAATATGCCAGACTTTTTTTTTTACACAGAGGGAAGTCGTTATCAGTTCCAAATTTAAGGAATAGTGAATTTTTCATTGTAGGATATCATGAAATACAAAAAAGATTTCTTTGAAATAATACTGTGCTGTTAATGATGGCTCATGTGCACACAAAACTGATTATATTTAACACATGCACTGTCGATATCTTGATTTTTCATAAATGGATAACTCAGAAAAATAGAATGGCAAAATATAAAAACTTTAATGTATAGCAATTAGTATTAAATAGAATGCTGACCTCGTTTGTATGTTTATATTTGACATCCATCATCTGCTGTACTGAGAGTGGTACGTTCTGCATGCCGATCTCATCGCCATAGTAGATCAGTGCTGCCCCTGGTAGCAAGAGATGGAGTGCGGCTAGGGCGGGTGCATACATCACACCCCGTCGAGATACCATGCGACCATGTTCCTGACTACTCATCTGATAATTATCAAACACATGTAGTATGTGAAATACATGAGTAAAATCATGTGCTTGATGTCAACGATTTAATTTATTTGACTTGAAAAAGGCAAGATATTGTTCAAAAAGCATCCAAATGAAAATAGACATTTTCCTGTAGCATATAATGAAATATATTAACAAACAACAGACAGAGGTAATTATCATAAACAACTCAATGATTTTTTTTTAAGGTGGCAGAGATAGAAAAGCAAGATATAATGTACCTCACCTTTTTCTTCAAGACATTTTTTTTTAGGAAAAGAACAACTAAAAAAAGTGATACCATCATGAAAGGCAAAAGTTGAGAGTGTATAATCTATCAGCAATAGTTATATCTTTATCCATTGAAAGAAATGGTCTCCTGCCCAGTAACCCAGAGAAGACTGTTCACTTACTGCCCACAGGGAGACTTTTCCTTGTGGAATCTCAAACATCCAGGCATCCACCAGTTCATGGATGCACCTAGCGTCGCAGTCCCCAGACACCTGCGTCAGGAAGTAGTTGGTAGGTGCATCAGCCCCCGTCTCATAGTATTTAATGACGTCGCTTACTGCATCATCCTCCAGGTCAACACTCAAGAATCTGACCAAAAACATGAATGTCAAATATTACATTCATTATATGGAATTTTTGGTCTCAGAGGGATAAACAGTTGGAGCCAAACTCCTACGGTTATGCAAAAACCTGACTAAATTGATTCCTGCAAAGTCTGGATGGTCTTGTCGCCATACAAGCCCTTATTAGGTAATGTCAACTAGACTTATTGTGGTTATTTTTCAATGTTTTTCCTAAGATTTTCATTAAAATAATAGAAGAAAAGGTGGGAAAATAAAGAACAAAAACAAAAATAGGGAAGTCATCTATAGATATTCACCATATTTGTTATTATGGTGATGTTCAATGGGTGATTTCTCAGGTTTCCATGTATTCACAAGTCATTTCCCTTTCCTTCCATATTTGCAGGATATTGTTCAAAAGTAATGTTTACTCACAGTTTGTTTGGACGAGTTGCTGCTGCATAATCTTCAAACAGTTCCCTCCAGGATGCCATGAACTCATGCACTTCTGGCTGATCATCAACATACTCATGTTCTAGATAGTCAAATTCTAGCTGTAAAGCAAAGCACATTTGAAGAATAGTGTTTTATTACAAAAAAGACGAAAAAAAAGTGACTGCTTGGATCTATAAGCAGTGATCATTTCAAGTTATTTTTTTTTCATTGTTAACATACAATGTGGCCAAAATATGTATGTTTGATGCCATACAAATTTAAGTGAAATGAGCAGACACACTGTCCACCAGAGGCACACGCAAACTATTCAGGTATAGGTTCACCATGTCGCCCTCTGGTGGAGTTTGATGAGCAAGCCTAATCAGAAATGGCACAATGCATATGTCTATCATTATTACTTTTATTTCAAAACATGAGAAAAAATATTTTTTTAAATCAAAATGGTTGCAGGTATATTTGGTTGTTTTGTATGAAATTATTTTTTTATTTCTACATTTTTTTTACGAATTTTAGCTCCTTTAAATTGCAACCCATTAGTGCATGAGTGCCAAAGGACTTACAGGGTGTGTCATCTCTGGGCGTAGAAAGTTGGGGGGTTCATCCATTGTGACGTCATCTAATTCAAATATAGCATGGACCCCTTCCATGCGCATGCCATCAATGCCCTGGTCCAACCAGAAACTCATAATTTTCTGAAAAATTGGGGGTAAATAACACTCCTTCATAAATGTGCAAAACAAACATACCAGTAACAACATTTTTCCTCTAACTAATCTGATATTTGGTTTACTTTTAAATAGACCTCAGTTTTGACTGATTTGTTTTTTGTTTGAAAAAAAATCATAAAATATATTATAACTAAATAAATATAGTTATAACTAAATATTATAACTATAATTATTACATCTCATGATAATGCTTCTGTTTATTTCAATTGCTTTAGTTTAGCAAACATAAAAGTGCATATGGGAAAAAATAAATATAGGACATTTAAAATGCAATTTTTCAAACATGAACATTTATACCAAACTTATATGTGGTATTTGGGATGTATATAATATATCAACCAGAATAAGAACTATATAAGATAGTAATTGCTTACCACAAATTCGTGTCTGAGTTGAGGGTGTCTGTGGTTGAGGTCTGGCATATGAGGTGCCATCTGGTGGAGATAATATTCAGATCTAAGCTCATCCCATTCCCATGCTGAACCTCCATATCTGCTCAACTGCAACACATTAAATATATCATCTTATATATACCATTAATACATAATAACACCTGCCACAAAATACCAATATTATATGTTGATGTATGTTTGAAAAAACATGTTGAAACTTGATTTTTTTTTTGATAAAATTTTATATGAGAAGAAATATGAGTAATTCACTATAATTATGTTCATAATGGATGACTTGAATAATGGGAAGATAGCTCAGAGGTGTATTATGGCAACACACCCAGTTGCTTGGCATTACTATGGCAACACACCCAGTTGCTTGGCATTACTATGGCAACACACCCAGTTGCTTGGCATTACTATGGCAACACACCCAGTTGCTTGGCATTACTATGGCAACACACCCAGTTGCTTGGATATATTATGGCAACACACCCAGTTGCTTGGTGATATTATGGCAATACACCCAGTTGCTTGGCATTACTATGGCAACACATCAAAGTGATTGGTGGTACTATGGCAACATACCCAGGTGCTTGGTGATACTATAGCAATACACCCAGTTGCTCAATCTTACTATGATAACAAAACTATACCCAAAGCCATCGTGAAAATAGACTTGAAATCCTCTGATTTTAGAAATATCATGCACTGCCCATCCATTATAACACACGATTCTGTAAGAAATCGACTTCCGGCAACTAACAATCAAACAATTATATACCGTTTAAATCAACATAAGATGTCAGTCCTGTTTGAAAATATTTCCTTTTTTTTTCTTGATCTCAGCATTGTTTCGCCATTGTTTACGAGTTTGCGAAAAAGGCGTGAAAGTGGGTCAGTTTATTCACGGGAGTGACAGCAACGATCTGGAAACTCCACAACGTTATGGTACGTCTGACGTCATATGATGTTTCTTCCTTTGTGTTTCCATGACGTCATCACTTGGACTCTTATAAATGCCATTTCACGTTGTCAAGTTTGAAATCGGGTAAAAAAACTGAAGACAAAATGCTACAGAATGCACATGGATTTGTATTTATAGACATTATGACTGGGAAAGATAGTGTCATGGGTCATAACTGCAACAGTCAATCGCCGGAGGTCAAGTTTATTTACTGGGGAAACTTCAATATGATGGGAAGTGCGTGATGTTTCTAGAAACAGTGGATTTCAAGTCTATTTTGCCGGTGGCTTTGGGTATAGGTGCTTGGTGATACTGTGGAAACATAAAATTTTCTTGCTGATTGTAAAGCAAACACTCCATTTCTTTTTAGAATTATGGCAACACCTACCGGTAGTTGCTTGGATATACTGTGGCAAAAGACTCTGTTGCTTGGAGTGCATACCCAAATATTTGCTGACTATAGTGACATACCCAGTTACTTGGAGGCACTTTTGTACCATTCTCCAGTACTTTTCCAGGATGCCAGACATAGTAGTCCCTGTACTTGCTGTCCACTTGTCTGCTCTCCTGGAACCATCGGTGCTTATCACTCGTCTGGTTGGGTATCACTTCAAGAATCAACTTTATACCTGTAAATTGTGTATAGGTATATCAAATTAGTAACTTTATTCTCAGTTTTTCAAAATAAACCTAATGGCAAGTAAGCAGTAATACTAATACTCATATATGATATTGCATTAGATATAATTCATTATGATAATGTATTAAATATGATAATGCACTGAATATGAAAATGTACTCAATTTGATAATTCATTGGTTATGATATAGTACCAAATCTGATAATGTGATTTTATCAACAGGATTCCACCTTTTTCATGCAGTGCCTTTATGAGTAGTTGCAGGTCTTCGAGTGTACCATACTGGGGGTCTATTTCCTGGAAGTTGAGGATGTCTCGCCCCGGGTCTCTCTGAGAGGATTTTGTAATACTTCCTAATATCACTGCATTTACACGCAGGTAAACCAGGTGGTCTATGTGCTGCAAGATCCCTGAAGAAAATAATACCAAAAACTTCCTCATAATAGATAAATATACTTTATTTTACAGAGGAAATAAAAAATATAAAATTATACTCACCCCCTCAGTTCATGCAAACAATTAATATTGTCTCAAGTCATATTAGTTTGACAAGACATTTTTGAAAAATAAATAAAATGATTCAGTGTATGTGTTGTGACCAAAAATTCTATCCCATCCAATATCTATAAACATAACAAGTGTTTGATTCTAAAGATTGTGCCTTGAAATATCGTTGTCAAGAGTTATGATTTAAACAAATCTATTATTTGTCAAAATGAAAGCTTTGAAGGCAAAAAGATATGCTTGGCTGAACTAATAAGCAGAGAAATTCATATGTATTAGCTTTGTGCACCAGACCTTGTAATTATGTCAATTAAAGTCACATGGTGACCTAGATTGAACTGTCAATTAACTAGCATATACAGCCACTAGTATTACTAGACCTGTGCACAAGTGGGACCTGGAAATAAAGTGAAATCAATTATATTTATAACTGGCCCCCAGTTTTAGTCTGCTATGATGTTCTACCTTTAATGTCACCGATGCCATCCCCGTTAGAGTCTTGAAATGACCGGGGATGGATGTAGTACATGAGTCCCTTATGCCACCATACTTCGGGATGCTGTTTCTTTACATCATGACCCATATCTGCTTTTATCTTCTGTACCTCCCTGTAGCTGTAGATATTAATAGAATATGTCATTATCACCATGGCAACCAGCATTAGAACAATGGAACCATTGGAGGAGATAGATCGCTTTTTTTGCATCCTCATCCGTCTGTATTTTTGTCTCGATTGTTCATCGTCGTCGCTTTCTTCATAAACTTTCCAGATCTTCTCGTCATACAGATATTCATCGTCGGAATCTTGCTTGAATTCTGGTTCTTTAGGCTCATAAAACTTTTCTTGGACTCCGACAAATCTTCTTCTGGTTTCCATTGTCCTGTAAAAATGAGATTCAATCCTTTGGAAACTAACCACCTCTTCTTAACTTCAGTGAAGGGTTCGCGATTCAAAATGAAACAATTATCCCGCAACTGGGTCAGTTTTAAATGGGTCGCCAGAGGTCAGTAAACATGCCCTCAGAACAACGTGACCCATTTGTAATCTGTAAACAATAAACAAACGCACGTGCTCTTGTATTACAAAATATTACCAGATTTCATAAGTCTTACAAGTTGTAAGAATTGTGAAATCTGGAAATATTTTGTTAAAATTGAAGTTATATATTTTTTTCTGTGAATGAATGGTAATGTCTACATTTGCATATATTGGGATCCGTCTCAATTCCCCAAATAGAAATAGTTAGAATTCCAGCTACATATCCAGATCTATATTGCTATCAGAAATTGGGTTTCAGTGGTGACATTTCAGCTGCGAATGTCCGGAAATGACAAATTAATGTTATATCATTTATATTTGTGGTTTAATTTGTTATTTATCAAAGATTCCATCACGTATTTTGGTGACACACACTCATCATGGCAATGTTGAGTCATAGATCTACTCTTTTAATAAATACAAAATCTAGCTACTTATAAAAAGTAAAAAGCGGCGAAAATCAATTAAAAAATCACAAAGAGTTCCAAAAAAATATAAAATATACATTACATGTAAAGTAAGGCTTGTTTTTTCTTCGAACACACTTTCAAAGACGTTGGAATTTATGACAATTTTAATTAAAAATCCCAGTGAATATAAGACAGTGTAACATTTCTCTGCTTATTTCACGATACATCTGGGTCATGAATATATATATATAAATTGTCTCTTTATCTAGCATTAATGTCAAATGTGCCTCCCTTTTGAACAAAGATTGTTTAAAACAGAACCACAACCATCACAGTGGACCATTTATATCATGGATGCGGTAACTTCCGTTTCTACTGCACGACATGCGCCTCTGTGACTGTGACGTGTTTGTTTATTTGTTTGGGGTTTTACATCACTTTCAACATTATTTCAGTCATTTCGTGATGAGACCTACTTGTAGCAGATATAGTGCTGCCTCACTGAATTGTCATGTCGCAGGTCCTTGACATGACAACCCACCCGGTCACAGATCTACAAGGACAACGGGTTAACCCTTTAGGCATGGGCCTCAGCTCATATGGGTAATTGAATCATGAGTCCAATCTCGGCATGGCCGGGGTTCGAACCCACGACCTTTGGATCACCACAGAGGAACTGGTGCTAGTAAGTTGGCGCTCTAACCTACTGCGCCACGACTCCTGGCCCTCTGTGACGTGGTACATTCTCTTCATTAAGATGAGATTTCTAATAATAATAGCATTACCACAGCATATCTTGTTCTCACCAAAAATTGTATGTAAATCAGAGGTCATGAAAGGTCATCATATGTTACATTATGATTTCCATAGCTATGTGCCGGGGAAACTCATCACTACACTTGTAAAATACATTTCTATGAATTCTCGATTTTTCCTTGACTGTTACCGCCCCTTTTAAACTTTCTTATGCTGTGAGGGTCTGTGCATGCCTCCTTCTTGTGGGAGGGGGCTGTAACTCAGTCAACATTTTTCTACGATTAACCAGATATTCTAAATATAGGAACACATGCAACAAGTTTGCATTCTTACAGAAGGTCTGTTCACTTTTAAGGTCCTTTCCAGGGCCAAAATTGTGCTGTGAGGGTTCATACAGGACGTCAGGAGAGGGCCTGAAATTCAGTCAAGATTTTTCCAACATTTTATAAATAAATCAAATTGAATAAATGAGGACAAATAAACGTAAAGTGCATTAGGACAATATCAAATTCAGACTAGGGCTTTTTTATTTTAAAATCCAGATAAATCTTAAAATTCATGATATTTTCATCCATTAACACTGAAGCTGCCATGGTTGTACAGTCTAATAAAATATAGCCTCAGTACTAAACTGAGAAAAACTAAAATGAATATCGTATTCATTTATTTATTTATTTACTTATATGTGCATTTCCCCTCTTATGTGTTGTTTTTGTTTGTGCTAATTATTGTGACATTATCTGAAGGAAATGTATTTGCCTTACTATATTTTCCTCGTGATGAGGCACGGCTTGGATCCCGAAATAGTGTCCGAAGAAGTATCGAAACATCACACGCTCCACGCACATTCAACCTTACGCTAAGATATGCATTTGGGCGCCAGTCATTTCTGCCCAAATTGTCTAAACAATAAAATCAAAAATCGATTTCTCACTTTGGCTGTGATATTGATGCATTAACTTTTCCGTGCCAAATAACATTCACTTACCCACCTTAAGATCTGCAAACTCCTTACAAAAATGGTTTATTGAAAATATCAGCTTTGTGGGAGATCACTCATAAAATTTCAGATAGATAATTCATTTTGATAGAGTGTACCGAAAGTTCTATATTCTGAAGGGACTATCAAAGAGTCAATTCAGGTTCTCTGGTACTGTGAGAATAATCATTCGTAAACACAAGAGTAAATTTTTTTTTCATTTTCTAGAAGTTAGGTAGATTCTTAAAGCAATTCAGTATAATAATCTTTAAATTCAACATAAAAATATCTTAAATGTTGAGAATTCTTATTATAATTTTGATGAGCAATCCGAGAACTAAGCTTACTATGAGTTCTATACTAAATTTGGAATTATATATAAAAATTCAGGCTCATTGAAGTTCAATTATATAAATATGTTTATACTTGTATAAGATAAGAACACCCTGTCCTCTGCGTTATTGATTTCAAGCCATACTGGGACGAGATAATTTATTGGACATTTAGTGTATATATGAAAAGAAGAAAAGTAATAAAAGTATTTAAAGAATCATATAAGTAGAATTGGAAATATTTTATTTTTATTCACCATAGAATATTCTGCGTACAATCTACCACCAGATCTTATGCACATTTTCAATGTGAAAGGATGTCAGTTAACAATGATAAATCTGACCTTAACATATTGTTTCAGTATAGTTCTTCATCTCCATTGGTTTAATCTTTGATTACATTGATCGAAAACTGTGTTGATACATGCTGATGATACTTCATAGATATAAAAATGTTCGTTTCCTCTGTGAAAAATACGTATTATTATATTGAAGAAATGTATAATGCATGTATAATTAATTTAAGCTTGTTCAAGTTTTAAAACATATAATAAATCTATATTTAAAATTCATTTGCTTGTTGCAAAATTCGGTAGTTATTTATGATTGCATCAATTTTCTCTCCGCGGTTATCCGTCAGATGCTTTTTGTAAAGCTTACTGGATGTGCCCTGCCCAACAACGAAAGTTTACTTTTAATAGAATGAAAACGGTCTATACAGAATTGCAAAATGAACATAACCTTGCAAGGTATAATGTAATTGGATAGACTATTACATTATTTTCAAGTTCTAAAACATCTTTCTACTTCCTAGATTATAAGAAATATCAAGTTAACAAAATAATTGTTGTCTTGCATATAAATATTATCCACCGACAGGCACAACATAAACATTAAATATAAAAGAATGCAAAGCTCAGCTGATCACTCAAACACTACCTTAAAATCTGACTTGTTGAGAGAAAAATATGACTATTGTTGTACATTGTATATGCGTTTTAAATACATGTATATTATCTTTTCACGACATGAGTAACATTACATGGTGTGATATATATATATATATATATATATATATATATATATATATATATATATATATATATATATATATATATATATATATATATATATATATATATATATATTATCTCCTTTCGATAAACCCCTTTCTCCCATTGTTTTTTTTTCCTGGCCACACCAACTAACCCCATAAAAGTTTGCCAGCTGTGTATCTCGTTTGCCTTTTGCCAACCAACCGAAAGTTTTGTCTTTGCTCAGCGGCTTCTGATCTGGTCAATCTACAAAATGTCATGGCTTTACCAGTCTACAGGAAGTTAACATCTTTCTAACCTATAAAAAGTTCTACCATTTTCGACCCTTAGAACATTGCAGAACTATACAATCATCTACCCAGCCTTGAATCTGTAGAAATATTTTCATTTAAATTTATAGCCTTCAGAACGGTCTGTCTTTCACAACACACGCACGCCCCCAGTACAATCTGTATCTGTGAAGCCAGGGTCTGTGACTCCAAGCCTTACTCTATAGCGCCGAGCAGTGTTCCAAAAAAGGCACCATTGCTTTAGACCCCCGTGGCAAAATATGAAAACACCAATATCGTACAACCCAGCCTTACATCTCAACAACCCAGAAATACAACCATGATATGGATCGCCAATGTTTACTCTTCTAACACAAGCAAGGTCCAAGGCCGCATTTCTGCTTTTACCGCTTTCCCCCCTTCTTTATTTTTCATTCATCATTCTCTCAGTAGGGGTCGCTCGCATTCTCGAATGACCTTTCTGAGCCAGGATGACTGATGGATGCGCGCGCAGTGGTATGTTAGTTATTACTTGGCAGAAGATTTCCAACATTCCCCAACCGTCATGCCCCATTTTGTTACGAACATAAGCCGTGTTCTAGCTAGGTTTTTGTCAGTTTGCGAATCAGTAGGGTCTGTTAGGCTGATGCAGATGATCTATTCTGTATGTGTATACACCAGTCTGCTGGATTCTGATAAGCAATAACTAGATCACAGGCGACTGGATATGGTTCCGATATCCGACACCAGGGGGAGAAATAGCCAATTGTCGGTGCGAGGTCAAAAGCGAAATTTGATAGATAGGAAAAAGACAATGCAGAAGATAGAGCTCTGAGAATATACATGGCACCAAATACAATATAGAATAATATGATTTATCCCAGAATGATATTTATTATGTATCTTAATGTAAAATCATATTTTGATTAAATTCATTATTCTGCTTTAGAGAAATTTAGACCCGCTGAAGTATCACATGAAAATTGATGAGGCAATATTTAGAAGAGAATTGATTGTATCATATAAATACACAACGTGGACTAGATGCTAGGCCGGATAAAGGCAGATGCATTACTGATATTGAAAGCAAGAACACGCGTATATTCACCACCGAGTCTGCAGAATTGTGAGCGACAATAATGCAAAGTGTGCCCTCTCACCCTCCTTTGATTTGCCAGTTTTCAGGCCCGGGGTATATGTTGGGCCCCATGGGAACATCGTTATGTAAGATTAGGGATGCCCTGGGTGGCAGTCCCGACCATCAACACCCTAAACTCTGTCCCAAGAAAAAAAAACCTGTTTCCTGGGTGTAATTTATCATGATGATGGTGATTTAGGTCTATATATTTCAGCATAGTTATAGGTACAGTTTCAAAGATAGGGTATGCTATAGGTATAATGCTATGTTTTGCAAGAAGCTGAGAGTATGAAATGCACTCCCAAAACCCCCCCCCCCTTCCCCCAACCCCCCACCCATCAAACAACCTTCACTCAATGCATACCGGGTAGTGAGGGTTTATGAAAGTATCGGGGCAGTAGGGTAAACATTGTGAGCCACGAGGAGACGGGAGGCTGGGAGAAGCTTGGTAGCCCGCCCCCAGTCGGCCTCACTACCAGCCGCATGCTGGCTTCCTGGTGCTCGCTACTACGACAACACCTCAGCCCAGACACAGACCAACAGCTGTACTCAGCGCTGCTCCTCGGATTAACGCATCAGGATTAACGTTATGATGGAGCCAGCTGTAGGTGAGAATACACATTTTAGTTTCGCTGATGACGGGGATGAGTTGGGCCAAGAGGCGATGCTCGATGCTTATAATAACCACGATGTAAACAAAGGCGACGACTGTGCTCAGGATAGGGGGGACACTCCCCCGATCCATTCTAAGGCCCACGCCGATGTGGTGGTACACAGCAATACAAACTCTATGAAGCGGGTACGGGACCCCAGGGCGCCTGAGCCCGAGGCGGACGATCCCCTCATGGAACCGGACTTCGGAGATCTTTCCCCGGAAGAAATGACAGAATACCGCTACGAGAGTCCCACGGATGTCCGTCACGATTACGTGGAGGTAGACGTGCACCACAGACAGCGTGTTCACACCCCACCTCCCTCTCCTAACAGGCCTCTAGATTCACCCCCTCCAACGCCAACCAAGAGACCGGCGGAGGTGCGCTTCTGCGCCGAGGACCCGGACTCCGGCGGGCCCTCGCCCAGTACCCCGACCAGACCCGCCCCCGTCAGAGAAATCACCGCCAACCAGAGGGCGCCACAAGTCGCAGGTCAGTGCTTTTGTATCGTCACATGATAGCTGTTTGCAATTTGTAGGATTATTTATTTCGGGTGTAATTTACGTTAAATATAATTGACAAAATTAGACAGATAAAATCGTGTTTTATTTATGGGTGTCAAGTCTTAGTGTTTCCTGGTTCAAATGATTTTATCAGTGACACCCAATATCTGGAGCGTTTGATCAAGGACCTTTTCTACAGGTTTCTGATTATTCCAATTTGGGATCAGCATTGGAGGTTAATCAATGTAGAGTGTATCGTTACACGTTTCACAGGGACAGCCCGTATATATCATTAAGTATAATAATGTCTGCCCCAATAAGCCAGCTCCATTCAGGCCAATACAGCCCACATGACCTATATATCATTGCAGTTTTCAGAGCATTGGGTGATATGACCTAGATATTGAGGACGCGGGGATGAGCCCTCGCACGGGAACATTGTGCAACATTTTATCGAATATATACACACACATATCTATCAGTTTCAGTTTTGACAAAGCCATTCAGCATCTAATTGAGGTCGACTTCTGTGGCTTGAATTCTTTTTATAATAACCAAAACCAACCACTTTCTTTCTATAGTATAATATATCTCAAACTCACCACTGGAGAATTGATTTTGCCTCATGTGAAGTAAATGCGATAGTTTTACATTACGTGAAATAAATGTCGTCAGTAATATATATGTCAAATTGATGCCAAAACACATTAGGACTTTTCAAGGAATATTGAGAACACACGAGGCCAAATAATACAATCGTATGTATTATGCGCCCGTTTGGACTGTCTGTATTCTCAAAATATTGAGGGTAAAAAGAGGGGGAAATAATGAGTGCCTGGTGCTTATATCCCACCCATGTATTCAGGGATGGACCATCATTCATTCACTGAGGGACCAGGTTGGGTGGAGGAAATTGGTAAAATTATTTTCCTACAAACCTAAGTGATTAATGCTCCATCTCTCACCGGAAAACATAAAATGATATTTATATCAATCATATGATTTGTGTATCAACAGGATCACGAATTCACTTTCACTGAAATGTCCTTATTCAAGTTCAGAAGATCAGTTTATGAAACAAAAGCGTGTCAAATGATTGAAATTTTATCCATCGTGCTAATGACGCCTATTTGATTCACATTACATACATTCTGTTACATTTATAAATCATGATTTTGATCATTTAGTATTTTTTATTATTTCTTATGATCCCTTCGAAGGGATCTTTTCACTCCATCTCGTCTGATGTTGAAGCCAACATTACTCTGACACCCCATTTCCGGATCCGCCTTCATCCACCAACGCGCCTCGTGGTCATCCCGTACGCACCCTCCGCCTGGGATGTGACCCAAGTATTGATCCTCCGTGTTTTATGGATTGTAGCCATTCCCAGAAGATTGTTGCCTGCAGCTCACAAAAAAGCCCAAGTCCAACACGTATTGGTGTTCCAAGCACAATTAAGTAGCAACCTTTTTCTAAAACACGTTTTAAATCTCAGTGGTTGAACCACCAACGCTCTTGCACCAAACAAGCCCCAACTTCCGAACGCAGCCTTCATCTCATGTTTATCTTACACAATATTGTACTGAACATAACCTGTACAGCCCATCTGAAAGTTAATCTGAGATAAACCTTAGCCAATACTACACGAATTCAACGTGGCTTTAACTTAAAAACACATACACAATCCCAGGTTAATGTCACTTGATATATACTGTATGAATACAACGTATCCTTAACTTTCAAACACAGCCCACAAGGTTAGTGTTACCTTGGAGTAATAATTATTACTCCAAGGTGTTACCCAAAATACTGCATGAATTAAACATGGCTCTCACTTTCAAACACAGTCCACACCGAGGTTAATCTTACACAATACTGCATGAATTAAACATGGCTTTCACTTTCAAACACAGGCTAATCTGACTAGACACTGCAACAAACAGAGCCTAATCACCCAAACACAGCTTTTATCTGAGGTAATTTACTCATCTTACAACCTACAGAACAGTCTGTAATGTACACCACAAGAGAACCCATAACTCACATGTCTTGCAATAATTCAGTTACATTAAATCATACACAGTCTGTATCTCACATCAAATATCACGACCAGCAATGTACTGTAAATTTCCTCCACCCCTCTTCCCACCTCTGTTTTAACCTGTTACTCACTTGTAGCTCTCTCCAAACTCAACATTTTAAGTTCACAGAATATTTCAAGGACCACTTAGCCGACCTATTACTTAAGACCACTTCATGGCCTGTTGTTTGTTGTTTTTTATAGACAGAAGTTGTATTTTGTAAAATAGGAAAATTAAGAATTGGTTTAAATATATGCTTGAAAACGTATATTATTTTATGTAAAAATATGATTCAAATACAATTGGCTTTGGTCGGAACAAATTAAACAAATTACCAATTTTACGTGAAACAATATCGACTTCTATTATGAACCTTAATGCTTTAACAATTAACCTCCCAGTTGTAATATAAATACTTGCTGCAAATGTGTCTTTACCATGTACGGTACAGTACCATATGCTATTTTTTGCTAAGATATATGCTTTCAACTGTTTTTATTATTTTAGTTATTGTTTTTCAAGATTCAACTTCTTGTTTGAAAAATTTACATACAACTATCAATGTAACAACAATTATTCTTGTTATATTCGTTAAGGAAATGTCAAAGTATATTTTCATCTTTATGGCACAGTGTAACACTGAAATAATAAACTGAAAGGACGATATTCTGTCCTGGGCAGGTTATGTAATCCATTCTTCATGCCCAAAATATTTAGGAATATTAGAACTGTTTGAACCAGGACAAAAAATCTTGTTTCTGTTCTGTGCTCATTGGTGTATCTGGCAGTACTAATTATCCAGCTTACACACACACACACACACACACACACACACACACACACACACACACACACACACACACACACACACACACACACACACACATACACACACACACACACACATATATATATACATATATATATATAATATTGAGAATTTGCATATCAGACTTAATTTCTATTTGTTTTGCATAGAAACAAGGCATTACAGAAGGTGTCTGCCGGGTATTATGGTATCTACGCCACCCAAAAAGAAAAGGCGACACCTATGTCACTATATACACTACAGCACGACATTGCAAAACACTTAATCATAGACATTCATTTGTGGTTGCCAAGTTTTATCTTTGTGTGAGATAGCTACTCTTACAGATACAACAGAAAACATATGAGCACTAAGCCAAGATGGAACTGTTTTGTTTTTGTTTTGTGCTAAAAATTACAATCATTGTATTGTTATACACTTCTTATAAGCTATGTTTTATTTATATAGGATACTAAAATCATACCAAATTTGAATGATATGAAGGTATGTCAAATGATATAAAGGAGTGTAAAAATGGTATAATGGGGGAGGAGATATGTACACATTTTGACTGTACTAACCTACAGGGGTCACATGTTGTTATCAAGGGGCACTACACAGGGTTAAAATGGCATTTTATTGTTAAGGTGTGTACAATGGGATGAGGAGTTCAGTGAAATTGCCCTGCTGCATACCTCTAAACCACACACTACTAGTTTAAGAGTAACAAGGGTCACAGTCAGGTCTGATGGAGGAGTTCAGCAGGTGGAGCAGAAACCTGAGCAAAAAAAAAAAAAAATGATTATTTTGATAAATTGCCAAATCTCTACTTTGCTGAGACCTCGTTCCTCTTCCAGCTACAGACTTCCTTCATTTGCTACGATAATCACACATGCCAGGTTTGTTATTTTGGTGTCTTACATTATTTTAAAGATCGATTGAATGATTTTGACATGATGATAGAACGCAGATGCATAGGAAAGGGTGTTTTGTTTTGTTAGGTGGATTACACAGTGGGACCTGTTGTTTGGGTCAAGTCTTGGTGGACAGAGATGTTAGAGGGTATATGTCAAAAGAAATGATTCAACCAATGAGTCAGACCACATAAAGAGGCTAGCAAACTGCTCATACGGGCGGAAAGGCCAATATATTGTGAACATATATCAGTGGTATGCATTCAGGCAATGGCTGCAGATTGGTTGGGTCTTAACATTTTGATTTAATTTTTTGTTTTGAACTGAGGAGGATAACATGAAGAATGAAACATTTTCAGAATGATAAATTTATATTTTCACAGAATGGTTCTGCCGCATACTTAGTTGTACGTAAAAAAAAATTGATTGGCAATTCATATAAAATAGGTTCAAACACAATTAGCTGTTCGTTTATATGATAACAAGCTTTTTACAGTAAGGTTTATCTTTTAACATTATTCTTGAATAATTAAAAAGAAATGCGACACATAATCTAACTATTTCGAAATTGCTTTCTTGAACTAGTTATATTAACCTGTAATTAGTGTAAATAGAGCATTGTGTAGTCATACATCCAATAGCATTAATGTAAGTATGAAAGTGCACACGGGTAAAAAAATGGTGTCTCAAAGGATAAAAGTATTGAGATATGGTTTGGCTCGGAAAAAGTAAGGAGAATGGTCTTGCATGTGAGAAAAAAAAATCGTGAAATATATTTTCCTCCCCCTCCTTAATGATAAATGGTCCGTCCCTCATATGCCACGCTTCATCACGAGATCACAGGGAATTAGAATTAAGATATAATCGGGTAAGGCACCAGACGCTCCTGCAGGACATTAAAAGTTTCTATAATTATATATCAATGCAGCTTGTGTGCCTTGATGAATTAGAGAACGTGGGGGTAATTTACAACTATGCACAAACGAGTTAGGATGTTGGTTGATTCCAGATGGAAATGGCATGTTGCAAAGAAAACAGCCAAGATAGGTTGACACGATGACTTCATGTTTACATTGGGGCAGCCAATGGTTTCAACCCTCTCATAAAAATGAGACCATTATGCACAACAGACGCCAATGAAAATAGACCTCTCAATGCAATGAACACAAACACATACTACAATACTAGCAGCAGAATATCTTCCAGCCAGTGCTTTGTGACTGGTTATCAAAGATCGTAGTTTGTGGTGTCATGTCTATGTGATAATGCAAAAGAAAGATCCTTACTCACTCTTCGTAGGGCATTGGGCCCCAATGACGTCATATTTTGATAAGCACTAACAGTGCTTTAAAGGTCGATAGAGCACAATATCTAATGGCTTAAAATGAAAAAATAATAAAACATAAAACCTCAAAACACAACTAGGAGCGTAGATATTTAGGTTGTAGATAAGATGTTCTGTTGAAGAGAAACAAACGTTACACCTGGAGGGTTTCTCCAGATTTAGACAATACAAGGTATTGACACGGGATCATCTGCGTGCCCCAAACCAAATAATGAGTGAATCGCTGAGCACTATTTTGACCTCAAATTGCCATAATTCGGCAGCTCACAATTCCCCTTTCTACATATATGTCGTAATCTTTGCACTTAACATGTATTGTTGACCACAAAATTCTGCATTTCAGTTATTGATCTGCTCCAAAAACAAGTTTTCGTGAGTTCTAGAATTAACCTAGGTTGAGAATACAGCAGGCACTTTAATGGACATCGCACCTTTTGCTTTGCCACATTCAAATCACTAGCATAGGAATTATGAGATTGATTATGATTTCAAAATTCATGAGATCTCATTCTTTTATCGTAAATTTATTCGCAATTAAATATATTGCCAAGACATGTTTTATTATTTTTATTACAACGTTTATCTCGCTAAAACCATCTTATACAAGTAATGCAGTATGAAACAAACATTCACAAATATATGGATAACTTACCGTGGAACACACATTTTAAAGGTTTTGTTAAATGAGAAGGAGAATAAGGACCACGGGATATTTCCTTACTTTGCAAAATCTAATTTTTGTGCACTGATATTTTCACTTTAATCACATAATAAAAGGCTGAGCACATATCCAGTGCATATTCTGCCAATATAAAAATGGGGAACTGGATTGTATTTCTAGAGATTCTAGAGACCGTTATTTGTACTTTCAGAAGAATATGCTGACAAGCCATCTAACTTTATATATATAACTATATATATATATAACTATATATATATATATATATATATATATATATATATATATATATATATATATATATATATATATATATATATATATGCACACCTAAGCACAAACCCACCGCTCTCTGTTCATGATAGAACCGTTTGGATACATATTAAAAAGAAAACCAAATTATCAGAAGTAAGCTTGGTTACATTTTATTATTTTATGAATTAATCTTGCTTTTTACAATCACGTTAGTATATAACTGATGTAGCCCAGAGACCGAGTCTTTGACAATCCCATGTGATTCTAAACGTTCCTATGTATTATATATAAGCTGAGATTATGGATGATACACTAAGCAGGAGGTTGGGAACACAGGGAATCTGAAAAGCTATGATAGTGTTGAAATTGTGTGATCAATGTCAATTCCCCCTTTACTTATAAACAACTAAAGGGATGAAAGCTGAAATCACAACCTTGGATGGGATCATTTTCATTCCATGTATAAAGTTATTAATTTTACATTTATGACCTTGAGGTGTGGATATTTCTAATCTGTACCATCCATTCTTTAAATTCAGTGTTTCAAAACTTAACCTAGCCTTACCTTAAGTAATATTTCTGCCCAAATCTGAGATCCCTTGTACAAAAATCAGAAAAGCCTGTGATCCAATAGAGGGAATGGTGGAAATCAATAGTGTCCCATATGATACTTTTATCCTGTGCTCAGTGGGGCGTGACAATGCCTTGTAGCTCTTTGCAAATAGTATGAGCTATTAAACAATAGGGGGCGTAAAATTTGTATGTTTCTTAGGGAATGATATTATTTCCAGGGTGTTCCACCACCCAACCACCGGTCTTTTCTTATTTCTCTTGGAATACAATTTTCAGCTTCATCAAACAAATATTTTTGAAAGCCATAAGGTAAAGTTTTCACTTTTTAAAAATGCTTTGGTATCTTATCATTGAATGGATGATATCCTTTAAATTTTAGGATGTACATAAGTATTTTTAATCTGATTTCAAACATCAGATTGACATAAATGTGGTGCAAGAGCTTTCATGCCCTTAGTTTATATATATAGTAATGCTATATATAGACACATGGCCGAGATCAAACCTATTTTTATCATTTGGTTTGCAGACAGCTCATGGTTGGGAATCATAAGCAGCCACCTGTACCCCACCTGTATCCCCCACCTGTATGTGATCTACAGCCACTATGAAACTAGAAATACTAAGATATGGGTTGAAGAATGGTGCGACACGATAGATAAATGTATGGGTGTGGGGAGGGAGGGTTGAGCGTGCAGGTGCTAAGAATATCAAGGTCACTTCAGCTGGGCTGGGAGAAGGCTGGGCCAGTAGCTGCAAGAGGCTAAAGGTGGGTGGGCGAAGGTTCATAATATTACAAAGTTCTGACTCCCATCTTCTGTAATAGTGTAGTCATTATGGCATCCAGAGCATCCTCACCTGGCAAGCTATAATTATAAGAAATGTTAAACCTTCATTTAAGAAAGGCAAATGATGGACTAGCCTTGTGGATATGGAGTGACCCTTGGCTTTCAATCTGCCCCCTGGTGTGTGAGCAGTGGAGTAGCTCAGAGGACCACGTCTAAGCTATATGACCCCTTGTCAAACACTCACACCTGAGGAGGGTCTCACTGATCACTCCACAGACAAGTGCTGCACTGATAGGATTCATCTCAAGTCAGGCGATACCCACCCTCTACAGCCCCAGCAGAGCCACAGATAGGAGAGAGTGTGCTGTGTATTTCAACACTATCTGCTTAACTAACAACTACTCCCCCCTACAACTATCTTATCCATACCTACTCAACATCTGCTATCACTGACTATCCTGGCACCGATCACAGTTCCTAATGCTATGAGTTATACCTATTATTATGCGAAGATTCATATCAGATTTAATGTTGTTTTGGCAAATAGATTCACACTTAATATGCCTAATATTTGAGAGGTATTTAGCTCCTTGGAAAATGAAGAAATATTGAATAAATGTTTAATTTGATTGGTTTAACTCATATTTGCCTCGTGTCTTTAAGCTTCAAAGAAAACGGTCCGGAGAGATAACTTGGAAGAAATATGGGAAACAAGTATAATCATTATTTGTGATAAGTTTTTCAAGTCAATAGTGTTTACAATTCTGGTTGTACGATTTAATATTGGAACATCATGGATAACATATACTTTACTATGTTTTACAAGCACATTTCATGGATAACATATATAGAATTTTGTTTCTCATTCCTTTAATTGGAAACATTATTTTCTGCTATTTTTATTTGAAATGAATGTGCGTGTAATACAATACTGATTCTTCAAAGTTGCAAAATAGCTAGTGATATGCAAGTCCTGATGTGTTTTAAATGCACATTGAAAAAATAAATCATAATTAAGAGTGATAATAATGGTTTTAGAAATGAGGCAAATATGATTTAGGTCTTCTGGATATCTATTATAAGAATAGGATATTCAATTTTTACTGTGATATTAAATGTTATATAATGTTTATCATTCATTAGCTATGCTGAGCATAGCTTCTGAAGTTGGTCGGGGCTCTTAAATATTAATAGGCAAGATGTATTTTCAGGAGACGAATTCTATCAATTTTCCATTTGACTCAGAATGGTTTCCATTTTTCCATGATTCTTTTTTTCAAAATTCTAATAGCTGTCATGGAGTTTTCAAGGAGGTTGGCTTGAATAACATGGGAAATATTAGCCAGTGAGAATCGATATACCAAATTGGAGCCAAATTCAAAATGTAAATGCAATTCGATTGGTCAAAATTATCAACTGTTCAAGTCTGTTCTGAGAAGGGATTTAAATGATCATCTATGAAGCAATTTGCAGGAATTTCCAGACAATGAAAGAAACATCACCAAATAGCAATGATCAGCATAGCTCTAAGGCCGTTAGCCTATGTATAAGAAAATAGAAAATTTCTCATGTTTCGGCATCTTTCACATCATATTTTGCCCCAATTGGCGTTGATTGAACTTCCTGAGGCAAAGCATCATGGGAAATCGCAATATGTTAGAGAGATCAGATAGATATAATTTATTGCCATACAGACACAGGATATGGTTGTACTGGATCAGGAAATTCTCTTTACATTTTGAGACAGACTTGACCATTCATTTGCCCCGACATAACCCTGTTCTCATTATATATTCTTTTGATCTATATAAAGCGTCATGTCGCTTACAGTCAGTTTTATATGTAATCTATATGCTGTTTATGATAATTTACTTCATAAACGTTTGCTAGACAACCTTTGCTATTCATATGATTGTATGATGAAGATATTAGAGATGGCGGTTTATGATTGGCATATATGCAGGGAAACATTGTTGTGAGCACTATCCCACAGGCGAATATCTCATCATTATTGATATCTTTATTGTCCCCAAAGCATACTTAACTAAATGACACTCAGCGACAGTGTAGCAGTATTGGTTTGGTTGGTATAGTACACAAACCGGGGAACTGCATGTAGATGTACTCGGGGATATCATCTGGAAATTATTATCATTGTAATATTTCATGGATTGTTTGATGTAAAAGTTGATTAAATTTATGTATGAATTCTCCCATGAAGCCTGTGAATATGGGTGAATGGGGTGTATTTATTAAGTTAGATTCAAAGCTTCTTTTGCCCTGCAATGCTATAGTTTGTCATATTTCATTATGGTAATATACATGTAGTATAACAGAAAGCAATTTAAGTGCAGAATATTTAGAAACTTTCCTATTTCTAAATCAAATTGAAGAAAATAATACATTTAAAGATTGCTCCTGGAACCAACTTTATCCATATAAATATTATAAAGATACAGAATAAAAAAATAGTATATATAATTGTAAAATTATTACCCATTCTTATAAGATAATGGTGAATTCATGGTAATATAATGCAGTTTGCATTATGGAAATATTTCTCATTTGTGAAAATATTAGTTGTATGTAATGTAAGACCAATATCTGCTTGTACTGGGATAAAAATATTTGGTCCGCCCCTTGCGAAAGATGCACAAATCAAATGATATTATTGTAAATATTAGTGGTAGCGGTATTGAGGAAATGCTGCTTAACTAACAACAATGGTGATTCTTAACTTATCATGTTGAGGAAAATTTAAAATATTTCAGTAAAAAATGAGGAAGTACATTTAAAAATATATTATATTATATTAATTAATATCGATTTCAATTTATATTTGAAAAGACTTGTGTTTTGGATTATGAAAACGTTAGGGATTAAGATTTGGGGTGGCAGATACTATCAGATATGTACATTATCATTTATCACAATAATTGCCAGGGTTTGAGCTCTCAGTGCAGACGTGTTACTGAGTAGTGTGTGCTTGGAGTAGTGTGGTATCTACCATAACCCTGCCACGAGTAGCGGGCCTATCAGTCTCAATATTTCACGTTCTTATTAGATCAGAGAATTCTATAGAGTCTGATTGTTGTAACTGGTGGCCTTGGGGAGAGAGAGAAAGGAAAGCTAATAACACAAATTCAGCAGGTTTGGGGCTTGGAGAAACCCTGCAGATGTGGCCTTCAGCCAGGAGGGGGCGCTGAGGGTTGATGATAAAGCTTCAGTTGTACTTACAAGATAAAACATTTTATCTATTCTCTGGTTAAAAAAAGAAACATAAGTACACCAGGGATCATGCTTCACTTACTCATACGGGGAAACTGAAGTTTAAGTTCAACCTACATCTGTGCCATATGTAAGGTTGGAGTGGCATGGAAGGTTAATGTTTAATCTTCATTAGGTTTTGTTTCATTTATGTAGGCATTTGTGGTTAACTTGTGGTTATATATTTTTCATGTGTAACATATTAATGATGAAAATAAATTCAAGATTCAAGATTCAATACTTTATTTCAGACTCAATTTATTTCATAAATGATAATGTACATAACTGACAATATTTGCCACCCAAATACCAAATTAGAGGAATTCTTCCATCACTTTTGAGTACGCATAGTTAATGATAATTCTACAATCCGCACTTGAGCTTCATTTATGTTGGGGTACTGAGGGTTGATGACACATCCAGGAGTCTCTGAAGGTTAATGATATATTTATAATGGTGCATTGCTATAGACAATGGTAAAGCTGGTTAGCTAGAAGGTTTATAAGCACCATCTCTGTAATGCTCCAAAGGTCGTTAGTTCTATCCCTGTCAGTTCCGGGGCCAGTCTCGTTGTGATTTGTTTCTGAGACCCATTTACGATTTTATACTTTCTAGTAAGTAATGAATATACTCACCGAAAGCTGAAATCCGTTGTCCTTTTAATGTGAAATGAAAATTCATTGAGGGAGCAATATATGTCTACAAGAAGTAATTCTCGTCATGATATGACAAAAATAATGTTTAGAGTGACGCAATAACTTATTTGTACTTTATCCCTGCACCCTGATTCATAAAGTGGATATTGGTTGATTGTTAACGTGAACATTTTCTTCTTCCATGTTGTGAGGGCACATTGAAAGGAATAAAGGATTAAAAATAAACCCTATCCTTTTGTATAATTCTTCTATAGCAAAATTAGAACAAGACTATGGGATTGTAGGAAGGAGACGCGCCTTCATCATCCCACCTTACTTGTGTGCAATACCAGAGTAGTGCCCGAGGCGACATCTTGTGTTAATGCAAAACCTTGCAATGGTCCAATATGTTTTCTGACTGGTAAACACTCGAGGCATTGTGGACGTTATGGATTTTTTTCCCAATATTCTGGAGAGATGTATTGAAACTGTAAATTGGGTGGTAACCTAGTTTATTGTCTAACAATAACAGGCACCATTAGGATATTAATCTTCTAATGCAGTATTTCCTAATGAGATGATTTCATCATGGGAATTAAATGCATTGGTCATATCATAAGTGTCATCCCTTTATCATATAATCATGCCAAACCCTATAAAATAAATGTAATCAGATGTGCTCGTTAATTACAATAGAAAAAAGGAAATATGATAATAACTATGATAAATTTCAAATAAATTAGATGTGACAGATAAACCGTACATATTAAAACCTTACCAGGGTTGTCTGGTCATGCTAATCCCATATGAAGCCATGCTAATCCCATGGCCATGCTAATCCCATATGAAGCCATGCTAATCCCATGGCCATGCTAATCCCATACGAAGCCATGCTAATCCCATGGCCATGCTTATCTCATACGAAGCCATCCTAATTCCTGAGAAGGAACCGACCAGGGGTAGATTGGGCTGAGAGGGAACCTACCAGGGGTAGATTGGGCCGAGAGGGAACTTAATACCCTTGACAAATACGTTCCATTTGGGTCAATCTAAAACCTTTAATAAATGTGCGCGACGCCCCTGCTAGTTTCATCACGCCCACGATGGCTCGAAATAAATACTCGGATGAGGTTGTAATTTGGAATGGAACAAGGTGTGTTTTATGTAAATGTGTTGGTAGATTATAACTGAGGATATGATCATTAAACTATTTGTGATAACAAAATAAAATATTTATTTGGAGTGGACTCCTCTCTTGCCATTAGAGGGCGCTATACTTTGGCATCTAAAAATATCACTATTTGTTCAAGTGTTCCCACGTTTGCTTTTACTATGCGTAGCATAGCTTTCTGTCACTCTGTCAACTGTGAACTTTTACTCTACTACTGATCTTTTCAGGGCATCAACTCTATCTATTTTTCATAGGAAATCTAACAGCTCTCTCCGAGTTGTCAGGGAGGCTGCCATTTTGAATAGTATCGCAAATATCAGCCAGAGAGATGACAATTCAATATGTAACATGCATTTTGATTGGTTTGGCCGAAAGTATTATCTGCTCAAGATTGCTCTGGTAGACGACTTAAATAATAATCATTTATGGAGCAATTTTGCAGGCATTTCCAGAAAATGGTAACAAACATTACAAAAAGACCCAATGTTGGGTATTATTTGTCAGAAGACATAATTATGTAAATAAAATAAAATAATTTATATCATCTTCATGATATCAACGTTCCTTGAATGTGATGAATAATAAGAACGTACACCCATATACTTTAATGGCTATTGACCACGCCCAATTCTATCTGCCTCGGTTTCAACATTTGTGATCCACCAGGTGTTTCTTGTGCCATATAAAATTCATGCTAGGATAGATTTGTAGACACGACAACTAACATTGTGAGTACCATTCTGTATGTTATTGATAATAATCGAAAAATAAACTGTTTGAAATGAAATGACACGTCTATGAACATTTGCTACAACAAGGAGCCAAGCTTACATGTCGACAAAGTTTCCCCATGCGCGACAGATGTTAACACACCAGGTGGCAGCATGGCCCACACGATCAGTGAGAATTCAATGACAATTTGTAAGAATGCTTTCCACATCAAAGCCTATGCGTTCTTCAACATATTTCTTCACCATGGTCACATTTTTATGATAAAATATTAGACCACGTTTATCAAGCCATTCCTCATAAGTTACCCATCCACATTGGTGTAGAATGGGTTGTCCAGATCGCAGCAGTATTTCTTTTGATAATTTAAATCTCTAATATAATCATGGGTTCATTATAATCTCTTTGACCACATAGGCCTTTGACCACATAGATTAATTCATTATAATCTCTTTGACCACAAAGGCCTTATATTTTAATTCACCTGGTGCATGAAAAGGTAACTTTGAGATAGTTTGAAGAATTATCATGGCTCTTTGAATTAACAAGTATGCATGGGGGATTGATAGTATTTGTGAAAATATTGTCTTTACTCATATTTTAACATTCATGACAATGTGATTTGTTCAGAAAATAAGGTAAAGAGTTAAGCCGAATAATTAGAATCGTGTGAATTATTCATACATTCAACATTTGAAACAAATCAATATATTATAGATTATAACATTGTGTGACAAATGTGTCTTTTTATCGGTATATTAATGTCTTTCTCTTTCTGCAGTATGAAATCCATGTCAATGATAATGTCACAATTGTCATGTTTACAATAGTTAGAGTTTAATTCTGTCCTAGTTAAGTCAATGCCATCCGGACAGTGTTAACAGATAACTCGGTCGCACTGATTTCTTTCTTAAATAATTTTGCAATAAAAATGTGGCTATTCAGTCCATTTCAGTTATTTCATTTAAACATTAAAGCGAATATGGATTAATCTCGGAATGGCTGTTTTAGAACCACTTATCATAGCACGGCAAATGTCAGCCTGGGATGCATATTCAGTCATTACAATGGGGTATCTGGCGCCATATCCATTGCCTCATCCATAAATACAAGGCACTGGCCCCCGTACACAGCATACACTGTCATGGCCGACTCCTGCAGTATGCTCCCTGAAGTTGGAACTTTTCAAATTACCAACTTCTTAATACATTAATTACTATGGTGCTTAGAAATTACCGGGGATCACAAAATAGAAACGCCAATTTATATATATGCAATTATGAATAATTCTATCCTGAATTGAGGACAGAGAAGTGGGTAATTAGGGAAGAGATGTATTATTAATATTTGACTTTATATCTAGTCGGTTTCTTATTTTACTGTCTCGTATTAATGATCTCAGCAATTTCATGAAATATCATATTTGAAAGAGCATAACATCAGGAGATTTTCAAATTGTCATTGAGAGAGGAAGCAATTATATTTCCCAACTTCTGCTCGTGAAGTTTAGAAAAAAAAGAAGAACGTGACTTATTAGGTTTTATCTGTACACTATTGAATAATAGTGCATCAGATAATTGAGAGAAAAAAAACTGCATTAACACTGAACTTGTTGCAACTGAACTAGGCATGGGGCTAGCTTTTTGTGTCATTGACGCTTTTGCCTGGTGGAAAAAAACACACATGTGATTTTATGTGTTTTTATAAGCGACGCCACTGAATGTGTAATGATGGGAATACTACAATTTCACGATGTGGCAATTATTTTTTTGTGTGAAATCAGCCATTTATGACAGAGTGGTGACACAGTTACAATGTCCTGGTGCAGTCGGCACGTTCATAACGAGCCGTGACAGGCATCGACCTCTGCATGCGTGTGCAGTGAACCATGACATATAATCACCAGACCATATTGCGATCATTTTGTCATTCAATGGTTCAGATAATACCAAACATGTTTGTATGATATCGTCCTTGATCATAGTGCGATGATCCAGAGAATTGTTTAAACAAGCTGTCACCCCCGCGGTGCCATGATGGTAGGTTCCATGAGTGGCATTATACACTGGCTGACATAGTGGCACAGATAGTGGGCGAGTCCATGTGCCAGTCACACACCCTCCTCGGTTGCCTCTGCTGCCACAATGTTGTGCTCCTATTCCGATGGCATAATATCAGACAGAGGGAGTTAGGCAGGGTTGCTGGCTGCCCCGTTAACCGTATTGGTACCACAACCGTACAACCTGCCACATGCACTTTACCTCTTGTGTGATTTACACCTAGTTCTACATCACCATGCCTGGTAAGTACCACAACACTTTTACCAACTAATCTTAACCCAACACCGCTAAAATGTACAAAGTTTGTGCAGATGGGAGTTTGCTAGATTGCATGTAACAAGTAGAAAAGTGGCACGTTATCATTCATTGAGGGTACACACAGGTCTGGAATGTATCTAACATCAACACACTTGTTACAAGGCCACGGGTTCTTCCTGTGTCTAATCCGCCCATATAAACCAACAGACACTTTTATAAAAGAAATAAAGAAAAAGCACATAGTGAAGATGGTTGTATATACAAAGGAAAAGGATAAACCTGTGACCCTTTGTTGATAATGGGAGAGGAGATGAAACCTTGACAGATGTGCAGCTTGAACACATCTTGTCTTGTCACTGTCACCTGTGTTGCGAGTATACAATAAGGACAAATTCTACCAACTCTGGCTCCACCTATTTATACATAATATACCTATAGTTTGATCTACATGAATATACTTCCCAAATTGTAACCGAAGAGTTTCAAAGTATTAAATATACATATGATAATTATTTGAATAATATTCATTGATCTTTCACTTCGCTAATGAAAACAGGTATTGATTTTACCACCAGGGGTCTGAACTTGACCCAGTTAACCTTAAAACGTAAACCGGATAGTATTGATTATGAGACGTACCACACGTGGTTGATACAGAATGACAACAAATGGCATCCCCCTAATCTCTCCATTGTTGGCACCTTCACGAAGGACATAGAGGGGAGCTGGCAATTGTTGTGATAATATGACACAGGTAAAGTGAGCCAGTATACAGGTATATAGCTCTACATTGGGTGTGGCCGATAGCCAGGCAGTGTATTAAATCTTCATCCTTCACATATAAAACTGTGGTTCCCATCTAATATATAGACGATTATTAACGAGGTAACAGTGATGTGGGCTGATTTCTAAAGGAGAGGTAATTTGATATCTTGGGAGTTTCTTGTTACAGATATTTCACACAGGTCAGATCCTGGCAAAGAATAAGATTATACTGTGAATTGTGAGTACCGTGCGATATTGTGCACAATAAATAAAGCACTGTATAATACCAGTTCATATTATGAAGCAATGCACATAATCAGTTCATAGTGTCATACTGCACATAACTAGATGAGATGATGCACAGAATAAAATCATAATATATGAGATACTGCACAGACTAAGATCATAGTATATAAGATACTGCACAGAATCAGTTCATAGTATGAGATACTGCACAGAATAAGATCATAGTATATAAGATACTGCACAGAATAAGATCATAGTATATAAGATACTGCACAGAATAAGATCAAAGTGTCAGATACTGCACAGAATCAGATCATAGTATATAAGATACTGCAGAGAATCAGATCATATTAGGAGATACTGCACAGAATCAGATCATAATATGTAAGACACTACGCAAAATTGGATTCTTCACAGAGCATTGCAGTCCTATGTGACACTATGTGACTATGTGTGACACTATGTGACTATGTGAAGGATCGTGCAAACAGTACAACACAGTCACATACATCTTGGCACTGCTCAAATCATCAAAAGTAGACTGCTCAGAATTATTAGAAATCGTTTCCTCATGGCATGCTACAAAAGACGGTGACACGTCAAAGAGTATTGTACAATCTACAGAATCACATGAAATAATCACCACATACTTCATTCACGAAATCACAACATACTCTGACACAGACTCACATGAAATAATCACCATATACTTCATTCACGAAATCACAACATACTCTGACACAGACTCACACTAAGATTCACATTGCTCTATACTGTGTTGTCTGTTAATATGTTCTCGGCCTTTACCAGGTAAATAGATACGTGAAACATGGTATGAACACCATTGATATTTCTATCTGCTCAAGTCATAAAAAGTGTATAGGGTCGGTATCTTGTTCGTGGTATATCAGTACTTCTCCACATGTTGCATCAGGAACCGGAATCTGCGGGGAAGATACTATATGGGGTAACCACGTGACAGCGGTCGGCTTAGATCACCCCCAGCACTGAAATCTATATGAGAAGTATTTCACCAACCGTGGGGGGTGCACCCCTGCCAAAGAAATCACTCTCAGATTGCAATTGGATTACCATTTATATGTTTGAAAATAGAGTTTATATATAGACCGGATCTGCGAAGAGCAGGTTGTCAGATCATCCATGGCACAGATGGTGCACTGTGAGGTCATTTCAGAAAAAAAATCCAGTCTTTTAAAGGTTACTTAGTTATGTAAGAGAGTTCTCTATTTGATGAATACTTTATTACATGAATACTAAAGGAAAATATTACTCAATGATATATTGTGAACCTTATGAATGCTATTTTAAATAATTTGATTTTCTACACTTGTGAAGGTGCTTTATAATGTGGCTGTACTTGTTTTTGCCTTGTCGAGATGAAAAGCCGTGCGCTCTCAGGTCGGAGATGTATGTTCACGTATCTGTCGTTCCCTTTGACTGTGTGCTTCGCTGATCAGACACAGGTTATGTCAAGATACTGACAGAAATAGGACTATCTTCAGGAGTAATCACAACAGTGTGTCACCCGAACTTGGCTTCAAGACATCACATATGTCTTGTTGTAACGCTTTCATGTCCACCAAAATTCTCTATGTCAGACAAAAAATGGAAAAGACCTATTTCTTTTGGTATATTTGGTAGGATGGAAGTTATCAATTATGTCATAATACAGAAAACCTTCCACCCATGTATATATTGGATTTCATGTTTGATCCTAAGAATCTCTGAAAGTAATTATTGGCATTGGGTTTAATCTCCCTCTCCTAATTAAAAACATGTGAAATATTAGTACACCGTTCTGTATCTTATACTATAGCAATCCACATGTTACCAGTCTATCAAATAAAATCTAAGAAGACAGAACAATTTAGCTCAATCAGTCAGGCAGAAAATGCACAAATTGTGTCACTTTGGAATGTAAAAAGATATTTTGACTGTGGCATTGATTTAGGCATTGATTTTCAGTGCAATACTTTTAGTTGCAGCGCTTATATTGTAGTGCTACAAGGGAGCTCTAATGAATAAATGTTCTCTATCACTGCATTATGTAATTTGTATGGATAATTCCACAAATGTATTGAATATTAAATTTCTGGTGAATCACGTGATAATGGTCATAATGGTCATAAATGGTTGCTTAATTAAAATAAAGATTTATTTAATTCACTAATCATTGAATATTCACTAATCGTTGAATATTCACTAATCATTGAATATTCACTAATCATTGAATATTCACCAATCATTGAATATTCACTAATCATTGAATTCAAACTAAGAATACATGAGTAACTGAAGCCGATAGCAAAGAAACCTTCATATAGACCTTGCTCCCATCAACCTCAAGATTGCCCACCGAATCCGGAGCTTACCGATTGGTCCTTTGTATGTAACCAACAATCTATGAATGTTTCATCACAAACATTGGTATAATTTGGATAATAGTGAACAAACAAATGAACAGGCATCATTCACAATGACAGTCAGAACATCCATGACTAATATATTTACTGTGATTATAATAATATACATACATGGCCATGAATATACAATTATCATCTGGTCAAAGCGACTCCGCTGTCCTGTCCCCCTCCTCTCAACAACTAATTCATCACCAGGGGGCGTGCGGTATCAATTAGAGCTCCATATAGCTAACCACTATGGCCCGGGGCTACAATAATTCACATGCCCTCTGATGAGAACACATGAAAGGCGCAGCTCAGAATGTAAGTCTTTTTGCAAGCGAATGACAAGATGAGATTGTCTCCACATGCAATGAGACGATCTTCATGTCTTTGGTCTGTGCATCAAGGTTCATCTCACATCAGAGTATGTCAATGGCCAGAATGCTGAGATTAAACACAAGAAATAATGTTATACTGGCCTGCGTACCAGTGTAAGTCACCCACATTCTTATGTCACAAGCCTGCATTACAGACATACCTTTACACACCCTGTTTTCATTAGCCTGCATACCAAGACCATCTCAGAGTGATCCTTATATTGTGTTACCTATATCAAAACCTTATTGTCAGCATGCGTACCAGATTGACCCCCTAAACTTATCTATCGCCACCCTATACCCTGTGCTCTTCACTAAATCAAAACCATCCATCATTCAGACTATACGATGTGGAACTATCACATAGACCATTCTTAAAATGACCAATCGATTGCTCACATGCTTTGCCATGAAAGTAAACAGATCATGATTAAATCCAAACGTTAGAGAATTAGGCGATATGGTGATGCACTATGTAGTCTTTTTGTCATGCATATCTGGAAGGTGTATGTTCATCACATTCCCCTACTGCATAAATGATGTTGGTGCTGTTCATCTGTCTGGATGATAACTAAAGTTGGCTGGGCCTGGGCGTGCCCCAGCCTATTGTCTCTGTAATGAAACAAGCTGCTGGTTATGGCCCTGCCCTTCTTCTGTACATTTATATGTATTACGGACCTTCCTCTGCCCCGGGTGTCCTGTTACTCAAATTGTGAACCCCACATATACTACAATAAATGCATTATAACAAGGAATATACCAAACTCTGTGCTCAGTTCCACTGATTATGCATCAAAACCATGTCCAATGTTGCCTTTTTAGTGGAGTTTTTATGAAGCTGACCAATCTAGAATAAGGAACATCATGCTTCTCTGAAATGATGATTACACCTCTAATTGCAGAAATAAAGCAAGACAAATCACGAGATGAATAATAGTTAATTACAGATGTACATTGGAAGTGAAGAGGAAGCAATATTGAAGCAAAGTGGTCTTTCATTGGGCAGACACAAATTATAGACCTAAATTATAAGCTCTTGGGCTCCTCAACTCCAATTGACATGGTATCTTGAATTTATAATATCTAAGCATGTTGTTATTCATATTTTAAACAGATATCTTACATTGGTTATTTTATGCACCACTGTTAATTTTGTATGAAACGGTATTCCCAACTCACCAACAAAGCTTAATAAAACAGCAACCAGAAATGATAGTAATGAGTCGAGGCAAAATTGGAATCGAATGACACGATGAACACGACCTTTATGCCAAAATAATTCTTTCCTCGCATTCTGTGCAATGTAAGACTGTCAAACTGACCAGGGTAGGACCGGAAATCGGTGATGGCTTATGGGTAGTCGACTTCCGGCGAACAATGGCCGAATCAGACAAACAGAAACCCTGTGCGATGTTGACGTCGATTGCTCTTCTCATATTCAAATTTAAGAGAACAAAATGTACAGTGGGCTATTCTATAGCCAAAACTCTGATTGTAATGTTTTTATGTATCAACTCTACGAGATCGATCTACGTCTACCAAACATTTCATTTGAGGAAATAAGGGAACAATTGATTTAGCATATGCAATCCATTCCAACGAATGTCAGACATATTTTTTTTGAAAACATTTTTGGCCAACGTTTAAATTCAAGTTTAGAACAGTCGACAATTAACGATGTACGGGACTGATTTAGGTAGATGTATTGCAGTGCATTGATTTTTGCATTTATTGGTAAAAGAGAAATACAAGTTGTAGTGAGCTAAATAATGGATATTTTGGCCTCTTGTGTCTCGGGGTTTCTTTAAACAGGAGTTTGCACAACATAAGAAATCCGATATGTCAGATATCAGATGACTCATTCCTAAATGTTCCCATACAAACAATCCCGTATAAAGGGAAGGCAGGACTGGAAACCTATACCAATAGTCACATCTGCTGATTGCTTCAGAACATATATTCTTGAGAAAAACCATTAGCACAACTAAAATGAGATGGTTATGGCCAACAGGCATTGAAATGCAGACATTCTCTTCTCATTTTATGCGAAAATGTCATCAATGGTATATAAAGAAAAGTGACATATTATTTATGCTTGAAACACTGCGGATACAAAAGGTAAATGCTGGCCGATGGGAAGGCCCCCGGAAGTTGCCCCCAAGGTCTGTACATATCATGGTGGATATTGTATGGTTTGGGATAGGTGCTATGGACCAACGCAATGACAGAAAATACGCCAATTTGCTTTTATAAGTGAAAAACAGAAACATCAAATAACAGTAGGATTGCTAAATAATTGCATCAAAACAATACACAGAGTTGCCCTAATAGCTTGATAATAACTTCAGAGAAAAGGTAACAACACCCCGAGGTCATATATCATACTCTTCCACATAGCCAGATATATTAAAGCTAATTATCACAACAATCAAGATAAAATTGTCAATTGACGCTTTTGGTTTCAAATTCCAAACTATAAGCGCAAGTGTAACCCAATTAAGAATATGTGTGATCGATACACCACATATCTATCAACAGACTGTGGTCTGGTGCCCCTTTGTGTAGGATTTTTTTTGCAGTGTGATTGACAATGTATTGAAAACCGATAATGTGTTCCAACCTGTTTAGTACACATGATTGGCTTTAACTGTACTCATATGCACTAACATTACACAGACAGATATGCATAGTATTGACTTCCTCATATTCTACCAAGAGTCACTGAAGAGTGACTTAATTGCTTATTTTATAGAATGATACGTAATGGCAAAGAATGTTGAAATTAAACTTCAAAGGATGGTTTTAAAATAACTTAATTGTTTCCTTTTGATATCATTCAATAACACTGTGATTAATATATGCAAAACATGGGTAGGAGAGGCTATTCCGTTCTAAAGTAGTAAATTGTGCATAACTCAGTTTCAAAACGTGAAAACCATATCGTGTTTCATTCAGTTTTACACATATTCAAGCTCTTTCTGAATTTTGACAGATAATTCCTTGCAGAAATAAATACATTATTATTGGCAATCACAAGAGCTGTTAATAGAACCAGTGAATTATAGATATAAAATTATATTTACTATACTCATCAAACATAGGAAAGGTTCTGTAATTATAATTTCCCTAATTCATCTGTCTGTGTACAATGAAGCGAATGTTTGTATAAACATATAACAGCCAGATCACCATTAGCAAACATATGAGCACCCAATGATATTGCTACTTAATCATATTCATCAAGAATAAGTGTCATGTTTTATTTGCTAAAACTTTACATTGCGCACACATGTATTCTTCATGTTAACTTTGCCTGACACAAATTATCATGAATTTATGGCCTTTTAATAACCATTATTAAAACATCAAACACAACACCCAAGGAAATAAACTTGTTATTACTGAAGACATTATGAGGGAACCAGCATTCTCTTTTATCCTCTACTTTGTGTGTGGAGATCTGTGAGAAAGTGCCATGTGGAACATGCTATAAATCCTTCCAAATCTATCAGAAATATTGTCGGAGTACAGTGAAAAGTCACAATGAAGCAAATATCCGTCAGATCAGAAGCCCTTTCTACAGTCATTGTGCTTTGAGGGCATCAAATCTCGCGAAATCCCGTCAAGTTGATGCGAGATTTTGGTGCTATTTTGGCAGAGCATGGCACTTTGATTCCACCCTTCATCTCTACCTCATTGCGGCATTGTTGAATACCACGAAAGTGGCCTGTGACCTAGGCCCTGTGGTGGCCAGATCAGACCACATATCTGCCCCTATTTTGTGATCGAGTGTGGTCATTTTGGACCATTTATATCAAATTCGGGATCTGCCATACATCACAACATTGTCGAATATAGGGGTTCTGGAAACTGGCACATGTCACACCGATGACCTTCTATTGCATTTGCGAGATGATCGATTTATTTAAAGTGGCCAATCAGGGGGCAGAATTGGGTACTTATCACAAGATCTCTACCCCATCAACACTCCTTTATATTACATATGGATCATGTAAAATCACCCCGTATTCCGCTATGTAGAGCTGGTGGCCCTTGGTTTTATATGTTGGCAGTGTTGCCTGGCCATTGGAGGCTGGTATAAATGTTGTATGATCAAGAGAAAAGGGACGTGGCAATATTAAAAGACTTATTATGAAATATAATCCTTGTCTGCCGCATTCCCTCATATCAATAGAGTTCCAGTGCTCTCTTCAGGCCGTTTTTCATGCTCTCCAGTGTGTTTGTCTATTATTTTGAGCAAATCGGCTACTGACAAAGTTGAGGCCAATGTACTATCACCAATGGACATGGAGTATTCAAAGAGAGATGTACTCCTACCGTTATACAGATAAAAAGTTCTTCAGAAATATGGTCCACTGCTTTTACAAACTGAATCCTTCTTCTGTTGGTTTATTCCCCTCCATCGTATATCCCATTCGATCGCTTTTATAAGCCAAATTACCCACCCAAGTCCATATTTTCCCCCAAGCTCAAAGTTTGAATGACTTCACCGGTATACCATGCGTATTCTCCTTCAAGTCAGTTCTTCAATTTCTCCAACGCTTTGTTTCCCAGGCAGAATGTAAGTGGTATTGTTTTTGTCACGGCTCCTCTCGATGTGAACACATTGAGGTAATCCCCCTTTGGTAAGCAATATCTATGAAAAAAACATCAAGGGATTTGTGACACATTAGTATTCTGAGCACACATAAAGCATATATAATACAATAATGTGAATATAACATTTCGGGAATATGCATGGCTAAAGTGAAGCTGTTATTATTTGTTACGTAGGACATTAATGGGCGGCCATACCCTGTGTAATGTATACAATGGACATGGAGTCTGTCCTGTAGAGTGTATGGTATCAGCCCATTTGCCAAACACACTACCAGGCATTAATACACCAAGCCTTCGCTAAAGGCTTCATGGTAGCCCATGTAATAGATTGATTTTCATTGATTTATTATAGTATTATTATCAGCTTCCAAATTAACCAAAGAGCTGACCTTATTAAATATAAATGAACAATATACGTATATATTTGACATTTTTGTTCTCAATAAATTCATTGTGATGGACACTAAGAGAATCTTTTTTATTTCATATTTTTTATAATAAGGCCTACAAAATAATTTGTGCCAAATGGTGATGCTAAGTGCATTGTAAGACATCAAAGTGAATTAAAGTTGATTATTTCTGTGATTTACACTGAGAAGGGCTTCTGGTGGTCTGAGCGAGGAGATTAATGTCGTGAGTAACACCGGGAGGCTACTATCTATGGCCGCAGGGCATTCTCCTTATATGATACCACGCAATCCCCCGGCAACTCACACTACATGCTTCGTGAGCATTCTCCACGGTCTGAGAGGCATCATATTTATATGTAAATGACCAACATATCACTGCTTAGCTCTGAAGCCACATTCAAAGAGAGGTGTGAAATTGGATTTTTAGGATAAAGGGAGAATTAAGAAATTTCGCGGTGTTTCTATGGGATGATGGGGGCTATGAAAACAGGTACTTTCTTCTGTTTTACTTTTTCACTATTTATAATACATTATTTGACTAACATTTTATGTCATTATCTATCCTGACTTGTATAATTATTATTGTTATATTGAGACGATATAACTAACATCTTATCCTATAAATTCAATGCATTTGATACGAAATGCATTTTGATATGAAAAGGAAATTATAATCGATTTCTTTGAGGAAATGGACAACACAATATGACCTTCAACCCATGTCAGTCAGAGAGGTCAGCAACACCGAAAAGGGCAAAAATACACCCACCCCACTTCCGCTAACCTGGATTCGGATCAATTTTTCGGTGATAGCCTACAAGATTTATTTCCGAGGGTATTGTAGAATAACCGTCGATATTTTCACATCAGTGATTCGGCCAGCAAAATAAGGGTAACCTCCCCTCGGGAAAAAAATATGTGATTTATGCTTAACATTAAAGATTTGACTACTGACTTTTGTCTTCCCGAGGCCGATTTTTGCATGGGCTTCTCTCTGCCCCAGGCTTTGGTGGACGGGAGCCCGGAAAGAGAATCGATGAAGGAAAATTAAAGACAGTCGAAGCAGAATGGCGAGGGTTTCAGTGAAAGATTCTGTTTAATGCATTACTGCAAGTCGTCTGCTCTCATGGCGTCTATCTTCCTAAAACACAAAGATAGTCCATAGCCACCAGAGGGCACTGCACCGACATCCCTTAAAGCTTCCTCTTCAGATGATGTGGGTGGGGATTTTATTTATTCCTCTCAAATTAGGAAGTGTAGAGTTTGCTCTTTCAATCTTTATAATAATTGCGGAAATGCTATTGTGATATATCATATTATGACTTATATGCGAAGCAAAGGGCATAAAATATGGATTTTCCTGTTTATGCTAAAAGGAAACGATGAAATATCTGTCGAAGTCTGTGTTCAAACTATATAAGGCCAACGACACCAACAGAATATTACTCCGATAAAATATGCTCCAGATTTTTTTTACCAATTTCCTCTTTTGATATGTAACAAGGTGCAATGTATTGTGGAATATTTTGGTGCCTGCTGACCTTATTCCTAAATTTCCCCATCGGTTATATGTGGTGTATGTATAGTTTTTCATTAGTATAGGGCGACAGACAATGGGGAACAAAGGCAAAATCTATGGATGACAGTCATCTGCAAACACGTAGCAACATATATAATATACACGCTGAGCTCAAGTGATTGCTGCATTGTGCTCCACCCCGCTTAACAACATAGAATGAGGAGATCACATCCAAATGCTGTACTCGAACCCTTCAATTGACAGTGTGATATCTTATGAGTCAGGAAACATAACGCATTTCGTATGCGTCAAAACTCTTCTAGGTTTAGAGATTATTTGAGTGGAGTTAATAATTCTATTGAATGTAATTAATATTATTCAATTAAAGAAACATACTGCATGCAAGAGGAGTGTAGGATGTTCTCATACTAAACCGTATGAGGGGTGTAGCCTTACATGCAGTATGTTCTCATACTAAGGTACATGAGGGGTGTAGCCTTACATGCAGTATGTTCTCATACTAGCCTGTATGAGAGGTGTAGCCTTACATGCAATATGTTCTCATACTAGCCTGTATGAGGGGTGTAGCCTTACATGTATTATGTTCTCATACTAGCCTGTATGAGGGGTGTAGCCTTACATGCAGTATGATCTCATACTAAGGTACACGAGGGGTGTAGCCTTACATGCAGTATGGTATCATACTAAGGTACACGAGGGGCGTAGCCTTACATGCAGTATGTTCTCATACTAACCTACATGAGGGGCGTAGCCTTACATGCAGTATGGTCTCATACTAAGGTACACGAGGGGCGTAGCCTTACATGCAGTATGGTCTCATACTAATCTACACGAGGTGTGTAGCCTTACATGCAGTATGTTCTCATACTAACCTACATGAGGGGTGTAGCCTTACATGCAGTATGGTATCATACTAAGGTACACGAGGGGCGTAGCCTTACATGCAGTATGGTCTCATACTAATCTACACGAGGTGTGTAGCCTTACATGCAGTATGTTCTCATACTAACCTACATGAGGGGTGTAGCCTTACATGCAGTATGGTATCATACTAAGGTACACGAGGGGCGTAGCCTTACATGCAGTATGGTCTCATACTAATCTACACGAGGTGTGTAGCCTTACATGCAGTATGTTCTCATACTAACCTACATGAGGGGTGTAGCCTTACATGCAGTATGGTATCATACTAAGGTACACGAGGGGCGTAGCCTTACATGCAGTATGTTCTCATACTAAGGTACACGAGGGGCGTAGCCTTACATGCAGTATGGTATCATACTAAGGTACACGAGGGGCGTAGCCTTACATGCAGTATGTTCTCATACTAAGGTACACGAGGGGTGTAGCCTTACATGCAGTGCGTTCTCATTCTCAGCTGCATGTTGGGTGCAGCCTGTTCTCACACTATGTAGCACGAGTGGCGCAGCTCGTTTGTTCTCATCACATGTGCCTGTGTGTACAATAACAATTGTCATGTCAAGTGCAACTGAATGTCTGGCTTCTGTTGACCTCATTCACATGTTCCCTCAGTGTAGATCATCAGGACAGTGGCTCAAAAAAGGCGCCTCACATCATAAAGTAAGGGAGGGATATATTTAAATAGAAAACATTTAAAAAGAAAATAAGCTGGGAAATAAAATTTACTAATTGGCACTGCATATTGTTAATATGTGAAAAATGTTTCATGAAATGTTTTGAGCTAGTTCTACTAGAGACAGTGCGCAATTTCTTAATAATGTATCTGATGTATGTCCAAGCTTGTCTCATAATATTTAATCACCATAGTTACAACAGGTCACCTCATGTTGCCATGGCTACACCTGTGTCCATTGTCTATATGGTCCCATGACTTTGCAGCGGTCTTTTGATCCTCCCTTGCGCCGGACCTTCTGAAGTTGACCTCAAACCTACAATATTTGTTTCATGTTGTTTGATATTTGTTGCGATGTTGATGACATTACAGAAGTGAGCGGCACGTGTCACAGGCAGGAGTCAGGTATGTGAGGCGTCTCAGGTAGCCATCAGACCACTCATAATGCCAATATTGATACTATTCATAAGGTAGAAAAGCGCTGGGCAGAACAGATCCCGGTTCTTGAGTGTTGAAGTGTTGATCAGAGATGAGGTTTTATCAACTACTACAAGCGCACTGCAGCTCCGCTGATCCACTGAACAGTAAGTTCATCTTGTTTTGATAATTCTACTCATAATCATAATGCTACCAAACAAACATTTGATATATTATATGAAAATGCGAGTTTAGCCTGAGATTCATCAAAACTTTCTGGTATACTGATGGGTAGTGGTGATTTTTATGGTAATGTGATTTCATAGACAAATGGCAGTGGCGTGTTGCTTTGTAAGCTGTCAAACAAGCACAGGTACATAGATGGATGAAAGGGAAGCAGGTTTAATTTGTGAATGTAGTAGATGGGGAGACAGAGGAGATTCTGGGATGAGGCTCATGTCACATCGCTGCCTGTAATCTGAGATGAATAATAGATGATGCAAAGAACAGATGAAGACTGATCTTTCTCATGCTCATCACTCGTCATGTACATTTAAATATAGAACTTTTCAAAATTTATCGGTATGGAGTTTTCTGTAGACCATCACATGTAAGCATGGTCAGTGTACTAGTGTAAGCATTGATGCCTGTATTGTACGTATACTTTCACTCTGTGCTACACCTCATAAGACTCTGAATACACACCATGGTGGAGTGACAACACCTAACCAAATAAAATGACGCTGACGTTGATAAAACCAAAGGATCGAATCACATATCAATACACACTGTCAGAGCATCTGGAGCTGACCTCTTGGATGAGCGAATGGTTTAGAAATTATTGTGGTCCCGATTTAAAGGTTAGGAAACTTTATATTTGACAAAGATTGCAACGGATGTGATTAAACTTGAAAAATGTTGACAGATATTTAAACTTTTGGTTTTATACCTTTCATTAGAAATCTTAACAAAATACATTTCAAAATTAGCTGGAAATAACAAACACCATTGAAAAAGAACAGACCAATATGAATAATGTTACCTCTATCACCAATTTCTCTCATTATAAAGGCAATATTAATATTAAATTAATGCACAAACGCACTCATAACTTTTATGATTTACAGACGAAGACTAAAATATGTTAAATTTAAATTTTAGCAAATTGTTTGTCATTATAAGTTTAAGTATACGACACTGTCAATCTCATACAGTGTCCTATACACTGTGGAGTGCACATTCTAATATAAAACCATACCAAAGTATAAAATATAGCAAATAAAGCACACTAAATATTGTACACAAAGTACAAAGCCATAACGAAGTACAGAATATAGCAAATAAAGCACACTGAATATTGTACACAAAGTACAAATCCATAACGAAGTACAGAATATAGCAAATAAAGCACACTAAATATTGTACACAAAGTAGAAAGCCAAAACAAAGTATAAAATATAGCAAATAAAGCACACTAAATATTGTACACAAAGTACAAAGCCATAACAAAGTACAGAATATAGCAAATAAAGCACACTAAATATCGTACACAAAGTAGAAAGCCAAAATAAAATATAAAATATAGCAAATAAAGCACACTAAATATTGTACACAAAGTAGAAAGCCATAACAAAATACAAAACATAGCAAATAAAGCACACTAAATATTGTACACAAAGTAGAAAGCCAAAATAAAATATAAAATATAGCAAATAAAGCACACTAAATATTGTACACAAAGTAGAAAGCCATAACAAAATACAAAACATAGCAAATAAAGCACACTAAATATTGTACACAAAGTAGAAAGCCAAAACAAAGTACAAAACATAGCAAATAAAGCACACTAAATATTGTACACAAAGTAGAAAGCCATAACAAAATACAAAACATAGCAAATAAAGCACACTAAATATTGTACACAAAGTAGAAAGCCAAAACAAAGTACAAAACATAGCAAATAAAGCACACTAAATATTGTACACAAAGTAGAAAGCCAAAACAAAGTACAAAATATAGCAAATAAAGCACACTAAATATCGTACACAAAGTAGAAAGCCAAAACAAAGTATAAAATATAGCAAATAAAGCACACTAAATATTGTACACAAAGTGGGATGGAAGATATTATATTCACACACTTGGTGTACATCACATTTACACAATAGATCATTAAATCTTACCCTGTCTGTTTGCATTATAACGTTATATCTGGCTAACAGAAAATTGAGTAAAATTGGTGTCATTATTGCCATTTACACTAATGTCTCCGTAAAATTCCAACATTGCAAAGTGGGTCCAATTGGCACTAATTTCTAGGAGAAATGCAAATTAGGGCCTTTTTATATCATAACAAGGCAACATAATCCCAAGCACAGAAAATAAGCTAATTGCATACATAAATCGTCAAACATTAATTGAAAAATACAGCCATAATATATTCTAGTTTACTTGTGAAAAGTATAAGCTTTTCCCTTGAAATATGAGTTTTCCAAAGCCCCCCTTGTAATCAAGCATTGATCCAGCAAAGCTAGCGCTTAAATAGCATGTCACACAGCATATAAAAGATTTGCCCATATTAAATGGATTTATTCAACAAACCCATATCACATTTTTGGTCCGATGCGAGAATTTTATTTTTCTCAGATTAAGATTTCATTCAACAGAAATGTTTTTTCTTTGGGAATTAGTATTTGAATACGGAGATTGTAAAAATATAACAGTAAATAATCCAACTAGTTCAGAGACGTCAGAATTTTTGTAAAATGATGAAATGGGGAGTGCTTTCTATTTCTTATATGGGATTTCCCTTTTTTGTGTAGAGAATACGGAACCTATTGGTATTTATGCGAAGCTGGTTCTTACACTCCATCAGCACATTTTTATGAGTTAAATGCGAAACAAATTTGTTCTATATTCTCATGAGATATCTTGTCTTTTTAAGATTCCTTCAGTCATGAATATAGTTTCCTATTTCCTTTGTGGCGTTATCACTGGGGATCTATTTTATGTTATGTTAACGAGGTTATGTATTTGCCTAATTGCGCCATATGTATGTTTTGCTGTCGACTTGATTGGTGTAATTGAGCAGTGAGGTCATGACCCCGACGATGAGAACATGCGCGGGAGGTTCACTCGTGAGAAGTCTGCTCTTATTCGCGGCTTGTCCCAGCCATTGTATCATACCATAATATCATACAGTTATATAGTTATATGGCTACCTAATTTTGTACCATATGATCATAATGATATGGGTACCTATTTTGGACCACATTCGTATATGTTGTACCATTTAAGTTTGATGATAAAACTCAACCACAAAGTCAAGGTTTTGCAATAATTATGGACTTAACTAAGAACTAAGAACTACTGCCCCCAAAACGTGTTCATTTATTATGATGACCTACATATATCAGAATATAATAGTGAAACTGAAGATATATAGACACATACAATGACAGAGATACAGATCTTTCTGGTCATGATTTTTTATGAGAAAAATACTTGTAAATATAACGAAATACAGAACAAAAATCACTGGTATTTACAAGCACAAAGACATCCCTGGAAAAAAAGATATAAAATGCTTGTTTCAGCCTGCTATAAATCATTTGGTCAACCTCATTAAAGGTCATCAACATTACAAAATCGAGGGGGTTTAAGTAGGGGTAGGAAAATTGGCTGCTCTTCTGCTGATTGTTGTGAGTTTGGAAGAATGTGTTTGGGTGATATTCCATCATCTCATGCCATCACTGAGTTTCAAATCTAGACCCAGTTTTAAATGTAGATCAATTAAGATTAGATAGGTATTGAAATATATATATATATATATATATATATATATATATATATATATATATATATATATATATATATATAGAGTAAGGATATTGAAACATTGATTACTGAAAACAATATATATATACACACAAATTTGTGTGTATATATATATTGTTTTCAGTAATCAATGTTTCAATATCTATCTAATCTTAATTGGTTTTTAGGGGATTTCAGTTACACTCTTGCCTGTAAAACAGATGCCTTTGCGTGATGATAAACTTATCTCGTGATATTCGATGAAGCATTGACCCGGTGCCGCCACCTAGTAGTTACATTTACTTCAACTTGTGGAAGTAGGAATAAGCCTAACGCTTCAGACTTAAGAAATGTCATTAATCACAAGCTGAAATGGGATTTAAAGTTTTCAGTGAAATTAACAAATCCTTACTCTTAACATTTGCTATTCTGTATATATTATTTGTCGCAAATGTGCCACACCCAAAACAAACACGACACGCTTGTTGAATTTACAGAATTATTACAAAATTGGTCATAAAGATTGTTTTTATTCATAATCATGGCTTTTCAGGATTATATCATATAACCAAATACATGATCGAAATCCTCTGTGCGCGTTACTTAATGCTATCATTGAAACTTTACAGTTTCTGAAAGATTTTTTGTTTAAAGTTAGCCATCTTTCTGGAACAATTAATTACTGGACTTACATTCAGTTTTGATAATGTGTAATGCAAAAAGGTAATCATTTACATAATATTACCAGCGATCGTTTTGTAAAGTATTCATTTTTTTATCTTCAACAAACTACAAAATAAAGTAAAAAATGTGTCATTAAAAATACATTCCACTAATGCTTTAAGCTTCATTTACTAAGCTGAAGTCATATGATATATTTCTCGTAACTCATAGGCTATTCTGATAAGGGCATCTTCAACCTTCGTGCACGTTATTTCTGAGAAACCATTGTATTTAGGATATGTTTTGATATTTTTAGCGTTACTCATAGGAAATTCTGGTTTGGAATTATTACATTTATTTCCTAGAAAGTATATGAAGTTTTGAAAATATATAACGACCGGATAGAAATTGGACCTTTATATATTAGTGGAGTAGGTCATCAGACCGATGAAGAGTTGTTTGATTTCGGGAATCAGATAGTGATTATGGTGTTTAGACTGGACCTCTATAGTGGAAGCATACAGGGTGCATGAAAGGCTTTGAAAAGCAGTGACGCATTTAAACATTGGTAAAACGATATATGACGCTGAAAGTAAAGGCTTGGTCCTGGGACCATGAATGCTAACATTAAAACTACATGCGCTCCACTTTGAACAGCGCCACTCATTATGTCAGGCACCTCTTTCATATTCAACACCAGACCCCGGAAGGGCTAGGCTTCCGACGTCCACCAGACATAAAGGGGAGGTGTTCGAGATTATGTCAACGGTTTGGAGATTATTAGTTGACCTATTTCCCGGTGTGACATTTATTCAGACAAACACGCTAGCGGTTAGTGTGTTGCGGTTGCTGTGGTCTTATATGTTAGAGAAGCAGCTGAGTGATTAACCCTGACAAACGTGATGCATGATGGGAAAATGTGCGATATGACAGGAGAGCATTCTGGGTAACTGAAGGACAAACAGATGGGATATTAACAGGGCTAGTACTGGGAGCTACAGAGAGGCGGTGATCTTACACTTCCTATGCTCGTTCCGGGCATGCTTGGCTTGTCCTCTCACATTAAACGTCGACTCAATTGCTTCAGGACGTAATCTGTTGCTATGGTAACGCTTGACCAACGTGTGGAAGCCGCCATGTTGCTTGCGTCACTAAGGACTGCCTCCTACCTCAAGCGGAGAAAGAAGGGTGAACAGTTTTTTTTCTAGTTTTGTAAAAGTTAGTTTTGCTCTGTATACTGGGTTGTAGGTCTGGAGGGAGGGTTGTGTTATTCTCTAACCAGGAACAAACCTTACTCCCAACAGCTGAGACGGGGCAGGATGAGTATATTTATATATGTAGGCCGTCATATGAGGTGCGTTTGTTTTTGCTTTACAAAAAAACACAACCTGGGCATGGATCATGAGGCCGAACTCTTATCTGCTGACCCTAGACCATCAATCAGCTGAACCCACCTTATAAAAATGAAGATAATTGACACGATTTGGCACAGCAGATACACAGCAGTTGTTATAGAGGTGCATGGCGTATAGCACATTCTGTGTTACCAGTCTACACACATGATGCATGGACTTCCCTGATTGTTGCAGACACTGAGTCCAACATAGCAAGGTTGGGTTATATGGTCGTATCTATAGCGTGCACATGGGTTATCAACACTCATCGGAGAGCGGTTTAATTACACCATCAAAGGTTGCGTTCTCATCTTGGTCAATATGTGATGTAAGTAATACTAAGCTACTGAACAATGGTTTGGCATTCACGTTTACAGTTATAACCCATCTCCAGACTTGTATCTGGTAGGAGAGGACGGTGATTGAATAGAAGATGATAATCGTTTCCACCTGTGATAACTGCCAAGCTTACCTTTGCGGCATTGTTGTAATCACATCTTCTAACTCTAACATACTTTATGGCTCCTGACGGCCTTATGCTTCATTTCTCTTAGAGTTTTAACCTATGAGCTTAAAAGCTTCAATGTGGGACTCCTGCCAGCCACAGCCTATCTATCCAGCAAGCTCACTTAGGGTCAAAAACAATTGTTTTATCACCATTATCCCTGCAACCATCACCAACCAACATTATACAATAATTGTATCTACTTTTTCAAATTATAAGCTTCCTGGGTTGCATTTGATCAATTATTGATCATTGCGAGATATATGAGTGATTCTATGATATTATGTACAGGTTTCATGCAAACGACATGCGTCAATTAAAGTGTAACACACTCTATGGGGGAATTAATGAGAGCGAACAAGGGGAAAGTCAATTTAGCGATGTGATTTGTCCAACATCGACTGTGAGTGAATAGGACAAGCAGGGAAGTTAGAATTTTTATCCCAAACATTAACAAATTCAAATTATATGCTAAATGATCAAGAGTAATAGTTCCAAGCTATTTTGTTATTACCAGGCACCTGCAGGCGTCTGGCTTTGATATGCCTCTGTAAACCACGTGACAGTCTAACATATTGTCATGTGTTAAATCAGATCTAATCTACATGCGCTAAATTTGAGTATTGATCTAACATGTTCCACTGGTAGATATGCAATTTATTGAAAAACTGCTTTAATGAAAATAATGATGATGATGATGATGATGATGATGATGATGATGATGATGATGATGATGATAATAATAATATATAATATAATAATAATTAAAAAAATAAATAATAATAATAATAATGATGATGATCATGATGATGATGATGATTATAATAATAATAATAATAATAATAATAATAATAATAATAATAAAATTAATAATAATAATAATAATAATAATAATAATAATAATAATAATAATAATAATAATAATAATAATAATAATAATAATAATAATAATAATAATAATAATAATAATAATAATAATAATAATAATAATAATAGACTATATGGAGAATATGAGCATACTTTTCTTGTTTCTCATTTCAAAAATGGGATTCAAGAGTTTTCTCGGCATGCTTCACAACTCCCTGCAAAATTTCGTAGAGTACCGCCTACTGCATGGGATGGGGTTCCACGTTTTAATCAAGACATATGGCTTGCCAAGTCAGTGCTACACAGCACCTCCTCCAATATTGTTTACCCACCTACCATTAAACAATCCTGCATACACATTGTCTTCATCCTTCTTGATTTGTCTAAAAAGTAACTTTTTTCTCAGGAGAAACAGTAGTTGTGATTTGAACATTCCTAAGGCAAAAACAGGTGCGAGTATTTGAAGTAGAATTATGTCCGTGTGTGATTCATTACATAGGAGAAAGGACTCCACCAGGAAAAAATATATAAGGTAAACAAAGAGAGTATAACTGGCCCAGTGCTGTCTGATAGGGAACTATAAACCGGGGAGGGTATAAGAGGCAGGATCAATGTAAATCTTGGAAGGTTATACAGGGCGCAGGAAACTCGGACAGGAAAGCGTAAACCCCGGCATAGTAGACAATGTAGGTAGGAGGTAAAAACTGGACCGAGTGGGGGATGGGGTTTATGTAGCTGACTAAATGAAAAGTAATAAATGCTGAGACCGGAAAGCGTAAACCCGGGTATGTGGACTGATGTAAAGATTGGGCAGAGTTGTAGGAAAGGGGGATCAGGATTATGTAACTAAATAAATAAAAGACAATGAATGCATTTCAAATTATCCAAAACATGAAAGAAACTACCCCACTAAAAGCGACATAATCAGGTCACCATCCTGTATTGGATGTGGACATTTGAAATGTGAAAGAATCCCAAACAGGAATTTTTAAAAGTTTAAAATTTAGTGGGATTTTACCTATAGAACAACCAAACATGGCTATTGTTTTTTTTTTTTGAAAATCAAAAAGAAAAGTGAAAATATAGCTCGCTATGGACCAGAGAATTAACGAATCAATGTATCAGCCATCTTTGCAAATTCAAATAATTCGTCGCAAAGATTCCCTTCTAAACATAAAGAGGTTAAAAAATGACAACCTACTAAACGTGCTTTTATTTATATGCAGCAATTTGGTGATGATTTGTTTTATCTTTGATATATTTCATACCAGCTAAAATATACCATCAACGTATAAAATATTCAGAGATATTTGGCAGAGGGTACCATTATCCTATCTATTCACAGAATGATGTTAGCCATGGAATAATATTGTGAGACTATGCTTCATAATTGAAGCCTACGCTTCCTGACTACGTCTGACATTGTCCATAATTCATTCAAGATATATTTACTGCGATGATGTGAAAGAAGTAAAGTATGTGACACATCCTTCAAAATGGCACACAGGTTGGTGAGGATATGCATGTTGTTCTATTCCCTCCGCAGAGGCATTGAGTCTCCCCGAAGACCAAGTAATGTGAACAAATTAACTAATCAAACCAAATTCAATCGAATAATGGAAAACAACACAACAAACCCTTTTTAAAAGTCTCTGATTTTGTTCATTTAGTTATCATACACGCATTCAATTACTTTAAAAAAGCCAACATTAACTTAACCTTACATTGGTAACACTAAATAGCGGAAGGAAAAAGTGGACTGATAGTGTTTTTTTCTGTATCATAAGCAAGTCCTATAAGGAGGCCTACGTCTTTCATTGCATTATTCACCTGCTGTGCAGCTTTGGTGAGGGTCCTGCAGTAGACGATGAATTCCTGTCATGTCTAGCAGAGCTCTGGTTGAGACACCTGAGAGGATGTAAGGTTGGTGCTCACGACTTCAGTGCGCTCTGTGACAGGTATCGTCACAACACACTGCGCATCTAAAATATTGAAACATTTGCAGTCTTTAAGATGTTTTACATGCAGCCAGCAGGTTATTTAAACTGTTGACCTTTTTTTAGATGTCAAAGTATGTTTCTATTATCAACCTGTCTTATAAGCTAACACGTTTTCAAGGTACCTTTCAAGTATTGAATTCACAGTCAAGACAATGTTTTATTATCAACCTTTTTTGTACCTTTGGCAATATAACAATCATTTTTTATGGCCAAAATGTTTCCTTTCATGTTTGAAATTATTTCCATCGCCTGAAAGTACCGCCCATCCACTTCAAAATAAAAAGAACAAAAAATACATATTTTATTAGATGTAGTCATTTGTAAGACCACAGAGCAGTGGTTTGGATTTTGTCGGATTTTGATGTTTCCATGTTGGATACTACTAACTTACAGTATGCGGCAACATCGGGGTTCAAAGTAAATTAACGTCTCAATACGGATCTTGAAATGTAAAAGTTTTAAGTGTCAAAGTTGATTCACTCTTCTTTATGCAATGGTGAATATAGCCACCGGTCACGTGATGGGGAAGTATGTGGCATTGAATGTGATAGGGCGATATTACAGCGGTCTCTCATTCATCATCGCTGTGGACTTTGTTGTGACAGTATAATACATTCCTGTTTTTCTGTTTCGATGGGAAACTAGAACACTGACATTCATTTTATTCCACAGAGAAAAGCAACTGCCATGAACCATCCCAAAAAAAGAAATTAGAATGTGACAGTCTGGAGAGAAGCAAACTACCTTTGTCTTTTTTCTGTCAGTAACTGTCATTTCCCACAGAGGTACGATTATACACGGAATACATGGAAACTTTAATAATGCCTCCAAAGACAGACATTTTATGATAAAAATAGGGCTGCCATTGGCTGTCCCAATATATAGGCTGAAGCTATACATAAGATGGATACACAGTCGTAGTTAGCAGAAAAAGGTTGGAAACATCAGAATATGATTTGATCAAAGTTCATGTAAGCTATTATGTAAACGTATACAGCCAAACTCTGGGGGGTAAATTACATAAGTCATAAGTCCATCTATTTCGAATGTGAAACATACGGAATACGTTATTATAAAACATAAGAAACAAATACGTTTAAGGATTTGAATACAAAATGGGTATGATTTAACAAAATAGGATCTTTCTTATGATCATACATACATAAAGGTATCATTTACAGACCTAGCAGTATATCAACACTTGGACATTTAAGATTTTTGAATGTATCTATGATAAACAATTTTGAGTAGAATTCCATGTAAAATGAAGCAAGATAGAAATTGAGTTTAACTAGTGTATGTTTTGAATCATTTGGCTAAAATGTCGGTTAAAAAAAGGAGAATTTGAAAGCAATTGCACATTCAAATTATACACGAAATACTTATTAGAACGTTTTAAGATATCATTTATAGGAGTACAGTTCTGCTATATGTTATGAAAATATACATTCGTGAAATCACAGAGGTCACAGGCAATTTTACAGAAGTTTGGGGTATGCTTAAATGATATGTGGCAATGAAACTGTGAGACAAACAAGGTATCTCACTGAAATGATCCATAATACACTGACCATGGTTATTGTGTTTTGTTGAAAGTGTCAAGTACCGGCTGTACTCTTTTGACCACCAGGTGGCCACTTGTATACAATAATGTGATCTCTATTGTGGTGTGCCAGGGTGTTAGGCCTATATCATTGGACAAACATTAATGGACAAACAGTGCTCTGTGAGCCAACTCACTCCATTATCCCAATCTGAAGGTGCCCCACTGTAAGCAAGACTTTACTGAGCAGGTGTCTGCACAAGATCACTGGTCAGCTAAACAAAGTGTGTTGACAAAGTGTTTAATTGATGATTTGGATTTTAACAGAAGACCCATCTACTTTCAAATGGCACAGAAATTTATATAGGGGAAATATGATGGGTAATAACATTTAATTGCAAAGTTTGGGATATAAACATTTATATTATACAAGGAAAACGTGATTGAAAACCTCATTTCATGAATGTTTAAACCTAAACCTAACTGATCCTATCAATATATTAATTAGGTGATTTTATCAGGACCATCATTCATTTATATGATGTAACTAGATAGAGCCTGTTCGATATCGCATAATCCAATCATCAATGAGTCATTAATCAACGAGTAATCATCATACATTAACTAAAGACTACCAAGACATTATCAATTAGTAATTGCTATACTAATAGAACAATTGTATGATAAGAATCCAAAATACAAATTCTATAATCTTTGAGCCATGTCCGTGCTAAAAGTAGGGAAATCAATGAAAGCTCTATCATATTTATGCGAGAATGCAAGAGGACGATCCTAGTCACATTCGAAAAGAGTAGGGCATTAAGTCCTGGTGACATGCGTATGACTTGATGTGACCCTAACAATTGAAAGATGTGACCCTAACAATTGAAAATTATGTCTGTACCACAAAAATATATGTGATAAGGCCATCCGTGGATATCAGCTGAAGAAATGTTTGTTATATTCAAGATGACCAATAATAATATTTAAGCTTGTTTATTACTATTGATTTTCCGTCATATATTTCCCTTATCTTAATGCTTCAACAAAGTTCTTACCTTCTTTTACCCCTCACTATTTCTTTATCATAGTTTACCTCTTCCTGTATCATATTTTGCCGTGCAGGGTATTTTCTCTACAAGTGATGAAGCACGTGTGTCAAGAAAAACCTGTGCAACAAAATCCATAATCTTTGCAGATAGTGATGTTCCGTGCTTGCTTCCTCTGACTGCATATTATATACCCATCCCAAGAAAACAAGATGCTCATACCAGCCAACTCTTCTGCACCCACGCACTTCATATATATTTCATATTTCAGATATAGACAACACTGCCGATCTATACAGTTTGGTAAATGGTGATAGTATAACCCTCTCAATGGTTTGGTTTTAAAATTAAAATAACATGATCGAATCATGTATCGATTATGATTATTTTGCCCCAGGACAGACATCTGATGTATTGGCCACATATTGGCCACAGATACTATTAATGTATCTATTGACTGCAATGTATATATGTATTGTATGAAAAGTTCCGTTAAAAGGCCAGTACCACACCCATTAGGAGAATGGGCATTTTCCAATATTACAATAATAGTAGATGAAACAAATATGTCTTTATATAAATACAGAGAAATGACGATTATCCGTGGAAGCAAGGGCTTTTGTCACACTGCATGATTGCAAAAGATAGAAATCTACTAATCAAAGGTTTTTCATGCCAATTAGTGGCCAGAAACGGGATGTGGAAGTGGGGTTATCTGCTTCTGAGTTGTTTCTCGCTCCAGGCATTGCTTTGTGACTGATTATCAAAAGCCGTAGTTTGTCTTGTCACGCAGAAGATCCAAAATGCCTCTTCGAAAAGCGCGCAACATTGAGGTCCGGGGAAAGCTTTTTCTGGTCTTATATGGCGTCTATTTTGTACTGAAAAAGTTGTTATATAAACAGATCAAATTGATCATCCATTGGTTTTCCATGTGAAGTGACAAAAACTGTCCCAGAACTAGCATCCTGACAGTCTACATCTACCAAAAAGATCAGTTTCGAAGTAGACCTTATTAAACCGTCTCATTTTGTTACTTTTGAGGTGCAGGCAACCAAGGTTAAAATACAGAGGAAACTATTATGGTCTGTTATTTTGTGGGTTATCCAGGTTTGTGCCAGGTGCTCGCCTCCTTGAGCGCTCTTAAAACACCAAGCTACTTTGCTGCATAAAACTTGCCACGTGACTTTCTGACTCCACGTTAGACTAGCCAGGCTTACGTTAACGTGTGGTAAGTAAATGATAGAGAGATGCTGGAAAGTAAGCTGCCATGTTATCTAAGAAAACCTCTTGAACCGTTCCATGTTGAAAGAAATGTTTCAGTTGAGCATTACTCTACCATTTTGTCAGTTGTAAAGAAGCTTTAGTTTCTGTTTTGACTAGCCGCTTGATGAACTGAACGAAAAAGAATTATATCAAGTTAGATAAATTGTTTATTTCCGATTTAGTCTGTCTGCACATAGGAATTTAGAAAAAAGGTTTAAAATTAGACTGATTTTCAATCTTTTAGAATAAAAAGTCGAAGCCCCCCTTTTAATAATCTGAGAGCATCACAGTTGTGATTTAGACATACCTAGTAATTTAAAAAGGATATTCCAAGATATTTATGCTGATTATTTTTAATCCTAAATGTCTACATGTCAATATCATGCTTCAGATTATAATACACGATTTTCTGCCTCTCTCTTATGTTTCGCTCTAGCATTCTATCTTCCTCAACAGAAAGGGCAAGGATATTGTTTCTGCAATAGTCAGTTCTGCTTCGTTTCGTTTACTGATTCACCAGGTGTTGTTGTCTTTTACAACAAACCTCTGTTTCTCAGAAAGGCTGCTTGCTTTTCATCAAGCAAACGGAACAGCTTTCATTCTCACTCAGTAAGTACCGTTATCATGAGATCCACAATTTATTTTTGGACATTCATATATTTCCACCAATTGCATATAAAATATCATTTCAAAATTAGGCATACACACAGGGAGTAGCATCAACGAATCCAAAACAAATATATTAAATGTAATCAGCCCCATTTTGTTCAGAATATTGACCCAAAATGAGTGACATTTACAGGGCGGTAAATATCATATATCACTCAATTTGTGGCGAGTGATGTACGATATTTTTTTTGTTTTGAGTTTTGAGTGGGGAAATTAATTTCAACAGCAAAACATATCCCTATATCTTGTTACCTGTAAGAGACGAAATTATTGCAGGTATGCAATCAATGAATAAAATATATAAAAAAAACTTGGCACTTAACCCGAGGATTCCCTACAACAGCTTTGAGGATCTTAAAATTGTAACCCAATTAATATATCAGTGTCAGCAATATTACATGAGGGCCAAATCTCTATGGCAAATGGATGGACAGTCAGGCAGACAGACAATGCATGACAGCAATACGCAGAGGAGAAATATTTGTTCATGGCGTTAAATAAGGGTCTGACTATTAGAGTGAATCACACGCTCACATACCTGCTCTACTGGACCTGTCTGTGAGCTTGCTGATCCATCAGAGCTGTAGCCACCATAGACCACGGCATTCTGCTGCCCTGACATTGCACACCCAGAATAATAACAGCGTGTTCAGTTAATTACCCAGCAATGTCAGCTAACCTCAAGCATGGCACAATGAGGAGGTTGATGCCTTGTGCAGGGTAAGCTCATTGCCCACGAGGTCTCGTTCTATGTGGGTAATATATACGTGGAATGCCTGGTCCTGAGCTCATTGCCCAGCAGGTCTCGTTCTATGTGGGTAATATATACGTGGTATGCCTGGTCCTGAGCTCATTGCCCAGGAGGTCTCGTTCTATGTGGGTAATATATACGTGGTATGCCTGGTCCTGAGCTCATTGCCCAGCAGGTCTCGTTCTATGTGGGTAATATATACGTGGTATGCCTGGTCCTGAGCTACCAATTATTTCCTTCTTTTTTACAAAGATCTTTTTTTGTCTTATCATGACATATGATCCATCAAAATATGATATTACCTATTTACTTCTATGCAGTTCTGTTTAAACATCTAAGATAGATTAAAACAGCAGAGGTCTTGTGTGCGACCTAACTGTCTATCAATGAAATGGCAGAGTTAATTAAATCAGCATTTGTATCATTTAGTCTAGCATTGAAGGATAATGAAACAGAAATTTCCAGTATGAACTATGAATCACAAGGACTGGGAGATAAACAGTTTATTTGTTGTATTACATCATATTAGTTTGGGAAAATAAGAATCTGATTAAAAATGTTCCCTTTTCTTCTGTTGGACTTTGTGAGTTTTGTTAAAAAAAGTAATAAATATCATATATAAATATCCTTCTTGTGTATTTTCAGATGACAATTGTTGCACGCGATGTTTGCGGTGCCTGGCGCGGGTGCCTTGTGCCACACTCTCTGTGTGGGTCTTCATGGTCATGTCCGTCAGCGCATGCGCAGGGGCCATCATGATTGGAACAGAGAAAACGAGACAAATACTTGACAAAGAAGAAGACTTGTAAGTAGATGTTTCCTATTTTAAGTCCTATTTTATGTATTAAATTTAATTATATTTGGTTCACATTTAATGGGCTTTAATTGATTGCCTCATTACAAGAGAGAAAGGTGGATTAGTTTCGCATAAATAACATTCTGTTGTGATGTTGACATCTATGAATTATTGCTTATATTTGTAATATTCATACGTTATATAAGCTCACATACATGCTGAAGATTAACTTTTCACACTCAGATTTACAATTCGGGTATGTTGATAATTTTTCATAACGGAGACATTAAATAAATGGGTAGTCAAACATTTAAGTAAAGAAGCAATGCTTAAAATGATCTGTCAAATTTTACATTTTAGTTTAGACCTGCAGTACTTTTTCAAATTAGAAATTATCGAAAAATACAGGTTTGTCCGTTTATGAAACAAATTATTTAGATATGACAGATTTTCTTTCCATAATATAAGATGTCATAAATATAAGATTAAAAATCTCACTAAAATCATGAAAATATCTCTGAGAAAAATATGTTTCTACTGTATCTAGTCGAAACCAGAATCTTATATTCTGAGACTAATTGCAATACTCGGCTCATGTTATTTCACATAAGAGTTAATGATTTGAAGAATAGAGTATGGAAAGTAGAATATCTTATGATAACTTAGATCTATAATGCATAGCAACCAGAGTCACTCCACTAGAATCTAGATCTATCTGAATGATATAGCCAACAGCTGGGTCACGATGATAGAACTTAGAATATAGTGCATAGCAACTTGATATTTATATTGCATATATATTCACACAGCAGATGTATTTCAAACTAAGTATTACACATATACATATTCAATTATAAAAATAGACATTTTTAGGTTGATATCGTCGTACAACATTTAAAATATAATTTAAAAAACAAATCAACTTCAATTTAAATGTTAACCCAATTAATAGATAACACAAATTAATTTTGAAATTTGCCTAGCTGTCACATGACCTGAGTAGTTATGATATTGTGCTGTTTGCTGTTTTCAGTCTGAACCTGACCCACGTGGTGTGTATAGGGGTGATATTTGGGATGTTATTCCTGGGCACCATATTCCTGCTGGTGGCTGTGGTGTCTTCAGGCAAGACCAGCAAGAGAATCTTCAATACCACAACCAAGAATATCTGCGCCAGGGTCATTAATGGATTTGTAAGATATTTTGACATTCACTTTTATATAGTTGTAATACAAAATGAATTATTGGGTAAAATGTCTGTGAACCCCTTTGTATGTACTATTTCTTCGCATTCATTTAAAATATCTTCTCCTCTTGAAATGACTGTAAATATGTAGACTTGTGATCTTCTAATTGAGGATTGACAAATGTTTTATACAAATGCCTATTCACTTATCACTCGGCCACTGAAAGTGTCAAAGGATATTGTCGTCTTAATGCCACCCGCCTGTCTGTCTGTCCGTCCACATGTGGTCTGGTTGGCGTTACCACTTTAACTCGTACTGTTTTCAAATGCTGCAAGGCCTCATGATAATATCAGTAACACCTTTTTGAATGTTCGAGGCATGTTGTATACGATGCAGGTCAATCCAGGCTCTTGAGTGCCCACGAGACATTAGTGGCATGGCCAACATCACAAATCTAATCAATTCAAATCAAATCTGGTCAAGACAATTCCCAAATTTGGAAGTCACAACCAAAGACCATATACGTTGTATAGGGTCTTTGTAGAAGAAAAAGTGAAGTTCATCAAATCCGCTGAGGGTTCTTTGTATTTTTCTTTTCTGTCTATTGCAGACGATTTGTTTCATGGTCTTGGTGCAGTTCATTTGGATCTGTGTGGTGTCAGCACTAACATGGCCCGTGGCACTCCTGGTGCTCCTTCAGGTCCAACGGAAAATATTTGATGTGGAATGCATAGATCTGCAAAGCTATGGTAAGGGCACAGTTTAGGGTAAGAGTGTATGACAGAGTATATAACAAATAGGACAATTTGAACCCAGCAATAGAGATAATATGATCATTGTAAAGCAATATAAATGGAAAAAGAATTTTTGTATAATGTTTGAATAGTTATTCTAAACGTTTTGGAAAGATCTATATACGAGATGACATGAGATCTTCATACAAAATTGTTCATAGACTATAGGATTGCCTAAAAATTAATTCTTTTTCAAAATAGAAGCATAATGAGCTGTCTATGTCTAATATAGTACACAATATAAATACACTTTTTCCCTTTAACAATATAATTTCCGTGAAACAATTTGATATATTCAGCGGAAATTAACAATATGATTTTTGAGATCACTCATATACATGAATATTTTCAGCTGTATCATTGGACAGTAAAAAATATTGCAACCAAGACCTTGACTGGTTGGTCTTCAGAGTGAGTAGATTTTGAGAACTCAACATTTAAAGTTGTCATAATTATGAGAAATGTTATGAGAAATTTCCAATAAAATATCATGTCACTTTACAGTGAATATGATCGGGTATGCAGTTTAACGTAGATCTATATATCATACCAGATTTTGTTTACTTTCTTGCAGAGCAAGGATGTGTTGATAGCCTTCGGTGCAGCCTATATCACTGCCATATTTGCCGTTCTCAGTATGGTAAGATCTATTAGGCATAGCTAATTCCTTGCGCATACCATGTGTGGCCTATGTATACATGGAAAAACATTTATTGGTTTTCCATATAAAATGTGGTTAAATATATTTGCCTGAAATATATTTAGTTATTAATTGACATTGCTTTTCATTCTGATTTTGCAAGATTCTGATATTGCAACATTAGGAGTTACATATAAGAAATAAGAAGCTTGAAAGATTAAGGGGATTTGAAAAATCTTAGGGGATTTGAAAAATCTTAGGGGATTTGGAAAATCTTAGGGGATTTGGAAAATCTTAGGGGATTTGGAAAATCTCAGGGGATTTGGAAAATCTTAGGGGATTTGGAAAATCTTAGGGGATTTGATAAATCTCTGGGAATATCAGCTCTCGGGACATTCACTGATGCAGTTGCCTTGAAATGTCTTTCCCTTGATATTTCAGACTTACTTCATCCTGTGCGCAGCTGCTAACTTTGTTTATCTGAAGGAATCCCGGTTTGTCACTTACGATGTGTACAGGAATGACATTGGCCCAACACATGACTCTGTGAATGGTATGCAGGACACAAAGATGTAACCCTTAGGAGATATGATGATGAGATATGATGGTCATAAAGCTAAAATAGTCTCAAGAATGGCTACACCTGGAGGATAAAGCTACCATCCATTATTCTGATGTTGGTTTTAAAAATATATTGAGGGACGCAAGATATGTGCGGATATGCATGCACTATTTTGTCTTGAATACACCAGTGGTGCTAACGTCATTGTTTATGCTGTCGTGTGTCACGTGATGGAAGCAGACCAATCAGCTCACAGAGAAAAGAAAACATTCCTATTGCCAAAGTAGACATTTGTCTATTTTATGCACCATGCTACGTCATATAAGTTGAGTGGACTGGTGTGTTTTACAAACTTTGAAAGTGATTTTGATTTGATATTAAAGTATCTTGGCCTTTTAAAGCGTTTAAGGTTTGACACAAAGTAATTTGCTTGATTGATATTGCTGGTGCATCCATGTTGTAAGTGGCTAACTCAATTGGCTTTTCACAAAGATAATGAGTCACATTTGGACTAGTCAACCTTACAGATATAAAGAAGTAAGTATTATTACCATTTCGATATTCAGTCCGAGGCGAATGTATGAAAGGATAATTTATTCATATTAGGAACTTGAGTGAAAGGTCACAAATAAAGTAATATCAGTTTGTTATTAAGGGTTATATAAACACGTGCATAATGTACATTGATACTATTTGTGGTTAAGAATATATTATGCCACCCCACGGAGAAATGAATCAGTGAACAGCAGGTGGGAAAAAATACAAAATATCATTCAAATATGTATATTTTCAGGCGTTTTGCGGAGCTAAAATGGTCGGCTCCATAAAACGCCAGAAAATGCTATCAGAATGCATTATCAAAGAACACCAAGGTCTTGTGGAAATTCAATTTCTACGGACCAACTGTTATAAGATGCACTGAAAACAAAACAGGTGTGTGATGGAAATAATCGCTTTTGTAATATAATAGTCTAAATGAGAGGTTTGAATTGTTTGAGCAGGTTGTGAAATCGAGTCATAACCCGAGTGTCTGTGATATGATGATAGGGTTGGTCTGTATGATCCCATTCAATATATACAAATACAAGTTATATATCTCAAGCAAGCTACAATCCTAGTGTTGTGTGGGGCGAACATTTTGAAGTTTTATATACATAGTTATAGAGCTTATTTGTACATAGTTGTAGAAACCTTCTGGTCTGGTTTTACCTTAATTTATCTGGCCTAATAGACCATGTCAATGAGATATACTGAAACAGATTATGTTTTGCCTGATAATTTTATTTGGTTTCCGTATTGTCCTCACAGCAAAGTGTTTTTCAAAGATGTCAAAACGTTTCAAATGAAATACCCTTAAAGTAAAAGAAAGCTGTTATGAGATATGATGCCGTTATCATTGTGCACAATGCTTTAAACAGTGTTCATTTGTGATTTACGTACTGAAACTATTGTTATTCTTTATTAAATTTATAGATAATCTCATATGCTGGGAACATGTGTCTCACATTTAACACCTAACTATCAACATTACAGTTGTGTATATTATTATAATTTGTGTTTTTGTTTGAATGATAATTTATATAGAGCTTACAAAACACACAGCATGTAACTATATGATACAGTGGTATGCAATACATTAGTCAAAATCTTACCCACGGATAATACTTATCACTTGGTACATGGACCTCAGGTAGTGGTACACGATGCATTAGTCATTGATCAAAGACACACTACATGGTGCCTGTAACTCAGGCAGTGTATACGTGATGTATCAGTCATTGATTAAGTGCCCACTGTATGGTACACAATTGCAAAGCTTGAGCGGTGGTATACGATGCATCGGTCATTGATTAAGTACCCACTGTATGGTACACAATTGCAAAGCTTGAGCGGTGGTATACGATGCATCGGTCATTGATTAAGTACCCACTGTATGGTACACAATTGCAAAGCTTGAGCGGTGGTATACGATGCATCGGTCATTGATTAAGTACCCACTGTATGGTACACAATTGCAAAGCTTGAGCAGTGGTATACGATGCATCGGTCATTGATTAAAGACACACTACATGGTGCCTGTACCTCAAGCAGTGTATACATATGAGCGCATCAATAATTTAAATTTTAATATTATTTTCTATTTTACATCGATTTACTAAAAGGATGGCATTATAATTCTGATTTTTTAAATGTTTATCAAGGTAACAATGTACATGAAGTCTATTTCAATAAAGATTGTTTCAGCTTCAGTTTCCCAACTTGGGATTTTAACTTACAGTTTACATATGATTTAAATAAAAGTATTTGCGAATATTATTGTTGTGTTAAATTGTTAAGATTTAATATTGTGGAATAAAAGAGACAATATATATGTAATATATGTGTGGAGAATCTGCCAAATAGTTTCCTGCTCAAATATATATTTCTCTCCATTAAATAATTTCTTGTTTCTAAGCGATTTATGTGGATTTGCAAAAGGTATTTCTTCTTTGTAAAGGGCAAGTAGATGACACATTTGGCTATATATAATATTGCTTGTTATAATGATAAAATCAAGTTATCTATGTATGTTTATGAATTTGATAACATGGACTTGGATAGATATAGGTAGGAAATTAGAATGCTTTCAGTAATTATGTATGTTAGACTATGCAATAGTGTTTATATTATTCAGGAAATTATAAAGACTAATTTTGTATAAAATGTGTCAATTTAGTCAGCCCTCTCGGAATGGTTGATTATTGTGTACCAAGTGAAATAAACCATACAATAATGAAGAAATTATTGACAATTTACATATAAATCATTGCCTATTAAAACATTTTGACCATAATTTGGTCAACCAGAAGGTTCCAATATTTGTTTTGACAATTGTTCTTTTGTAAAGATGATTGTACAATGTATTGTATCATTGTTCAGAAGAAGAAAATTAATAAATAAAATATAACAATAAAATGATGTAATGTATGCCTTTTCTTATGCGCAGAAAACAAATACTTGCCATTTATATATGTCGACACTTAAGCACACAAAAATATACAAATGTATCATTTTTGTGAGCATATCTTTATTTTTTTATATAAAATATAACATATTTTAGAATAATCTTTCTTTTTTAATCGTTGATTTCACAGGCAGAACACTTAAATTTGGTTGAAGCTTGGAGTAATTATTCATAATTACTCCAAGGTTGAAGCATGAGGCAACAACACAACATCAGCGAGAATGAGTGACATAGCGCATGTAACGGGTTTATAGCAGTGGGAGGAGCGCACGTCCAGAAAACACCCTGCAGAGCACTTTCAGTTTCATTTAATATTGGCCGTGTTCGACTTCCATTCACCAAATCAACCATATAGAATGCCATTTTTTCAAAAATTATCAAAATGTTATAACCCAATTGACTCTACATTCAATATATTTTTTATAAATTTTTTTTTAATCATCTCCATTCATGACTAATTTTCTGATATTTTTCAGGGAATATTTCTTCTTTTTTTAGGTATTATTATGATAAGAGCAACTTATTGCTGATTATTTTCTGAAATAAGATTAATATTGAATTTATCTAATATCTCAAAAATAAATGTGAGGTCAAATTAAAGTCCGTCAATTTGTCACTTTTGTAACCCTACCGATTTAAGCTATTTTTAATCATTTTAACTTCATAATAAATCTTGAAATTGACGGACTTTTTTTTCAATTTCTTTTTAGTATTAATGTGTTTTTCTGTGCAGTATTCTATATATTTTCATAAACTAACCCCCAATAAGCTGGCATTTTAATATTATTTCAAAAAAACTTAGTAGTATAGTATTTTCCTCTGTTTTCCCTTCTAGATTGACCACAAAACTATAAATTGCTCTCAAATTGTTAATTATGAACAGATTTTAATGAATAAGGACTCTACGAGCTCGTATTTGAAAGATGTAAATGATAGGATAATAAAACATGTAGATAATTTCGTGGAAATAGGCTTTCTATTTTCAAGGTCATTGAAAGGTCACTTTAAGGTCACTGGTAATATTTGATCAAAATAGCCTAAGAAGGTTGACATTTGATCACATATCATTTGTAGATGTATTCTGAGTAGTAAAAAGTTATGTCCCTATGTCTGCCATTTCTAGTGATGAACTTGTGACAATTTTGATCATATCGCTAGTAAAATGGACTAAAATAGACTCCTGTTTCCGCTGATAGTGGAGATATAAATAATTTTCCTACTCCAAGTGTAGACGATTCAATAAGGTTTTAGAAACGCCCAAGTCAGTTATTTTCGCAAAAGTCAAATTAAAAGTCAAATTAAAAGAGCTCAATACAAATGCATTGATTTCCCCTAAATATTAGGCAATCCTGTCAACTCGCAGAATGTTCACATTTAATTCACACTCAGTGCAACCATTCGCAGGTCTATGTGATACATCATTCTTTTCATACCTAAAAAATCCTTTTCCTGATGTTGATTACAAAATTACAAATGTATGTGACCACTCCATTGATAAAGCATTGAATAGCGTATTCAATTGAAAATATCCCAGATTTCATCACACCTACTCTCCTTTGCATCGGGCTCAATTTATAACACCTACATGTATATTGAAGAGGCCTAGTAAAGCTGGGTACATCACAGCCCAAAACAACCCATTATGAAACAATTATATATCTTTTAATAATTTCCACATCGAAACGTGCAGAAGAATAGCGATGTGCACATAAATTTATTTATACGCTAAAAAAGGAAATAAAAATCTCAGCAGTTCCTCCCCGGCCCTTGGAGGCACTTGAAGGTGCAAACTGTGCAAACGATTTCTTTCCCAAAAATGTGTATTTGGGCGTCTTCTAACATGAATTATCTTGTGTGCCGTGATTATAATATTCCAAAAAGATTTTAGAAAAGTTTAATTAATTTATTCTAAAGTCTACCGAAGGTCCAGGGTATGATGAAATAAACTTTGGCAAGAACATGGGTTCGTGCATTGTTCAGGCTGGCAGATATCTCTCGTTTGTTCTGTGGAAGGATCTCACTCGTCCTTCATTTTCCTGGTCTGATGTGTCTGCATTATTAATTGATAATATTCATAATCATTGTTATTCAATATGCTCAGCAAAATTCTAGTGTCAAAAATTCATTTTCCAAGCTGTGTGATGTCATTGTTACATTGTTACAAATTGTTACAAAATGACGTCATAAGCCAGAACAATGGGAACGTGAACGTCCTTCCCATCTGTTGTCGATGGTCCTTCCCATCCGCCAGGAGGTTAAATTATTAATCAGCGACAGGCATTTTATCGCTCATATCAGTCACTAAGACCTGAGTCTACTATTTGATATGTGGGACCAGGGCATACGAAAGTAGTGCTTGATAATTTCCTACTCCCCCTTATTATACATGATAATAACGAGATGCAGATCACATTAGACATAAAATGAATAGTGATATTTAGTAGCACAACAATGGCTTCTTTTGTCAAAGTTATTAGAAAAATAATGAGAATAATTGAAGGGACTATATATTGATCTTTGCTATCAGGGGCTCATTTCTATATTGCCATGTTCTGTTCTTTGTTTTCAAGGTAGGTGGCGCTTTAACAGATCCTAGCAAAAAATTTCAATGGTCAACCTAACTTCATACTCTGCTTTTAGAAAGATAAATATTTTTGCCATCTTATAAGTATTTTTCAAAATACCCTAGGTCGATACGAATATTTTCTATGAATTTTTGAAGGTGAGGCATTTACTATGGTTTTCAATGGGACATTGTAATAGTGGTCCGAGGCCTAATAGGCAAACAGCATGGAGTTTAACTTTCTACTGTGAATCTTTTGAGCGGTGATTTGTCAATTAATTTAGTAAATTTATGTAAATAGGAAATAGATCCAGTGTAGTTTAATCCATATCAGGTCCCTTTTTGCCTGATATAATGTATGACAACACCAACAACCCCTATAAACCTCTATATTGAAGTGCATGCTCTATTGGCACCTGGACCACATGCTGCACAAGTCAATAGGTGTATTTTATATAATAAATATACACAGCAGAGAGAGTTTACAATGTGAAGATGTATAAGAAAAAACTGTATAAAATGTCCATTGTGAACTTCATGCTCATCAATTAGACAAAATGCATGCTCTCAGACTCTCTGTTTTCTGTGTAACATCCAATTATATTGCTCTTAGAGGGATCTCTATTTTTAATATTTCATAAATTATGCATGAAATCAGAAGGTAACATTCAAATTTAAATAATTTGCATAATAAAGTATCATTTGGTACTCTTTATCCTATAATATCGACTCAAAACAACATTTTACAGCACAAAATAGCATTTTTTCATGATTTCTTAAAAAGTTTTTGATTTTTTTTGGCGTTAAAAAATTCTTTTGCGTAGTTATTTAAAATTTATACATCTGCATCCCTACTTTACAATTTGATTCTGAAAGTTTGAAGTCAATATAAAATGAAATACTAGTTTTAATCATCCCTTATTGTGTGGCACCAAAATGCCCTGAATGGTACTCTAATCTGGTAAGACCAGGGGAGCCAATAGGTGGCACTATGGTATATAGGTAAGCATGCATGCTTGTTTTAACACCTGCACTTAATTAGGGTAATATCATAGATGACTATAATTGGCATAAAGTTGCATTTAGGTCTATATTTGATCTCTATTAGACCTGAGTCTACTATTTGATATGTGGGACCAGGGCATACGAAAGTAGTGCTTGATAATTTCCTACTCCCCCTTATTATACATGATAATAACGAGATGCAGATCACATTAGACATAAAATGAATAGTGATATTTAGTAGCACAACAATGGCTTCTTTTGTCAAAGTTATTAGAAAAATAATGAGAATAATTGAAGGGACTATATATTGATCTTTGCTATCAGGGGCTCATTTCTATATTGCCATGTTCTGTTCTTTGTTTTCAAGGTAGGTGGCGCTTTAACAGATCCTAGCAAAAAATTTCAATGGTCAACCTAACTTCATACTCTGCTTTTAGAAAGATAAATATTTTTGCCATCTTATAAGTATTTTTCAAAATACCCTAGGTCGATACGAATATTTTCTATGAATTTTTGAAGGTGAGGCATTTACTATGGTTTTCAATGGGACATTGTAATAGTGGTCCGAGGCCTAATAAGCTAACGAGCATTCTATCCCCGTCAGAGGTCGCTTGCTTGCAGCATCCCACTACGAGCATCATTTCCCAGCAGATGTCGCTGCTTGAATTAAGCTGAGAGCAGCAATGTAAACACAGGAGGACTCAATGTCAAACACATTATTCAGCAGGATCAGCCAACTCAGCTATCTGACCTATTTGGGCACACGCTCATCCAGATTAGCAACATTCAACAGAAATTTTGAGATCATGGCAGGAACGAAGAACAGCAGATATACCAGCATATCATCAGTATCTGAGTTCACAGATATTATAACAGGTAGGGTGACAAAAATCAGAATAGCTAGCTGTGTCTTGCATGCAGGACCGCGTGTCTTGACGCGTTCCTGATGCACGGTATTCACATTGAAATGGTTCATCATTGATGAATTATCGATATTGCAAAGTGTTCAGAACTATGCGTTCATTTAGACTGATCACCAACCATTAATCTGTTCTGACTATCACAAAGTGTCAATCCATGTTAATTTAATAATGTTGGTCTTCGTCAGAACAATCCATGATCATTTTACCGCCATGTTTGTCATATTGATCAAGCCGCTATTTGTGTTCCAATTCCCGGGACCAGCAAGCGAGAGAAAGGGACAGACAGCCGTATAACTGTCAACGCCACGACTCGGTGGTCTGGAAATGCCATGTATATATCCTATAACTTAGTCATAACACTTTCATCATGCAAACCCTGACCCTCAACACTGAATACAACAGTATAGATATATGTCTCATATAAACTTGTACCCACAATTTGTACATTTTCAAATGCATTGTAAATCCATAGAAATGCGGTCTAAAAACATGTGGGAATATTGAACTTCATTTGATATAATTTACACCCCGGGATTTACACATCTTTGTCTGCTTTAGAGCATCGCGGAGGAAGAAAATCAAACAAAATCATAATGGTTGTGCACGTGCTCAGTCAGATCTAGACCAGCAACATTAAACAGAAATATTGAGAACATGGACTATTGTAGTATTTAGAAAAATTGTGCTCCAGTTGTTTTTGTGGGAGAGTCTTGCTGCACGTGAAGACAGAGAAATAAATTTCCGTGGGCTAGCTCAATCTCAAACGTAAACGTGGTCTGCACAGGAAAACACTGAAGCTCGATAAATGACTGGATCTTTATGTTGCTAGCATTTATACGTTTAATCTTTTCGCCATTATATCATGTAAAATATGAACTAACTGAACTTGATTTTATTTTAACGATGTTGAAAATATTTTAAGTGATCTCCATATATCTATTGATTCCTTTTCAGCTCATTTTGAAAGCTTTTAAAGGGCCACGCATTTACGCATTTTAAAATAAAAATCATAAAAGTTTCCAATAAAAATTAAAATCCCCAACCTTTAAAGAATTTGTTTTTATTTGTGAATTGAATGAATGAATACATGAGGAAAGCCCTGTGGTGTTTGTTGTGTTGCAGCTGACGGGTCGAGTGGTTTCCCGGCGGAGTCCGGCCGCTATCACATCTATGCCGCGCTCGCCTGCCCCTTCGCCGCAAGGGCTCTCATCATCCGCAAACTCAAGGGTCTGGAAGAGGTGCTCCCGGTCACCATCTGCGACTGGTACATGGAGAACGGCTGGAAGTTTACCGACCAGGTAGAAGATTTGCGATCAAATAGTATATACACATAAGGCAAAAATTATAGCAATTGATTTCATGTTTCAAAGTCTATCAAAACGTACGTAAAACGTAATACAATAAAGACAGGCTTTGTAAAATCAATTCAGGGCAAGTTTACGTAGTGCAATCAAGTCATGCTTTTGTTTGTTTGGGGGGTTTTTCCTCACTTTCAACATAAGTCATAACATTAGTTGCTAACATATGGTACAATCAAGTTAGGCTATCATAACATCGTGCAATTAGATCAGGCTATCATAATACTTAGATCAGGCTATTACAATGTACAATCAATTCATGCTATCTTAAACATTTCTGGGTTATTAGGAAGACTTCTAAACGTATCCAATATTTCAGAAACCACGTTGCACATTGGATACTGTAAACAACTGTCAAACTCTGAAGGAAGTCTACCAATTAGTAAAACCAGGTAAGGGAAATAGATATAGGAACAAGAGTCTTGTTCCTCATTACATCTTTCCAAACTATGTGAAGAAAAGAATTTTTATTTGTGTTTTCTAAAAATAAAGTCATATGCATCTGTATTTAATACTCAAATACGTTGGCAGAATTACACCTTTTCTTTAACACTGGTAATAATTATACATTGTCAGGGTTTACAATTAGGGGGAAGGCGATAAGAAGCAGATTTTGTTTTATACCCCCAAGGTCTCAACTTTTTTATAATAACACTTCAAAATATCTGTCAATTAAATGTTTTATGATGTATTTTTGTGTGTCTTGTCAATCTAATTATAAAGTAGCGTTCATTAAACATCTCAAAGTTGTTATGCATAATACTGAGTCTGGCATTTCAGAATATTCCGGGAGAGTTACTGTTCCAGTTCTGTGGGACAAGAAAACAAAACAAATCATGTGCAATGACTCAGCTATTTTACTGCGCATGCTCGGAGTCGAATTCAATGCGTTTTGCAAAACAGAGGAGCAAAGAGCCTTGGACCTTTACCCAGCTCATCTTCAGGAGAAGATTGATGAAGTCAATAGTTGGGTAGCACCGTATGTGTGGCACTTATCATCTTTATATAATGTTATCATTGTCAAGTACCTTCATGATGGTATATTGTTATCAATGTCATTGTAGTTACTGTTTTGTGTGTATATGAAAGAAACATCTATAAGGGCCTACTTTAAAGATCAAATGAACACAGTGTAGACTCGTTGATATAACTTGAATACTACTTACTTTCAATTAATTTTTATTTTTTATGCCAGGAAACTCTAAATGTACATATGGTATATTCTAATGATATGTAGATTGTCTGTTTTTTTACCTTTTCAGCAATATAAATTTGGGTGTGTATGGTGCAGGTTTTGCCAAAAATCAAGAAGACTATGACAAAAATGTTACCAAAGTATTTGAACATCTTGACAAGGTAGGACAACATAAGGGTGATGAGCAAATATTAGGTGCGATCTGGATCAATATGTGGAACAGGGTTATATTTGTCTGTGTACTTAGTTTTGAAAACACATATAACAAACCGATTGATAGTAGTTTAGAGTTTGGTGACAGCTCAGTATCTTACTGTGAGATTATGTCCTCAGTTTTTTTAAGTGTCTTTAATGAAACATTACTTAATGGTAGTTCTCATAACGCTAACTAATGATACCAAGACATATTTATACTTACCAGAGTAGAAGAAACTGTTATTTTGATATTTATTGACTGAATTTGTTTTTTAATTGTTCCTTTTACTGACTGTTCTTTATTTTACTTGTTAATGATTTTTAAATATCTGGACAGTTATTAAACAAAGATACTTAAAAATATGCGGTACTGAGATAAGATAGGTATATTTTTTTATTCAGAGATGTGTGTAGAAAGTATGTTCCTGGTCGCAATATATTTGTCATGGTAATATTTTAAAATGCAATTTTTATAATTAATGAGCCACATGATTGGATTGTGTCCGGTTCTCGCAACTGATGACGAATTTAAGCCGTATACATTAACTTATAAAAATAGAAATGTTTATCTTTTTCATTTGGAAGCTGTACTAGTTAAAAAAAAAAAACCAAAAAAAAAACAAAAAACAAAAAAACCCAAAAAAAAACCCAAAAAAAACCAATAGTAATCTCAGTGAATGTACTACAGTACTACAGTATAATAATTTATATTGCCATCAAACCCCAACTTAAATCGGTCCACTATCTGAACTCGTCCTGGCCTGTCTCTTGGTTTTTGAGCCCTTTTCACTCACTTGACTCAGATAATTTCAATTGAGCTTTGTCTATGAGATATTGCAGAATTACCCGAATCGGTCACTTCTTTAAGGAATAAAACACAAAACATATCATACATGAACGTTTGCTTAAGCTGGAAGGATATGCGGCCTTTGATAAGCCTAAAATATTGTAACATATAAACTTATGTTCAGCATGAAACTTTTTTGCAGAACACCATGAATAAAAGAAGTTCTTTTGGGAAATATACGAATCAGGTTTCATTTACTTCTATAATAGGCTGAAGCTATCCTGAGCAAGCAGAGATATCTAACCGGAAATCAACTGACAGAAGCGGATATCCGACTTTTTGCATCTCTTGTCAGGTTTGACCTGGTGTACGTCACTCATTTCAAGGTCAGTGCTGTCATTAATAACGTTTTCCAATGTTTGTTAAAATGTTTGTCGAAAATGTATGTTAAAAAGGAAAAGACATTACCTGTGGTCTAAAAATGTCAAATATGGTGATAATTGAGAGGTAATGCGAGATAACCATAGAAAATGTGAGAGAACCAAACGTAACATGGGATAATCTGAAGAAACATGAGATAACTTGGAGTAACATGAGATAACTGAGAGTAACATGAGATAACTGGGAGTAACATGAGATAACTGGGAGTAACATGAGATAACTGGGAGTAACATGAGATAACTAGAAATAACATGAGATAACTGGAAGTAACATGAGATAACTGGAAGTAACATGAGATAACTAGGAGTAACATGAGATAACTGGGAGTAACATGAGATAACTGGGAGTGACATGAGATAACTCGGAGTAACATGGGATAACTAGGAGTGACATGAGATAACTAGGAGTGACATGAGATAACTGGGAGTGAAATGAGATAACTCGGAGTAACATGAGATAGCTGGGAATAACATGAGATAACTTGAAGTAACATGAGATGACTGGAAGTAACATGATATAACTCGGAGTGACATGAGATATGAAAATACCAAAAAGGGTGATATGGTGGCACAATGAATACTGAGGTGGCCGGCAAGCAATCCTGTTGACACATACGAGTACTCATGCTGTGACTAATTAGGTAAACATAATATCTAATCCAGGCCTCTGACAGGCCTGACACCCTGCCCACCAGAACTGGAGGAAGTGAGAATTCTTATCAACTGGAGTCAGTCCTGACTGATCGTTCATTATATCCAATGTCAGTGATTTAAAGAAAACACTTTAATGATAGTCTCATAAGCCCTGATAAAATGATCTTCTGTGTATTGCAGTGTAACAAGCGTCGTCTGGCAGATTATTCCGCTCTGTCCGGGTTTATGAGGGAGATATATCAGATTCCTGGCATAGCTGATACCGTGGACAGGCAGCACATCACCAACACCTACTATGTATGCACACCTCATCTTCCTACCAATATTAGTTATCTCAATCCCCTTGATGAATGTTAAAATATACAGGCATATGCTCCTAAAATGTGTTATGATTTAAATTCTTTAATTTTTTTCACATTTTTTTCCAGACAAGTCATAAGTTTATTAACCCATATGGAATAGTTCCTATTGGACCGGATCAAGACCTGAATGCTCCGCATAACAGAGAAAAGCTTAGTAACTAATAGAAGATGTCGGCTGCTTCTAACAGACACAAGCCTGTTTTCACAATGTGTGATGGCTCTTCCTATCAACGACGTGTCCTTTAAAGTGATAGAAGGAGTTGGTCCGTCCCAACAGAATCCAGTTTTCATAGTTGGTAGAACCAGTTTTCTCTAACATCGAAGAGCCTAGAAGATGCTATGAAAGAACTTCTGCCAAAGATTCCATAAGCTTCACTGAAATAGATATACTCTCTTATTTAAAAAAAAATATTTTCTCACACACAGAGAATTGAAATATTTTCTATTTTTAGACAACTTAAATCCACAATTTCCTATTGAAGTAGATGTTTGATTTGTTATATTCCATATTTAACTTCAATTATTACTTGAGCCATTGTTTAATAACATTCTTTCTCTGTGCTTAATAGTCCCAGGGTAATTGTCATATTTTTATATATTTTATTGAAAATCATTGGTTGGTGATTTTTCTCATAATCTATGCAAGTACTTATTAATAGAGAGCCTCCAATATATATTATGCTTAATTACTATTGGAATTCTATAAATAGATGATAAATTCATCATTTATTTTATTTGTAATCCAAAGAAACTGAAATAAAACTTAAATTTGTATACATCGCAGCAATTCCTGTCTTTTTTAAAAATAATTTTATCAAGTAGATTATTTATCATTGATTATTATTATATGCCATTTGAGTTTGCTGACATCAGGTTAACTAACAAAATAATGGACAGTAACAGTATCGTGGCCATAATTGTATGGCAAAATGTGTTATGTATTATGTTATAAGCCAGTCTGCTGTGAGTTAAAATTGTCATATATGTCTTGTACGGTGCAAAACATTCATTTAACCTTGACCTTCATATTAATATCCAATAATTAATGCACATAAATGAATAAAGTTCGCATTTGACGCTTGTTACTCCATCGAATTTTGATAACACTCGATTACATCAGGCAATATATTTCTACCAAGTGCAAAATTATGTTGGTACTGCTTTAATATATACATATCTAATGGATCTCATTATTCTGGCTGCATTCTTATTATGGCCTGAAATACACAACTATTATGTAGTACCTATGTGATTTATTTGAGCGATATGCACGTCAGGACATAAATAATGAAATTGTTTGTATTTTGCCAAAGAAAAAAAATAATAATGACTTTATTCAGAGAACAAAGATGACACCTTCATATTTGGATTATATTTGACTGATTGTTGGGGCCCGACACGTTTGTAAAGAAACTGTAACATGGAGGCTACAAAACTGGTAATTTCAAGATATAATCATGGATTTTAATATTCGAGTACGTTGTCCACGAGGCCAACATTAAGAATGTAATTACATTTAATCCGTATTTACCAATGATCATTTCTCCTGTTCAATAATGCACTTCCATATTTTTTGTTTATTAAGGGAGCTTGCTGCCCAAGAGAGGGCACTCTTGACAATGTATATCATCCACTAGAGGGCGCTGTCCTTTTCATATCAGTTTTTGGTTGGTACATTTAGGACGCGGCCACTTGTTATGTTATGATCGTATAGTATAACGAATGGAGTTGTGGTTCCATCAGATCAGAATTGCATTGTGTGTTGCCGCCAATCCATTTTGACAAATGATGCCATTTGAGCTCAAGACCAAAAAAATCTTACCGAAAGGCTTGAATTTTGCAAAACCAATTAAAATAGGCTTTATATTGATTAAACACCTCTTGGTCAATGACAATTTTAGGGGTTTGCAGGGAATAGCCTTTCCAATTGAAAATATCGTTAAAAATCACTATGAGATTCACAGGAACCTATTCATTATGAAATTATATTTTTTTCACACTCAAAACGCTCAAAAATAGTTCCTTCGCCGAGGGCAGTTGACGTTATAGTAACACACATCCGTATAAAGGAAACTATTCTATTGTTCCAAACAATGGGTTGTCATGGTGTAATGTACAAAAGTTATGCCATCACAACGCCATTCATTGCACTCCAATCAATATGATTTAGGAGTAATTATATATGGGATTGTGACAAACATTTTATTAATGTTTCACAACATATTTTGATTTCTTTTTTTGAAAGAAAATGTCAGCGTAGTTGTTTTGTAGAAGCATACAAACGAATCCATTCAAAATGACTTCAAATAAATTCTGTTGATTTCTGTTATGATTTCTTAAATGAAAATTCTTTGAAGAAAAGAAAAATGCATTTTCCAAATCTTTTATTTCTCGATAATTGTTTATAAACAGCATGTCGCCATCCATATTACTTCTTTTCTTTTAAAACACATGACTCTTTATGATTTCGTACTTATAAAATTCCTGTTGCGGTCATTTTTCTATTAGTTTTTAATGATGACGTCACATTTTATAAGACGAGCCACCTATGAAGGCGCACAAATTGGCAGGAATATAAATTACATTTTCTAATATTCATTTTTTCTCTGAACATCGTGGTATATCACTTACCCATGCCTTTGTTACATCAACCCTGGACTATGGTAAGGGGCGATCCATTTGATTTTTGTGGGGTGGGGTGGGACAGCAGTACTGGATGAATAATTTTTTTTTCTTTGGTAGGGTGGATGAATAATTTTTTTTTCTGGTGTGGGGTGGGTGAATAAATTTTTTTTCTGGTGTGGGGTGGGTGAATAATTTTTTTTTCTTGTTAGGGGCGATCCATTTGATTTTTGTGGGGTGGGGTGGGACAGCAGTACTGGATGAATAAATTTTTTTTCTTTGGTAGGGTGGATGAATAAATTTTTTTTCTTTGGTAGGGTGAATGAATAAATTTTTTTTCTGGGATGGGGTGGGTGAATAAATTTTTTCCAAAATCTCCCACCCCACCCCACAAAAATCAAATGGATCGCCCCTAATGGGCTTCTTGCAGGTCTTCCCAAATCTGACACGAGGAAGCTACAATATGTCCAAAATTCGGCGGCACGTGTCGTAGGAAAAATCAGGAAAGTTGATCATATTTCCGGAAAGCTTAGGGAACTGCACTGGCTTCCAGTTCATGCGAGAATAGATTTTAAAATCCTACTCTTAACCTGGAAGGCCCTAAATGGTAAGGCTCCGCCTTACTTGCGGGATCTACTCTTGATTAAGCAAGGGGAAAGATGTCTAAGGTCAAACGACGGCATGCACTTACAAGTTCCCAGCACCCGGCTGAAGACAGTTGGTGATATGGCCTTTTCTTCTCTTGGCCCCAGACTATGGAATTCCTTGCCTACTGAGATTAGGAATAGTGCCTCAGTCTCCTTGTTCAAGAGCAGACTGAAAACCCATTATTATTATTATTATTATTATTATTATTATTATTATTATTATTATTATTATTATTATTATTATTATTATTATTATTATTATTATTATTATTATTATTATTATTATTATTATTATTATTATTATTATTATTATTATTATTATTATTATTATTATTATTATTATTATTATTATTATTATTATTATTATTATTATTATTATTATTATTATTATTATTATTATTATTATTATTATTATTATTATTATTATTATTATTATTATTATTATTATTATTATTATTATTATTATTATTATTATTATTATTATTATTATTATTATTATTATTATTATTATTATTATTATTATTATTATTATTATTATTATTATTATTATTATTATTATTATTATTATTATTATTATTATTATTATTATTATTATTATTATTAATTATTATTATTATTATTATTATTATTATTATTATTATTATTATTATTATTATTATTATTATTATTATTATTATTATTTTTATTATTATTATTATTATTATTATTATTATTATTATTATTATTATTATTATTATTATTATTATTATTATTATTATTATTATTATTATTATTATTATTATTATTATTATTATTATATTTTACAAACCTGCCAATATCTGCGCCAATAACTAAAAATATACTGGGAAGAAAAAAATAACAATAATTTCTAGTTCTTTCCAATTTAATCTCTTGTCTTGTCTTGTCTTGTCTTGTCGAGTCGACAGCTTGAAGAATCCATCATTTGAAATGCCCACTTGGGGAAAACAATGATTTTCTGCCTGCATTATTTAACGACTTCAAGATATCAATGCAACAGTAGTAAGTAACGACCATTCCTTTTTTATGGTATGCCTGTTTAATCTTACTAAGATTTAATTTCACTCAACATATTAATATCCAATGATTATTTTTAATGCAAAATTTAACATATATCATTTATATATTTAAAGGATCAATATAATAACATATATTGCTGAAAATTCGAAATTATTAAAATGTTATCATGATTAACAATACATACATATGTTTATTGACAGTAATATATATTGTTTAGGGACAGTAGAAAATGCTGTGAAATACAAAAACAAAAGCTGATATTCTTTATATTCTTTTAGCAAAGACGTTTACGAAAGTAAAATACACTCAAAGTTGAGCCGAGGTTTAAAATCTATTATGAAGATTACAATATTATTTTTCATATTTTCTATGTTTGCTATTCAATTCTATATGCTCTCGATGTGGTGTTATCGATTTCATCTTTTGTTTTCAGTATAAAGTCATTATTTTTTTATATTTTCTGCGTTAATAGAATGAAAGTCAATAACCATGAAAATAGTACATGACATGTCCCAACTTGAATTCGAAACGTAGAAATAGAAAATAAACTGTCAACTTTATCAAGAAAACATATATGAAAACTTATTATTGGTGTGATTGTGGGCGAAAATCTTCTTAATGGGGTTGTAATGGAGCGATATGCACATGAGAACATACACAATTGATTTGTTTTTTTAACATTCGGCGATATGCACGTAGAATTGAATTGTTTTTTTTTGCAACATAGAACATGTAAAAATAATGATATATATAGAAAACAAAAATGATTTTTTTATTGGTAAATGTAATTTGTCATTGCCTTTTGTTATGTAATTTGTCATCGCGGAAATGTGTTGCAATAATTCTTAACATGGGTATTATCATGTTTAATTGCAAAATACAGCCCAATGCAATGAAACAAATCTTATCTAAGTTATATCATGTCACATCATTTCCTTATTGGTGAATGAGGACCTGGCCCGGACACATGGAACATATTAACATTCTTTTGAATGAAACCCTTATTCTATTTTAAAACGTAGACACTAATTATCCACTAAAATACAGAATAAATAATTGTTGTAAAAAGATAATTATATAAAATCGTTAATTGATGCATAATATCAACTTCATTTGTGAAAAATCCGCACTCCCGTATTTTTTAAGCCGATACTTTATCACTCTGGAACAGCCAGGTTCCACCCACACAATATACATATACTCGGTGTAACCCAGGAATGGGGACGCGAGCCGAGTCCTCTGCTACACTGTAAACAAGAGCGAATCTATCATATGGCGAGGGATGTAATGCTTTATACTTTGATATAATATAGAATTGCAGAGACAATTTTGTTGAGCTTCGACAAGGGAAAATATGATGTGCTGGTTAATATAAAGCATGGATAATCGTGAGCGCCAGAAGGTATTTGGCAGCCCAGAGAATGTTTAAGAGACAGGTACCATCTGGTTCAACAGTCGGTGACTGACGGCAGCAGAGCACTCTCTTCATAGAATCAGCAACATACAGCAGGCCGTATAAGGCTTCTACCTGCATGACAAACCCTGCACGCTTCAACACGCCACCTGTTTGTACTAAATGAGACGTGCACCTGTTTAATGCTAAATGAACAGGTAATGATGTTTTTCCCATTATAAAGATTGTTCTTGTGATCTGATTCTACTGCCAACATTCTATGTTATTTCACTGATGTCAATTGGAAAGTAGGTTGACAACACGCAGTATGTGGGACAGATCCATTGAAAGTCTTATATTTTATGCTTAATGCGAGTTAATTTCCTGATGTATGCTATTAATATCGTACATCTGGGCGTTGCATATGGACATCTATTTTCAGAACTTGCTTTGTTAAGTTTAAATATTTAATATAACTGGTGAAAATTGCCTTCACATTAAAGTCACGATATAGCAACATCTCTTTTATAATGCCTCAGCGTACATGAATAGTAATGTGAACTTTGAACTCTCACTGCGTTCCACAGTATACATGTCCTAATTTAGTTTAACTTATGTTGGAGAGCGAGTTCTAAGACCTTATAACAGACTATGGCCATATGCGGACTGTGAGTTGAAACTATGACCAAACTATGAGTTGAAACCGACAGGGAATTCAGGCTTGGAACAGTGTTTGGTTCGCAACTGATCGATACCGGGTCATTGTTAGTTCATATCTGCTCTGATCCATATCTAATTATATCATATCTTTAGGGTTATCTCATATTATCGGCCTCAGGTTATTGTCGATATACTCAACTATGCAATGAATATAATCACACGCTGAGGTTATCAAAATAGGACACAACATTTATTTTAAACATAAATGACTTTAAATCTAGAGAGTTTAGTGGTCAAATTTAAGGTCTTGAATAGACAATCTCTTCGTCACAATCCATAAAAAGATAAAGAAAAATCAACGATCAACCAATCCAAAGGTTTTGATTAAATCAAAAAGTCCCACAAGTAGAAAACACATTTTCATGATATGCCTTCAATTCAGAATTTTCGAAATAAGCTGGGTGCTATCCCCCTTTCCTTTTTCCAAGCACACTTTATGCATCAGATATTAATTTCTGTTTGTTTGTTTGGGGTTTTACATCACTTTCAACATTATTTTAGTCATTTCGTGATGAGACCTACTTGTAGCAGATATAATGCTGCCTCACTGAATTGTCATGTCGCAGATCCTTGACATTACATGCCACCCAGTTACAGATTTATAAGGGACAAGGGGTTAACAATTCAGGCACGGCCCTCAGGTCTTATGGTTAATTGTATCGTGAGCCGGACCGAACACACAAATCAGATTTTAATCTAAGTGCTAGCACCAAGAAGTTTATAGTTAGAAATAAGGATGGCGTTTAAGAAATGTCTGTTATTGCCAGATTTTCTGGTGCTGAATGTTGACATCTGAACAACAACGAGGAACACATTAGCATGGACCAATTGTCATCTTGTTTTTTTTTTCGGATTGGAGTTAAGAGAGTGTTAGAATTGGTTTCCGATCTTGTTTAATAGTTCCAGTATATACTTTTCAATGGAGAAAATAAGATGGCAACCGGCAATTAGCAATCGGCCGACACATCAACTGTCCAGCCAGGTATATTCAGTCGAAAAGTATTGTATGGTAAAGATGTGTGAAGAAAGAGATGCTATTAAGGGTTAGTTTTTATGAACAAGTTAGGGAGTTGTGATCGGCATTCATATGGAATACATTTATCAAATATTATGCATTTCACCAACAAAGCTTTTATTATAAATCTGTTACAAATCTATTTTGGTATTGGAAATCTATCTTTACCATGGAAAACCGTTTTACTACTACTCAAAATAAAAAAGTGCTTAAATAAGTATTTGATAGCTGATATTATGCTATTATTTAACATGGCATTACCAAAACCGTTAAAATCACAAGAGGTACTGCCCATTCTTGGTCAATCGGTAACAATATTTCCAATACTTCTATTTTCTTCAGCTACTGTACTCTGCACTCTGCCATCTTGTAGAGAAATGAGATAATATATTGATCCAACTTGTTCAACTTCACTGCATGTTCATGAAGGCATAGGACAACTATAAGGTAATAAATAAAATGACACAGAAAAGCCTAAGAAATCTTACAGCCACTCAGTCCAAAAGAACTCAGAACTCAGAACTCAGAACTCAGAAAGGTATTTATTTAGGCAATAATTGTACATTTTCAATATATATATATACATGTGTATAATGCAGAACAGAATAAATGCCAATGCCAGGGAGACACAAATAAAAGGTAAATAACATACCGCTAGCAAATGTGCCACCCTTAGTGGGTTAAATTAATTTCCATTTTGAAAAATATAGTTTCTGTGTAAAGTGCATATTCAAATTTAAAACAAATAAGGTACATACATGAAAATTATATGGTTTATACGCATATGATAATATATACAGTACCTGATTAACATTGAAGTTGTTACAATTCTATTTGACAGATTTTAAGAATATTTGAGTCTAATATTTTAACAAAAATTTTAACAAAAGGAGCATACATCATTTAGAATAGAAATATTATTAAACAGTATTTAAATATTGCATAGTATTGGGTGGTGAGTTCAAATACATACAATATACAAGTAATCAATTTCTAGAACAGAACACCATCCATGGTTATTCTATTTGGCAAATATGAACAAATATGAAAATTCAACACAGACAGAGGGAAATTGTTGATTTAGTAGTGAACTCTGTGACTTTAATCTAAATAATGTGCTCACCATTTCTTTGATTTTATTTACTTTTGCTATGTTTCAGGTAACAGGTAATTGTTGACAAGTTATAATGGAGGTGTCCCATATTCAAGACGATGACGACGGTAGTCTGGACACCTTTCCTAATGGGGATGTGGATGTTGACATACAGTTCCGTGGAGCTCTGCAGCAAAATGGCAGCTTCTTTGCCAGGCTGCGCCGCATCATCACAGTGGAGCCACCAGTCTTCCTCTTTATGTTTGCAGTTGGAATACACGGGCCAGCATTACAAGGCCTTACATATCATAAAGTATGTATAATGGATTTTGAATTTGATCATTCAGTTTGTGAAAATCTGAAAAATGATTCATTCCAAACAGAAGAGGATATTGTACAGACAGGCTCGTCACATTGGTTCTTATACCAAAACCTTTGTTTTGAAATACCTGCTATTATTCTGTCATTTTTCTATGGTTCAATAAGTGATCATTTCAGCCGGAAGCTAGCATTGGCGCTACCTTTAATTGGTCAAATACTCGCCATGACAAACTACATAATCAATGCCACGTATATGAATATTCATGTCGGATATATTCTAATTAGTCAGGTGGTCAGTGGCTGTTTTGGAGGGTGGATTACATTTTTGTTATCGGTGTTCAGCTATCTCAGTGAGGTATCCACAAAACAATCGCGCACCAACAGGATTGCTATAGCGGAAGCAGTAATATCTCTCAGTATCGCTGCGTCCTATTTCGTGAGCGGAATGATATTAGATCACACAAGTTACACTTTTGTGTTTTCTTTATCTCTTGGTCTGTACATTCTTGGAATTGTGTACATATACACCTGGCTTCAGGTTTTACCAAAGGAACATGATGAACAGAGACTTGGTGTTATGAGGCGCCTGAGAGCCGTGTTTACCTGGGAGAAATTAGTTGATTCTTTTATGTGTATGTTCAAGAAAAGACAGCATGGCAACCGGAAACGCGTGTTACTTCTCCTCCTGTGTGTCTTCACTTCAGCAGTGTCCTATAACGGTAATATACCATTTGATTATATCATAACTGGTTGTCTCCAAATGTAAATCAAGGCAACTTAACGTATTTTGGCACTTTTTTTGCAATATACTATTTTGAGGTTGGCCGCCTGAAAGATGGCCAATCTGATGATAAAAACTTCATCAGATTGTGTACTTTGAATACGTGCTTTTGATAATCACTTAAACACATTGTGAGATCTTCTTAATACCTGTCATTGTTCATCGGGATTGTTTTTGCATACTAAATTAAATATAAATGAATTGATTATTTCTTCAGTTCTAAGATCAAATGTGACACCCTCTATAGATAACAGCACTGTAGGATAAACATTTCCGAAAATGTGTGCAATATGTCTTCAGAACTCGAGGGGGGTCTTATTTATCGCTCATTGCATTATTCTTCTATAAAGAGAACTACATAACACTAGATCTATAAAGATTCTCCTTTATGCCCTAATGCTCTTCATATTTTCATGAACATCTCATATTTTATCCGAATATATATGACAACATAATATTGGTTATGTTTTACTTGATAACTTATCAGATATCGGTTTTCTGTCGTACTTTTATTGACAATAAATCTGTCTTCATTCACAATTTGTGTAACTTGTGTAATCTAATGGGAACGATGTGTGAAATGTCATGGTTTATATATTATGATTACGAATCCCACCCACGTCAACCAGTCCTGGACTGTTTGAATATAAATACCAATACATTTTCCTTCAATTTATTCCAGTTTAAGTTTAAAGTTCTCCAAAAGTTCATAAACTTTAACCTCCCTGAAGAGAATACTGGAGTGAATATTTAATGTGGGGGGATTAAATAACTGAGAAATATTGAATCGGGATTGCATTTACACGTATCGTGTTTGGGGCAAAATTATTTGTTTTTGTGGAAACCAAGCTGTGAAAGTTCTGAAACCAAGATGGATCTTCTCTAAATCTCTCCAGGACCTAGCTGTACTGTATGTTATGATTGCAGCTCTGTATACCCTGGGCTACCTGTTCCTGAAGCGTCACCCCCTCAGCTGGAGCCAGACTATGTTTGGTATTTATATCGGTATCAATAAGGCCTCCTCAGGACTCGCCCTTCTGGTCTTCATTCCTCTCCTCAAGTACAAACTCAAGATGTCTGACACATCCATCATCCTGATAGGAATCGTCTCCAGCTCGGCAGGCGAACTCATCTTTGGTCTCAGCACCAAAACGTGGATCTCATTTCTCGGTAAGGACTGAATTGTAGATATGTACAAAATCTGCGTATCTTATCCACTGGATTGACTTAATTTTTAGAACTGTTTCGAAAACATCGTTGATTACCAACCATACCTTTTGGGAATTGAAATAAGATGATCTTTTTCTTGGATTTATCACTTTTGTAAGACGTGTAAAGGAAACTGATAAATCAACAATAAATGACTTCTACATATACATCTAAATAGGTTATTTCTTTTAATTTTGTCCAATCGGAAAGTGTGAAATGTTAATTTCTACCAATATGTCATGGATAAAAACCTGATTGTTTTTATGAAATGATTATTTTTAGTTCCATTGGTGGGTATAATGGGGGATGCTAAGATGACTGGTATGAGGTCTATGCTGTCAAGCTTTGTGGAACCTCATGAGCTTGGTGAGTGCCTTATCATAACCTTTATGCTTATATTCACTAAGATGACTGGTATGAGGTCTATGCTGTCAAGCTTTGTGGAACCTCATGAGCTTGGTGAGTGCCTTATCATAACCTTTATGCTTATATTCACTAAGATGACTGGTATGAGGTCTATGCTGTCAAGCTTTGTGGAACCTCATGAGCTTGGTGAGTGCCTTATCATAACCTTTATGCTTATATTCACTAAGATGACTGGTATGAGGTCTATGCTGTCAAGCTTTGTGGAACCTCATGAGCTTGGTGAGTGCCTTATCATAACCTTTATGCTTATATTCACTAAGATGACTGGTATGAGGTCTATGCTGTCAAGCTTTGTGGAACCTCATGAGCTTGGTAAGTACCTTATCATAACCTTTATGCTTATATTCACTAAGATGACTGGTATGAGGTCTATGCTGTCAAGCTTTGTGCAACCTCAGGAGCTTGGTAAGTACCTTATCATAACCGTTATGCTTATATTCACTAAGATGACTGGTATGAGGTCTATGCTGTCAAGCTTTGTGGAACCTCATCAGCTTGGTAAGTACCTTATCATAACCTTTATGCTTATATTCACTAAGATGACTGGTATGAGGTCTATGCTGTCAAGCTTTGTGGAACCTCATCAGCTTGGTAAGTACCTTATCATAACCTTTATGCTTATATTCACTAAGATGTCTGGTATGAGGTCTATGCTGTCAAGCTTTGTGGAACCTCATCAGCTTGGTAAGTACCTTATCATAACCTTTATGCTTATATTCACTAAGATGTCTGGTATGAGGTCTATGCTGTCAAGCTTTGTGGAACCTCAGGAGCTTGGTGAGTACCTTATCATAACCTTTATGCTTATATTCACTTTACACACCACATCATTACCAGAATGCCGCTTTTCACACTGTCATAGATAATAATGGAGAATGGAATGTTTTTCATTGTTGCTTGAACATAATTGACTGATCTCCAGCCCACTATCTAATGGATTTTCATGACATAAAGATGGTAAAAATAAAGGACTTAGTGGGGATCATCACAAACATATGACCAGTCCGTGACGACGATGATCTACATTTTGACTATTTTTAAATTAAATGTATTTCTCCTGAAAGTGTCTCTGGCTTTCTAAAACTCATAACTTACCAACTTTTGACGATTTTTCTGATTAAATATTTGAGATAGTACACAATTGGAGATATAAATTGGCTTCAGGTTTTGGCACTAGCAGTCATCAACTTTGTACTCTTTGCAGGGAAGATGTTTGCTGCTGTGGGATCTGTGCAGTCTCTCAGTATGATTGTAGGGGCAGCACTGTTCAACTCTATCTACCCACTGACGCTCTCCTGGTGGCCAGGATTCAGCTTCTCACTAGGGGTCGCTGCATCAGTTATACCATTCTCAATCATATGGTACATTGAACTTGCGATTCAATTGAACAAAACAGTTATAAAGAACTTTTCCTTCTCAGATAATTGTTAATGAAATAAATAAATTATAAAGAACATTTCCCCCTTAAATTATAAAGAACATTTGCTCATGAAACAAATCATTTACAGAGCTTTTCCTTCACAGATAATTGTTCATGACATAAAACCAATTATAAAGAGCTTCTCCTCCTTGTTCATGAAATATACTTGATTAGATATTTAAGTATTTATATGTTTTGTCAACAGGTGGTTACATAGAAACCTGAAATCAAGTACTCGATATTCCAGACTGGATGAAGATATTATACACGATGGTGAGCTCATTAAAATATATTAGGAATCAATAAAATCAGTAGCCATGTATAGTCTAAACAGATAATATGTTATTGAAAATGACAGATTTATCACCAAAGTTATGGTGGAAAAGAAAAGTACAAATATTTCAGTTATCAGTATGATTGTTCATTTGTGTTCACCCTGCAGAAGCATGCATAAACTCCCTGTGGTTGTCTGGTGATCTTTAACCCTCTGTCAGTGTGTATTAACCCTCTTAATAATGTACACAAACAGAATTGAAATTATAAACAATTTATTATTTCCAAATGCTTGCCATTTACATCAATATTCTATTCCCACCTTTTATCTTTCTTTATTAACAGTACCTGGTGGCATGACCTTGAGTGACCCCCTGATAGAAGAAATAGATCATAATATGTCTGATGAACTAGAGTGTAAGTAAAATTCCATCAAGGCACCAGGTAGAGATATATATGTATATGCATGTGGGAGCATTTATATATTAAAGGGGAAGGAAAACTCCACAAATTGTGGATTAGCAATTCAAATTTCATTTAAATATGAATAACCATCAAGGGTATTATAGTAGTAGGAGCCAATCAGAAACAAGTCATAGATTAATTGAAAATTACAATAAAAATGTGGTTAAATAAATCCAAAATATATGTATCAGTATCGTTATTTACCACAAACACAGTTCGATTTTTTATCTAGGTCATCTAGCCATTTTAAACTGTTGTTACTGACAAGGATTAAATAACTGAAATTTGAAAAGGGGGTTGTGTTAGTCTTTAATATGATCCTTTGGTAGTAGACATTTCTGATATGGATATGACAAGTTGGTGTCTTTTTGTTTTTATTCCTCCTTGTAATTTAGTACTAACAGTACACACACACACATGTATATGTATATATAATATATATATATAAATATATATATATATATGTATATATTTATATATATATATATATATATATATATATATATATATATATATATAAATATATATATATATATATATATACATGTAACGTAGTATGCCTTCTATCTCCTGTTTAGCCTTGGTTTCTAAAATATGTCATCTATTACATTGTTTTCTAAAATGTATCATATGGACTGTGATCATCGTCCGGCTATTCTTAAGGATCCTTGCCTTTTGTACTATATCATATATTTCTTGATATAATTGAAATTATTTAAACTAATTTATTGAAATTATTTAAAGTGATGTATTTGATTTATTTCAGTGTCCATGGAGGACATCCATCCCATCAGTCTTTAACAACGGAAACCAAGAACTGATTCAACCATTTGTATCTCCTCATTTTAAAATGTGCACAAATAAGGATAATCTACTTGTTAATATTTGTAGTGAAGTTTGAACTCTTATATTTTTTAAGACATAATAATTCAGCATTACCATATCATATAACCATATCCTAAAATATTTTGAAATGCTCCTCATTAACATTAAATCATTTGATTCAAGGAATATATCGGAATTGGCGTATTTCATAGATGAATCTTATCTATGGATTTCTTATAAATAAAATGGGACTAAAACATTAGATATTTCATTTTTCTATTCAACTTTGATCTCTTCAATAAAAAAAAATATTGAAGATGACTTCCAGCAGTGCTATATATATTTGATATTCATGGTACTCACAACATGTAGTCATCTTTATATTATCTTCAGGTAATATATCTTTGTAACTGATTAATATTTTGATCCTCATTATGAATGTTGAAACCTAAAAAATAATGTACATTATATTTTACATAAAGCCTTTTGAACATGACTTTTAATGACTATATATAAATCTATCTGACATGTATTCCCCATAGAAAAGTATATATATATATCGTATAAGGCTTGCATGAGAATATAAGTAAATGACAATTATGATATTTTGATGTTTTGAATAGGAAAAACCCTACCATTGTTACACGTAACAAGCATCTGTGATTTCTCTTTTCACTACAATACGACCAATGCCGGCTGAACAACAGTCAACAACATTCTACCATCATATTTTTGTTTTAATAGTACTTAAATGTAGTTGTAGTTGAAAAGTGAATTGTTATATCTTGAAGAAAAGTATGATTGTAATTAAGATGATATATTTATACAATAAAGTATTATGTTCAAATCTAATATTATTCACTTAATATGATAATGCTAATTGAGAGGTTTATTCTTTGACAAAACTATGAGGTTTATTTATTTGACAAAACAATATCAATAGCAAGTATTTCAACATTTCTTTCATCTCATGCCGTATGTGGGATTATGTTTATTTTAAACAGGAATGTATGTTTAGGTCATAATTCAAGTTTAACGTGAACCTTATTTTTATTAAAAAGAATAACATAAATGGAATATATACTCTTTTTCTAAATAATATTTTTCTTGTTTTAACAAAGCTCTAAGCTCATACTTTTCAATCACTCGGTTTTGTTTAGGAAATTAAACAAATTCTCATTTATAAAGCAAAGCCAGGAAATCGAAAATGTTTTTCATTTACAATTATTCCACATGTGTTTGAAATGTATTGAAGCCACCTAAACCACTAAGTGTTAAGCGATTTCACAGCTTGGCTACAGGTATCACAATTGATTTTCCTGGTAGTATAATGCGTGCTGTGAAAAACACTGAATAAGAGTTATGTGATCAATTGTAAGGTATTAATTGCTTACCCAGGTCCAGCCCGTCTATATAGCTGACCCTTACATTCCAATAAAAGTACTGAATTAATTCCAAGTGGAAACCATTTTTTCTCCTGCTGCCCTGGGTTCTAAGGTTTTAATCCCTTTTCACATTGTCACTAGATAGAAATCAGATCTCACTTTCCTTGGCCTCTTGTTTTATGGAAGCTGTATATTTGGTGTAAACAAGATAACGGTATTATCGGCCTGGAGATCTCGGCTAAGATATGCTTGCTGGCATCATAAAAACCACGCTTAAGCCCTTATTACTTAACATTATACGTCTCCATTTTTCTCCATATACGTCTCCAATTCTCAACCACTTTGGTGAGAGAATTGCCTACCTTAAAGATTGGGTATCGTATCAGGAATGCTTTATAAAAATATATGATACATGATTATACTTTACACATGTTAATAGAGATCAGTTTATAATTAAAATGAGAAAATGGGTTTGTTATTTCTAAATAATTCTTGAACATTCGAAGAAGCCTTCCTTGGAAAATTCTTCATTATAATCATTGGTGCAATAATAATTCTGGACACAAATAACATATCATTGAAGTCATTTTCCTTATATACTGCTTGGTGTCTTGTGCATGTAAAGTGTGAATATATTTATCGCATAAGCATGTTTATGTGAGGCAAATATAATCTTGAGTACTACATGTAGATGGATAATGATGAATTTCTTTAATATGATAAATGGGTAACTGTAAAAAGTTATGTGGCAAACTAACATGTACAAATTATAATAAACCTTTAACTTCTTCACTTTTCCGCCAATAACGGCAGGGAATAATATAAAAGAAAGGTCCTGCAATGGAAGGTCGTAAAGAAAACAATAATATAAATGACTTTCTTCCAATTTGCACATTTTGAAGACTTTGCAGTTAATAAAATGAGATTTATTCTTTTATTTATTTAGGGTGACATTGAAATGATGTGAGGTGTTATATGTGTGATACACTTCACTCATGGCAAGGTTGTGCACTCAATATCTCAGCATGAACGTGGACTGCATTGATACCACATGTTTGGACAGTTCATTATTAATCTGAATACACCCCGGGGCCCCCACTTGAGGTGGGAACAGTGCTACCATGCGTGGTAAGGATTTTGTGTGAGATGGGGGCGTTTAGAGGATGAAAAGTGTGTGATATTGTGTGCACACATTATGGGGGGTCAAATGCTGCTAAAACACACAATATGGGTCTTGTGTCAGATCAGATCACACAAAGTGGCCCTTTTTGATGCCTCTTCATAAATGAGTGTGAAATGGCTAAAATCACTCAGGACATGTCACTTTTGACATTTGACCTAACTTTGCCCAAAGGCCTAATTGCAATGGATTAGTGAGGCCATCAGGTGTTAGCTAACAAAGAAGACAATGACAAACAATCAAAGACTCCTTAATTGATTTTCCAGGTTTACTCTAGTAATCTATGTGCACACAGTGTTAACTGGGTAGGGACTGATGTGGTTACTTAGCTCCATTGTTTGTTATCAGCCTCTGACCTATCTTCAAAGGGCAATATCATCATGATCATCATGGCTAGTCATATGTCTCAGGATTGTATGCATATTATGACAACAAACATGATCAAAGCCTGGGAAAGCAATAAAAGATCCTACATGCTTGGAGGGAGCATCAGTCTCTTCCAGCTTCTTCAGCATATATGATAATTGTTTATGAAAATTAAACAATGTGAGAAATGGTATATTTTTGAATAAATGTGTGTGAAATGGTATGGAATCAGGATTTGATGTTTTGTGTGAAATGGTCTAGAATTGTGCCTCTAATTCGCGATAAATTGTGTGAAAAGGGTGTATATTTCAAAGTAATAGACCACACAATATGGGGATTTTTCAAATTTGATTACCACGCATGGTAGCACTGTTCCCCCCTCAAGTGACCCCTCCCGGGGAATACACACTTCTACATGCTTCTCCCTGGGTCTTGTATAAAATATATCAAATCAACATGTTACCCTTCCAAAATTGTATTATTCAGCATGTTTTACTGTGCGCTCACTCTGCCGTGCTACATTGACTGCCATCTTGAATGTGAGGTCAAACTTCCCAAGTCACGTGTCACCGGTATGTGTTTTATGTCAACTATAGAATCCAATTACCATGCCAGTCATATTATGTGGTGTTAGTGGGTCCGATTACCATGCCAGTCATATTATGTGATGTTAGTGGGTCCAATTACCATGCCAGTCATATTATGTGGTGTTAGTGGGTCCAATTACCATGCCAGTCATATTATGTGATGTTAGTGGGTCCAATTACCATGCCAGTCATATTATGTGATGTTAGTGGGTCCAATTACCATGTCAGTCATATTATGTGATGCTAGTGGGTTCAATTACCATGCCAGTCATATTATGTGATGTTAGTGAGTCCAATTACCATGCCAGTCATATTATGTGATGTTAGTGGGTCCAATTACCATGCCAGTCGTATTATAATAATAATAATATAATAAATATTTATATAGCGCATACACCAAGACAAGCTTGCTCGCAGCGCTTAAAGTTCTAGCGCTATGAAGCGCATGTCATACAGTTAACTCATTAATGTATCTGTACCATCATAGTATTTTCTAAATAAAAAAGTTTTAAGTTTACTCTTAAAGGAATCAATTTTATCTATTTCTCTAACAGCTACAGGCATTTTGTTCCATAGGGATGGGGCTATATAAGCAAAAGATCTATCACCATAATTTTTAAGATGCGTAGATGGTATGACTAACTCACGGCTACTAATTGATCTAAGGGACCTAGTATTATTTTTATAAGAAATTAGATCCGACAGATACTTTGGTGCCATATTATTTAGGGTTTTCCAGGTTAACAGAAGAATCTTGAACTCAATTCTAGCCGGCACAGGGAGCCAGTGAAGTTTTCTCAATATTGGAGTAATATGATCATATTTTTTTGTTTTACACACAAGTCTAGCTGCCATATTTTGTAATTTTTGTAACTTCATAATATCATTCATAGGAAGACCAGCCAGTAGTGAATTACAATAGTCTAAATTAGAAGTAATAAATGCATGCATCAATATATTCGTGGATTTTTCATCAAGACAATTCCTTATTGAAGCAACATTTTTAAGGTGAAAATACCCTTTTTTGCAAATTTGACTAATGTGATCTTTAAGTGACATTTTATCATCAAGGATTACACCAAGATCCTTAACAGTTTTAGATTTATATATATCCATTTCTCCAATTTTAATATGATCAGGGATCTTATCAACTTCTTTAAACTTGTATCTCATTTTTGTCGCAACCAAAAATTCAGTCTTACCATCATTCAACTTCATTTTGTTGGTATATAAGAAGTCACGAATACAGCGTATACATTTTTCAATATTATCATAATTGAATTTAATATCATACGAGTCATCAGGATTAAATGATAAGTATAATTGTGTGTCGTCAGCATAAATATGATATGACAAGCCAAATTTCCTCATAATATCAGCAATGGGCGACATATAAATGGTAAACAGAATGGGCCCTAATACAGAACCTTGGGGAACCCCAAATTTTAATTTCACATTTTTAGAGAATTTTCCATTTATAGTTACATATTGTTCTCTATTAGTCAAGTAGGATTTAAACCATTTCAACACGTCTCCCCCTATACCACATCTAGATTCTAATCTATTCAGCAAGATGGTATGATCAATGGTATCAAACGCTGCAGATAGATCAAGTAAAACCAAAAGTACAATACGCCCATCATCTAGATCTCGTAAAATGTCATTCTGGACCCTTAATAGAGCCGTTTCAGTACTGTGAAAAATTTTATATGCAGATTGAAAAATATTCCTGATATCATTCATTTCCAGGTGCATAAATAATTGATTTGCGACAGCCCTTTCAATAAGTTTAGCTATATATTTAAGATTAGATACAGGTCTATAATTATTCTTAATTAGTTCAAGTCCTAATTTCTTCAGTAAAGGTCTAATAATGGCAATCTTATATTCTTCCGGGAAAAAGGGTAAGAATAAAGATTTATTAATAATTTCAGTAATAATTGGTAGAAAGGTGTCTAGGCATTCATAAATTAACCATGTTGGAATAGGGTCCAATTCACAAGATTTACGAGCTGATTTTTTAATTATTGCTTTTACTTCCTGCAGGCTTAATAATTTAAATTTATTCCATTTTTGAAAAACATTATCTTGCCCGCTAGGGTTCAAAGGAAGAGTATCACTAATTAATGAAGGGGCATCTTTATCAAGTTCCAACCTAATTTTATCTACTTTCTTAATAAAAAAGTTATTAAACTCATTTGCAAGATTTTCATAGTCATCAGTTTCTGGAAAGGGTGTATCATCATTCCTGTGCATTAACTTATTTATAACATTATACATTTTTTTAGGATCATTATAATTTTCTCTAATAATGTTACCATAGAAGCTACCCCTAGTTGAGACTATTAAGGAATTATATTTATTTCTCTGCGATTTATACAATTCAGAATCAATATGAAGCTTAGTTTTAGTCATTTTGCGTTCTAATTTCCTCTTTAGTCTCTTTTCAGATTGTAATTCATCAGAAAACCATGGACAAGGTTTTCTAATTTTAATATTCCTATTAATAATTGGAGCATGATTATCCAGAACTTTGGTAGTTTTTTCATATAGGCCCACTAATCCTGAGAGATTCATAGTTTTATCATAATTTTCATTAAGGAAACAGTCCATATCCAGTTTAAATTTATTAAGATCAATACTTTTAAGTTTCCTAAAACTGATAGATTTTTTCGTAATTATTACATTCCTAAACCTGAAAGAACATTTAATCACATTGTGATCAGATAGAAATTCACCTACTGAATAACTTTGCAATTTATCATGTTCTGAAAATTTTATAAGTAAATCCAGCGTATTTCCTAGAATATGAGTGGGCTCAGTTATTAATTGCTGACAACCATATAATTCAAGGACAAGATTCATTTTCTTCACATTAGGCTTCGAAGTATTATTCATATGAAAATTATAGTCGCCTAGCAGATAAACTTCATGATTTAAAAATTTATAGTAGGACAACATATTAGACAGTTCATCAAAAAATGCCGACATAAGATAAGGATTTTTCTTTGAAGGCTCAGGTCTATAGACAATGACAAAATTCATTTTTTTATTTTGAAAAGAAATACTTATATCCATTTTTTCCATAGTAGTCACAGGAAATATGTTTTCCTTTTTAATGTCAAGTTCCTTCCGAAAAATAGCCGCCAAACCACCACCCGATCTTCTTTTACGTGATTTTTTCAAAATTTCATAATTATTGTCTCTAAGATCATCAATAAGCTTCTTATCTTTGATATCATTTAACCAGGTTTCAGCAATGAACATTATGTCAATTTTATTCTCCATAATATAATCTTTGACCTGAAATATCTTGTTCCTGACTGACTGGGTATTTATGAATGCAACATTTAGACAGTCATCATGATACTTTACGATATTAGACGATTTAGATAATTTAGAAATTAATAAATCATCTTTAACATCAGATTCATCATTAACACAATTAATTTCCAAAGGTTTTCCTGCAGGAGATGAACAATTAATACTATTTAAAGTAATAGTGTTACTATTTAAACTAGTAGTGTTCCAATCACTGGTTAAATTTGCGTTTATGCTTGATAGCATATCCATATTAGAAGTGTCTCCAATCTTATGCTCTGAAGGCATTGTTCTATCTAAGAAAACTTTATCACACTCTAATTCTATTTTTAAATTCTGGAGGGTGCAATCACCACGTATTGGAAAAAACCGGCTGGACTCCGCTGTAGAGAACACGCATTCGGGTTTCATATGATTGGCAGCAGAACCACTAGGCTCCGCCCCCTCAGCCGAAGAATAATTACTAAGACATTCAAAAGTGTTGTGAGTCTTCATGACGGAGAGAGCCGAAGGCATGTAAACAAACTCCCCAGGTGGCTCATTAACATAATTCAAGACGAGGTCAGGGGAAGTTAGATTGATCTGGAGACGCCCTGAATGTACAAAATGGCGGACAAAAACTTTCTTGGGGATTTTGCAATCGAATTTTCCCGCAGTATTCATACAAAACCAATTGTCATCCCTCAATTTAGTTTTATTTAGACGAGTTTTATGTCCGGCCATGATTTCATGCACAGGTTGAGGCTTACTTTTCTTAACATAAGTATATTTCGAAGAAAAACAGTTCTCGTACATGTTATAATGTTTCCGGTACGTGGGAGGCAAGCAAGTTCGATCCACTGATCGAGAGATTTCAGAGACTGCAGAATTATCGTTTGAAAGGCATAGAAAAACTGTGGTCATGCGTTTACATACCTCTGAGAAAAATTCAAACTTTCTCAAAAATTTAAAAGTTAGACTGAAAAGAATATTTTCCTCGCCGGAAAGGCCTCTGCTAATAGGAGAAGGAATATTAATATTCATCTCAAAATTAATATCTAAATAATTTAAACTGAGGGCAGATTTAGGGAGGGAAGACGATTTAAGCAACATCAGATGATATTTGCACAGGATTAAACTATCATTACCAAGCCTAATATCATTTTTAAGAGAATTAGCAAGATAAACGAAATTTTTAATTCTATCACCTTTTAATATTTTAGAAGAAAAACATTGACAAGAAATAATCTTTAAAGATTTTATTGCAGAAACACAATTATTTTCATTCATTACAGCCTGACCAGGTAGAAAACCATCAGAAATGATTTTTGCACATTCAAGATCAGGTAATAAGAAAAAGTCATGAGCATTAATTAATCTAATACCATGATTGGGAAGGTTAATGAGATTACGCACATTAACAGAATTCCTACAATCATGTGAGTTAAAATATATCCAGTCATTGGTAAAGTTACCAGAGCATGTTTGCATATTGAGGAGTGTACATTTTTTAATGTTCAAATCATTCTCAATGTTTTTACCATTATCAATGTTCATTTCATTACTAATGTTCATTTCATTTCCAATATCCATGTCAGATCCAGTGTCCATTTTAATATCATGATTAGGTTTAAGAGTCAACTTATATTTGTGAAATTCATTCAGAGTAAAAATATCCTCAGATTCTCCAGTCAGAGTCTTATTATACACATATTTATAATTCATACATTCCTCAGACAGAGCCAGAGGCCAATCCGGCCAAAAACCTCAGATAATATTACCCTCCTCCACAACCTTGGCAATAGAGTCTTTCGCAGCCTTGATTTGACTTTTCCCTCCTTTTATTGTTGCAAAATATTTCTTTCCATGATCATTCTGATACTCATCTAAACTGACTTTAGCGCCAGTCTCACCCTCGATCCCCCTTATGTTAGAACCTCCTTTTCCAATTATTTTCCCGACCATGTTAAGTGGAACTGGGTACATCTCCTCTAAGCCCAGCCTCTTGGTAGGTAGATCATTTGCAGGCTGCTCTGCCTTCCTTACAGCTTTATTCTGAATAGGAGCGACATTGAGAAGGTCCACAAAGGAAGCATCACTTAAAGTTGGCGGTACAATGCCATCAATTGTTTCTGCTAAATATTTTACACAATTCTTTCTCAGGGATCCATTTTCACTGATCAACTCACATTTAGGATAGACTCCATATTTCTTCACGGGTACAAAAATGTACCCATCCATTTCCTGCTTCTCAAGTTTCCTTATCATCAGCGCTTGTTGAAATGAGTGGTCATCATCAAACATTGGAGGGGGGGTAACCACAACAACACCCACCCCATTAGATCTTATCATAGAAGCAAATTTAATCACCTTGGAGCCAACCTCCACTCCTCCTAATCCATTTACGATGTCAGAAAAGCCTGGGATGATTGTAACAGTATGATATAGTTTTATCCTGTCCGTATCCCTAGCGACATCATCCAAGAAATCCGTTGTGATGTCAGTGATCTCCTTGGGCCGGGATAATCCCTGGGCAATAGAGTTCCGTGAAGAAACCATCGCAGATAGGATCACTAGCATCTTCTTTCCAGGCGGATTTTTTATCTCATTATTAGAAGCAATTCCATCCACATCAGCCATTAGCCGATCAATTAGCTTTTGTTTGTCAGAGAGGACTTGTTCAAGGCGCACAACATTCAATACGGCCTCATCCTTCATTTTAATGATTTCCCCAAACTTGAGACTTTGAGAATCAAGCGACTCTTTGTAATCAACTTCTGCTCTTTTTGCTGCATCAAGCATGAAATCTCTGATAGAGATCATCTCCTCTTTACCCTTGATCAAATCCTGCGTTTTAGCTAGTTTCAGCTTAGCCTCTCTCAAAGCATCCTGTGAGGTTTTTAACTTGTTCTCACAGGAGCGTGCCTCGATTAACTGTTCCACGAGATCCGACTTTTTCAGCATCATCAGCTTTTCCATTGAAACTGTAGAAACTGTAGAATCAGGATTTAAATTCTGCTCATTCTGATGATCCGCATCTCCCATAAGGGTCACGTCCGAGTAGGCATCATTTGTCGCCATCATCTGTCAAAGAATCAAGATATAGCAATCAATATAAGGGAACAAAAGTATCAATATATGAATTAAAGCTTATCAGAAAATGGAATAGAGTCAGAAGAGAGTAACTAGCTCACCTTAGAGAGAAACAGTATTGGCAGTAACCAATATATCAGCAATTTTACTTCCAAGTTATGTAGCAAGACAATCCAACTTAGAGAGTCACACAGTAAAAAACTTATATGAAAGCTCATAAAGATCACAGCATCAGATATCCAGGCACAGCAGAGTTGGTAAACAGTCACGGCAAGGTTTGAAGTGACTGATATATGTCAAGATCAGGTTTATGAGGACGAAATTCAGGATTGTGACATCATGTCTATTGTGACATCACAATATAACATTGCATCACAATGATAGAACAATGACATAAATTTATTGCATCACAATAGAAAACGCATCACCACACCACGTGTCCTATGAGAAACACGTGATAATTATGCACTTGGAGTTATTGACCTTGGAAGTTATACAATGTTTCAAAGATTTTGTCAAAACAGAATTATTGAGAATTACAATTTTGTATCAATAACTTTCTATTATAAAATAATTACATTCAATGTCGCTCAATGTCAATGTCATTCAGGAATGCGGTAAACAAGATAAACAAGATAATATATTCATATATTCATAATTAGAGTGTCACAGAGTGTAAGAATGATAGATGTGCAAGATTACATATGTATATTTTTAAAAACATCAACAATTGCTAACGTTCTTTGTTTGAGTTATTTGATGACACAAATTACACAATTTGGGCGGCACAACCAGGGAACGCAATTGCGGTCGAGGATTGCGACCAGTAGATTTCACCCTATAGTTTCAGTCAAGTAATTGTAATATGTTAATTCAATATCCATAGAGGTCTGGAAAATTAATCTATTGATTAGTTCCAGTAGTAAAAAACCAGTAAGTAATTCTCAGTCAGTTTTCCAGTACAACCAACTATGCAACCAACTACTATTGATACAACAGGCCGATAATTGACAATTGTAGCCCGTTGTGGTTAGTGAAACAATATCACCAGATAATAAAGTTTTAAATGTTTTGAGACAATCCAACTTGAACGATAAGAATGAATTCCATAAAGATACCTCACAATGAAATGAGATCTGTTCTTATATGTTAAATATATATATATTTCAAGATGCTACTTTTTATAATCAATCAATTTGAAGGCAAAATCAATGAATTATCAAGTCAAAAGATCAGAAAAAACTGATCAGGTATCAATGAGAGAGGTAAAGATCAGAAAAACTCTGATCAGAAAACGCTGAACAGGGAGAGTTTATCCGAAAAAACACTGACCAAAGGACAAGAATCAGTTTACGCTGACTCACACAACAATTCTATAAAAAGGTTTAATTATACTAGGGAGACTAGAGAGCGCTAGTCTAATCAACCTATTCAGTACGGAATAGGAGGCCAAGTATAATAGTTATTAGCGTGAAATAATAATCAGTGAAGTCCTGTACTGTTTTCAGTAGAGCTAAATGCAAGAGCACGTGCACGCACACAAGCACCCATGAAAGCCGTCACACTGAATTCACCTATCTTCACTGAAAAACCTCCGAATTAATCCGAAAAATAGATTAACAAGGTAGTTCAAAGTAGTTCTGCTATATCTTCCTACAATTTAATCGATGCAAGTAGTTTAAATCGTCTCAAAAACCACAAAAATAGGATCTTTTCAGGAGCTCGATGAAAACAAGACCGATCAGAACCAGAGCATGCGCAGAACCTTCTGTGATGTTAGTGGGTCCAATTACCATGTCAGTCATATTATGTGATGCTAGTGGGTTCAATTACCATGCCAGTCATATTATGTGATGTTAGTGAGTCCAATTACCATGCCAGTCATATTATGTGATGTTAGTGGGTCCAATTACCATGCCAGTCGTATTATGTGATGTTAGTGGGTCCAATTACCATGCCAGTCATATTATGTGATGTTAGTGAGTCCAATTACCATGCCAGTCATATTATGTGATGTTAGTGGGTCCAATTACCATGCCAGTCGTATTATGTGATGTTAGTGGGTCCAATTACCATGTCAGTCATATTATGTGATGCTAGTGGGTTCAATTACCATGCCAGTCATATTATGTGATGTTAGTGGGTCCAATTACCATGCCAGTCATATTATGTGATGTTAGTGGGTCCAATTACCATGCCAGTCATATTATGTGATGTTAGTGGGTCCAATTACCATGCCAGTCATATTATGTGATGTTACTTGATCCAAATACCATGCCAGTTATATTATGTGATGTTAGTGGGTCCAATTACCATGCCAGTCGTATTATGTGATGTTAGTGGGTCCAATTACCATGCCAGTCGTATTATGTGATGTTAGTGGGTCCAATTACCATGCCAGTCATATTATGTGATGTTAGTGGGTCCAATTACCATGCCAGTCATATTATGTGATGTTAGTGGGTCCAATTACCATGCCAGTTATATTATGTGATGTTAGTGGGTCCAATTACCATGCCAGTCATATTATGTGATGTTAGTGGGTCCAATTACCATGCCAGTCGTATTATGTGATGTTAGTGGGTCCAATTACCATGTCAGTCATATTATGTGATGCTAGTGGGTTCAATTACCATGCCAGTCATATTATGTGATGTTAGTGAGTCCAATTACCATGCCAGTCATATTATGTGATGTTAGTGGGTCCAATTACCATGCCAGTCATATTATGTGATGTTAGTGGGTCCAATTACCATGCCAGTCATATTATGTGATGTTAGTGGGTCCAATTACCATGCCAGTCATATTATGTGATGTTAGTGGGTCCAATTACCATGCCAGTCATATTATGTGATGTTAGTGGGTTCAATTACCATGCCAGTCATATTATGTGATGTTAGTGGGTCCAATTACCATGCCAGTCATATTATGTGATGCTAGTGGGTCCAATTACCATGCCAGTTATATTATGTGATGTTAGTGGGTCCAATTACCATGCCAGTCATATTATGTGATGCTAGTGGGTCCAATTACCATGTCAGTCATATTATGTGATGCTAGTGGGTTCAATTACCATGCCAGTCATATTATGTGATGTTAGTGAGTCCAATTACCATGCCAGTCATATTATGTGATGTTAGTGGGTCCAATTACCATGCCAGTCATATTATGTGATGCTAGTGGGTCCAATTACCATGCCAGTCATATTATGTGATGTTAGTGGGTCCAATTACCATGCCAGTCATATTATGTGATGTTAGTGGGTCCAATTACCATGCCAGTCATATTATGTGATGTTAGTGGGTCCAATTACCATGCCAGTCATATTATGTGATGTTAGTGGGTCCAATTACCATGCCAGTCATATTATGTGATGCTAGTGGGTCCAATTACCATGCCAGTCATATTATGTGATGTTAGTGGGTCCAATTACCATGCCAGTCATATTATGTGATGCTAGTGGGTCCAATTACCATGCCAGTTATATTATGTGATGTTAGTGGGTCCAATTACCATGCCAGTCATATTATGTGATGCTAGTGGGTCCAATTACCATGCCAGTCATATTATGTGATGCTAGTGGGTCCAATTACCATGCCAGTCATATTATGTGATGCTAGTGGGTCCAATTACCATGCCAGTCATATTATGTGATGTTAGTGGGTCCAATTACCATGCCAGTCATATTATGTGATGTTAGTCGGTCTATTCATTCTGCTCATTATTTAGTCATCCAAGATGATATTCCAAATTATGCTGTAAGTAGTTCGTCCACCAGGTGGCACATCTAGCACATAATACAACAGATATTATTCATCGACAGGCCTCAGGGAAGGATAAAAAGCTAAGCTTGTAGAGACAAACCATAATTAGATTAAATAGTTGGGATTTGATATTGCAGAGCTGAAGGTGAAATGATGAGCTTAATAACACATAAGGGCTTTGCGAGATGTGCAAGTGTATTTTCCAGTGTTATTTCTCTCATCCAGATGCCAACTTATTTTGTATAATGTTTGACATAAACATACAATATTTTGCTATTTGTTTTGCACTGGTTTTTTTAGAAGATCATTTATCTAATATGATCTTTAGGTTCCTTGTACTGTTCGCTCCATTATTATCCTCCACAGCTATTGATGAATAAGATATATTTTTATCAATTTCATCAGTCTTTCCAGTATCATGCTTCATTGAATCATCTATCACTGTGGGATCTATTTGTCTCTTATGATGACAAAGTACCGTTGTCATATTAAGCTCTGTTTCATCTGCATACATACGGAGTTTCAAGCCATATGTCTATTCATGATATCTGTCAGCAGATCCAAGTACATTTGTTCAAAGGATAGACCTAAAACCGATCCTTGTTGCATCCATACCTATTTTTTTCTTGGTTTGAATTACCCATCAATCGGTGCAGATTTTTCTCTGCTTTTTAAAAGGTCTTACAATATTGAGGGGCATTATATTCAATCTACATATTTATTCTGACCCATCTGTAGTATGTCATGAACATTATTATCTAAAGCAGCAGGTAGGATCAATAGTGCAAGCTTGGAGTCATTATGTAATTACTCCAAGGTGAACTATTTGCAGAGATGACAAACTTATTGCCCAAAACTCTCTTTATTAGCTTCGACAAAGAGTAGAGAAGAAAAGGACATAGTTCTTTAACATAAGTTATTGCCCTATGTCTGTGGTGGTCTCAGGAGGGCTAAGTTCAGAGTATCAGATGTAAGTCCCATTGTATTAGTTCAATGATAAGTGGCAATACAAACCCAAAATAGGCCTAGAAAAGCCAGGTTAGTAGTAAAAGGTCTTTTGATTTATTAGCTGCTTTATTAATGTAAATAGTAGTTTCCTTCTGATTAAGTGTCTTGGCAGATTTTGGTTATTCCTATTAGGTTTACAAATACCCCCTTAACATATCGTCAACACCAAAATAGATATGTGCTCAGCTCAACACGAAAAGATATTTATCATAAATGATTTGTTTGTTTGTTTGAGGTTTAATACCACTTTCAACATTATTTCAGTCATTCCATGATGAGACCTACTTGTAGCAGATATCGCGCTGTTTTACTTAATTGTCATGTCACAGGTCCTTGACAGTACAAACCACCTGGTCAGAGATCTACAAGGACAATGAGTTAACCCGTTATGCATACATGTCATCTTATATGAGAAATTATAACATGAATTCAGTCTAGGCACGGCCGTGAATCAAATCCATGACCTTTGGATCATCACCGAGGAACTGGTGCTAATAGGTTTGTGCTCCAGCCAACTGCGGCACGGCCAGTGTCCTTTATCATAAATGAATTATGCTCGTTAGTTCTCGCAACGGAAAAACCTTATTTGCATTATGAGACTTCTATGTAATTTTATGATGGTTTCTTATCAGACACACACGGGCTCCCAGCTTTGGACGATGTCCATATCCTCCATAGGGTCAGTTCGAGCTGAGCCTTTTCTTTTGTATTGTCATCTTATGGTAATAACCACCGAGTGCGTCAATAAGCCTTATACATTAGGGGAACAATCACTTTATGAAGATAAGGACAAACGATTATTGAGTGGTCATGTTTTTACATTGTTCCATACATTTGTATACAACTTTGTCTTTACGGTATATTTTCTAAGGTTGGGCCCTGCTATTTACAAGTAATGCTAATAAATCTGAAATGAATTGTTTTTACAATATGAGCGACTCTGTAACATTATTGACAGCATGAGAGCACATTGAAAAAATTAATTGATATTTCATTGAAAAATTACATCCCGATCTGATGGACTTTAAACTGTGTGCTGTTTGAAGGCAATTTCAGTATTCCAGAACTCAGTTGCACAAGATGTTTACCAACCTGTACTCAAAATGAAAGTCAACACATTTATTGTGCTGGAAACTTTGAATTACTCCTCTGAGGAAACTAAAGAAAAAATGCTAAATAATCAGCTATATTTATAGACAGCCTTTCAAACTTTATCTCCTTGCTAGAGAACTCAATGTGAGAGTTCACCACACAAGTGTCAAAATATCTCAACAAGAATCTTTATTAGGATATGCACAGGACATGATTTTTCCATGAGAAAATATACCTGGCTTCGGAGGTGAAACACTGGTTGAATGGGAGAGAGCGGCAAAAGCATTCACACCTATTGCATTCCTTGTAAATCATTTGTGATACCTGAAGCCAAGCTGTGAAAGCACTGAATCCAAGATGGTCGAATAGTTGGCTGAAGATTGCATCAAAATCTCCTTAGGGTCAAACATATACTATGTGGTGATGTATAAAAAAATGATGAGTTACTTGTTTTATAGCATTCTTTTATGGCTCTGATAAAATGAGCACTTGTGAAGTTTCCAAAAGAAAAAAAATCGAGCCAGAGTTGTGAAGATTACATAGCGTCTACATAGCGTCTTTCTGAGAATAGATTGTATATGCACCATCAATGTTCGCAATGAGCCTTCTGTGTTTCGCTCTTTAAGCTCATGGGTTTCCGTACCAGAGTCATGATGCCAGAACGGTTATCTAATGATGCAAGTTAAAAAAATAATGTATATATAATTTAAATATCAGTATTGAAAAAATACCAGATTTTGATAAGATCCAGTATTCGTCAAAATGTATATTTGTTATGAACTAATAAATATATGAAGCATATCGTAGATTCAATCGGCTTGTCGCGTGTTTAAGGCTCAAAGGGAAACAGATCATAAATGAAACAATGAGACTAAATACAGAATATAAAAATTGATATTAAGAATATTTGTTTTTAGCATTTCACACATTGCGTGGGATGATTAAATATGAGCATTTTGGAATTGAAATATTCTACATTAACCAATACTCTCATGATAACAAAATATAAATATCAGTATTTAAAACCGCCTTTTCACTGATTCATTTAAAGTAAAGTTGCATACGTATACGTACACATTTCATGATATTTGTTGCACAAAGGAACCATTACATAAAGGTGTCACATGTCAAGAACATATTTAATGTCAATCGGACTAACTTATCTTAATTTGTTTATGAAATGAGACTTCTCTGCAAATAAGACACTTATTTCTGTGGACACAATAATGACGTATCAGTTTTCATCTTTTGTAAACCTATCTGTCTAAGCTATTTTGTTGGATATTTTGTTGAGTATGTGTTTTTTCTATTCAGCATAATGTGTAACTTCATAATTCAATCACTTATAATCCGATCTTATAAACATCATATCAGCTCAGCATATCATCGTATCTGATTATTTTCCTCTACCTTCTTTTGAAAATAATCTAAATATTTCTTTCATATATTTTTATCATTAGCTCGTATTTGAAGATGAAAGAATATAAAAGTGTATTGTTAGATCAGTGGAAATAGGATTTACATTTTTGAAGTCATTTTGAATGTCGCTTCAAGGTCACGCCAATATATGTTTTACGGTCCTTTTACGGTCATTTTTAATTTCTATCCAAAACTGAACAATATTATAGGCCTTTGTCATTTCTAGTAATGCAGGGGAAACCAATCATAGGAAGGGGATTAAGATTTTAAAAGAGGGGTTAAAATGATAGTGGTAGTGAATATAATTAAGAAAGGAATACCCTCATGGTAAAGACTGCAGATTACAACTTGTGGATATCAAAATTGCTTTATTGTCATAAGAGTTGTGGTCAATATTACGACAAGATAAACAATGAGTAAAAATAGCCGGCACTGACTAGTTACATAGCCAAATATGCATTCATAATAAACATATATACACATAACAGCAACAAGCAAAATGATTTTTTCATGAGATTATTCAGACAATAGTTATATAGCACATTCTGTCAACATATATACAAAGATGAGAGCTTTAATATTTAGTTTGTTTTTCTGTTTTTGTTTTTAAATTAAATTACAACGGCTGGACAACAACTTTTGTCTGAATCAATCTCATAAGGTTGAATAATAATATCTCATAATAATGCGATGATAAACGCGAGTTCTTGGCAAGTTTTGCTGCAGTGTGTAGCACTTTCAGTGTTACACTGTCAGGGTAATCCTGTTTAAGATATGGTGTTCTAGTATTTGGTAAAATCCGGGTAATACAGTGTGTTCACAATGAGTATAGCATGGCGCCTGTTACAAGAGCTCAAAGTTGACTCCTCTTCCCCTTGTAAGTAACTTGACAGTATTAATTACTTAACTTCAAGGTATGTCCACTGTAACTCCTGTCACAACAATGGGAGTCATTTCACTACATGTCTGAATGTACTTTTCACAACAAAACAATGATTTATCTTATAATTACCATGCCTCTGTCATTCTCTTCTCATTATACTACAAGACTGCATTCATGTCCACACACACACCACACACAGACACACATACACACACACACACAACACTCTCTCTCTCTTCCCACAAACACGCCACAATACTCAAAGGTCACTGATTCCAACTGTTTATGTTTTATTATTCACGACGATCTTGTCTAGAGTATGATGATGTAGAATACCCAGTAGAGAATGTTAAACACGAGGAAAACAAAAGGGAATAAAATCCTAGACACGACATCGACGAGAAGTGCTTCATTGTCTTTGAGTTTCCTCAATCTGAACTGAAGTGTTCGTTTCTGAGGGTAGCCTTGATAACCATATTGCTGATAATTGCCAATTGCTCGTTTACGTAGCGCCGCCTCTCTGTCGATAGACGCCTCATTGTCGTCTGAGTCGTCACATGACTCCGTCACGACGCGTCTGTGGGACACACATACACACCTGCACGGGCAACACTGTGTCGTCTGGTTCTGTCAACAAAACAAAGATACAAAATAACCAATTCAATTACATTGATTCCAATGGACTGTTTGTAATATAAAACACTTGTACAATATAAGAATAAATCATAGGATGTAAATATGTAGTCCATAACTATAACAACTATCTTTCGGAACCAGGGCGAAGAAAAAAGTCTTCAAAAAAGTCAACCCCTTTTTAGAAGAAGCAGAATTCAAGACACCAACTTAAAAAACTTTGTTGAGCACCGATTGAGGAGCATTTATGAGTCCAGACTTAAACATATCAATAAAAGGTGAAATACTGATGTAGTTGTTAAAAATGCATATTCTATCAGAGAAAATTTGGACTTGATATTATTGATAACCTGTGCATTATAAAATTCCTGGATATGCAGTTTAAAGTTCCTAAGTGGTTGCATTGTGTAAACCCTTCATTGCTGCTGTTGAGGACACCTGATCACGTGAGTAGGTACTCAGTGATGTAATATCTGGCATGCTTTTCAAATGAGGAAATTGGTCAGTATTGGTGAATTTAATAATTCGTTTTTGCAAACATCTCAGCGATCTTGTAGCTAAATGAGATTATGGAATATATGGCCATTAACAAGAGTTGCATTCAATTTTAAAAGAACATGGCCTGCATTTTATATGTAGAATAATGAAAATATAAGAACAGAATGTCAAATGAAGAAATCCTCTTTTAATGAAGGATTTAAGTAATACTATCATCATTTTATAATTAAGAGAAGCAGACAAACATAACAATTTAATGCCAAATATTTAATGAGACAAAGACAGTAAAATGTGCTGAAGAAATCAAATAAATGGGAAAGCCTTAATGGGTGTGAGATAGAATAGTTAAAAGAAGCTGAATCCCTTGCCAATTTAATGGATTTCAACAAGGAATAAGAAAAGAAAAATATATCCTAAGAATCATCTGACACATTTTCAATGAAAAAGTAAATGGACGATATAACTTTGAAACTACAGAGAATGTCCAAATTATAAGACGCCTTAAGATCTTACTTTACATTATATAATGTACATCAATGTTGACGGAGTTATCATTTATATAAAAACATCAGGAAGGGTTTGAAATCTTGACTGAGTGGGTGTAAAATCCCAAGCGACACAAAGAGTTGACGAGGCGTGATAAATACACTGAGAAATCAAGCAAGTGTTTTCAAGTTTTCAAAGTGCTTATGCAGCAGCTCTTAAAGTGTGAATATAAATAGCAGAGTTTCTTGAACAATTTAACCAATTGTATATGTAAAAAGGCAAGTGATGTTTGCTACCAGTTATTTCAGAGATGTTTTATTGATAAATATCCTAAGGTCAGGGTTACTGCGGAAAAATTGTATTTCCTGATAGTTTTGAATCGTTACACGACCTATACTTGAATGAATGTGCCCCGATACGTAAATGAGTGTGCAACTATACTTAACTGAATGTACCTCTATACTTGAATGATGTACCCCCTATATTTGAATGGCTGTGCCCCTGTGCTTGAATGAGTGGACCTTATGCCCTCAATGGATGGTGAAAATATAGTCGATGATACCTTAAAACTTTCATTTTAGTGGTTTTTTTCATAACCATGTGCTACTTTTCCTTGTAAGCTGATTTACTTCCCATAAAGGAAGGTTACAATGTTCTTACGGAAAGTAACATAAAAGTGGAGTGATGAGCAATGGAAGAAATAACGTGTAAGTCACAATATCCAAGACAGCAATAAAACAATGCAGGTCATTCGCTTAGTGAACACTTTAACATCACCTTGATATGAACCTGGACAATGTTTTTTCTAAGGTAATATCATCATATATCATGCAGCACATGCATTGAAAACATCGGTCTTCTTAAACACAATACATTTGCATCCTAATTCAATTTGACATTTGTTCTTTCTTAATTCATACTTTTAAGCATGAAGATTATTACTTGTTATTTTAAACTGGTTTTTAACTTTCCTGATTTCCTTAGTTTTTTTATTGATACCAATTTGATAAGTAAAAAGGAAAATTGCTATTTTTGCACCTCTCTTGAAGAAACCTGGCCTAGAACTTGTTGAGAAGATTTACAGACCTGTCTTTAACCTGTCCTACATCTCCAAACTTACAGAAGGTAGTGACTGATCAATTAGTTGCCCAACTTGTAAAAAATGGACATACTGATGAATTTCAATCAGCCTACAAAGAACACCACAGCACTGTGACTGCCTTACTGTGGGTCCAAAATAACATTCTGTGAGATCAAGACAACAGAAAGTCAGCAAACCTGCTATTTCTTGACCTCTCAGCAGCGTTTGATACCATGAACCATCAGATACTATTCGATTAGAATCAAGATGTAAAGTAAGAGGTCATATTCTTGCCTGGATTAGTTCATACATAATCGACAGGAATCAATGTGTAATAGTGGGATGTCATAAATCTTCGCTCAAACCCATTTAATATGGGGTCCCACAGGGATTGGTCCTTGGTCCTATTCTCTTCACAATATATATATATATATATATATATATCCCCACTGGCTGATATTCTGACCAAATATGGGCTCAGATATCATATATATGCAGATGACACTCAGATCTATATCCCTGTTAACCATACATCTAGTCAGCATGTAAAAATCAGTAGACATACACTGGAAAAATGTGTCAAGGAAGTCAGAGCATTCTTGATCTCCAACAAGATTAGAATGGAATGGTGGAAAAACTGAGATGCTTGTCTGTACTGACAGATATACTGCTGCTAACCAAGCTATCAATAATATCAGAATAGGAGAATCTGACATCACATCTAGTGAGTGAGTAGTTGACCTTGGTATCACCTTTGACTCCGAAATGGATATGAAGTCTCAAATTAAAAATATGTGCAAAAAGGGACACTATCAAATTAGGAATCTGGCAGCGATCAGACAATGTCGTGACTCTGGCATTAACCCCTGCTTTTGTTACATCCACCCTGGACTGTGGAAATGGTCTCCTTGCTGGTCTCCCACAATCAGATATTAAGAAGTTGCAATATCTGCAAAACTCTGCAGCACGTGTAGTGGGGAAGATTAGGAAGTTTGATCATATATCAGAGAAACTGAAGGACCTGCACTGAACAGGATTGCCTTCAAAATTATCATAATGACTTGGAAGGCCTTGAATGGTAAAGCCCCCCTTACCTTCGTGACCTACTTACTGATAAGACAAAATGATATGACCTGAGATCGAACGATAGTATCTGTCTATCTGTTCCTAAAACTCGCTTAAAAACGGTAGGTGATCGGGTCTTCTCATCAATTGCCGCCATCCCTTCCCACTGGTATTAGGACTTCAGTCAGTATTTATAGGAGCAGACTGACAACACGCCTATTCAGAGCATAGGGCTATGAACAGACTGAGTCTGATATCAGCGCTATAGAAATTATATTATCATTATTATTATTATTAAGGTCATGGCTCATGCTGTTTGACACTTTCGTGGGTTTTAAACTATTGTGTGTTTTTTAAGTAAACTACTGGATGCATGGGACAGCCCACATACCATTAACAATTAGTGCTCTAAAGATTTATACATTTGTCATGCCCCATTTTATATCTCAAAAGTAATTTTGAAACATCTGTTCCCACAAATTCCAGATACCCGTTTATTCAAAATAATTGTTCACCATTTAAATGGAAATTGCTAATCAAACACGCGGAGATTAAGTCCATCTCCTGAGTTACTTACCTCTGAAGAGGAAGTGACAATGGAAGTGTTGAGCCCGTCTGGGGAGCAGACGACTTTTTGCATGTTTTGCATCTGACCCATTCCCGCCAATTCTCGCTCTCGCCGTTTCTGTCTATTCTTGCGTCGTCTATAAAGTACGTTGACAGCCGAGTATTCAATAAGAGCGCTGCAATTAGAACAAGTGTAATCAGTCCATCTCCTTACTTCAATTAATAATTGATAGGCTTTAAGATTGTCGTTGATTTTTAATCCAGAGGAATTCTACAATGAACTAAAGTAGATCCGCAGCTAATATTTGTTGTCATTGCTCAGTTAATGACAAAGAATTATTGTGCGAGAGAACGGACCTAAATGACATGTAATATTTATTGTAGCACTAGATTTCCTTCTAAACCCTTCATAACATTTTATCTTTTTGAGGCATTATGTTGCTGGTATACCTTGCTATAAATCTGACTGCGCATGCGTCGCAATATATAATGAACGAAGAGACACATTATTGCATGGTATTTTGTTGTTTTTTTACCTCAGTTTTTTGGCACATAATATTGACACACCTTTGCGTATCTTGAATATTGACAATGTAAACAAGAATGTATAATCGTTTTCAAATGGGAGTCTTCCATCTTTAGGGGACTGTTTACTCTCCATCTCGCCCACAGTCAGACCCATTTTATTTACCAATCCCGCGGAAACTAAGGATCTCATAGCTACAAAGAACACAGTTCCGGAAACACCTTAGTCCAGGCACGCTAATTTCCCCTTCCCAGAATTCACAAAGTAGGAGCCTCTGGCCACACCCAGGGAGGAATAGGATACCCCAGGGGCAAGGGGAAAAAATATTGACTCAGCCTAGTATTTGCTGCCCATTTCTTCCTAATATTGAATTGTGCACGACGTTTGGAAGGTTGAAAAGGATGTCGATACAGCTGACGTTAGAATCAATATTATGTTGCTGAAGTTTGAATGGTATTGACATGATCCACTTTTGTGATTAAGTTGAGCAATGTTTTTTGGGAGGTGACCTTTCCGTTTCCGTTTCCTCTATCTAGTATTTGACCGTAGAAATCTCGTATTTGATCGCGAAATTAGTTTCATCAAAAGTATATTATGTATGGATCACACAGTTTTTATTCATCAATGTAGTTGTATTTATTTGGAGAGTTCAAATAGAGAATGTCTAAAATGATTTAAAGTCTGGAATATATCTTTGTATGTATATTTGCTCTGGACATAAATAGGAAAGGATAATTCTTCCATTGATTCCGGTGTGTTGCCATACATTGACAGATATTATCAATTATTGTTATACATTGCCTCTTATGTCTTTGTAATCACTAACTTACTTGTGGAACATGTTCACTGGTAACCTGTCATGCTTAATGCTTTTTCATTTGGAATATATCTGGTGAATTGATTTTTTTCTTTTTTAAAGAATAATTGATACCATATGCCAAACATTGGCTATTCGACACTTCTTATGAAGCGCTGGTTGGGAATAAAAATAAAAACAAATTAGTCTTTTATTTTTCATCTTGGAACAAAAAGTTAAGTTTTCTGGAATACTTTTTCTTTATTACTTTAACATTCGTGCCCCCACACATAAGACATAAAAGAAAAAGTTGATTCCAACCTGAAGACAAATACAAGACAAGTTGCCATCCACACGTCAATGGCCTTGACGTAGGAGACACGTGGCAGACGTTCACTGATAGACGCCGCCTGCGTCGTCATGGTGAGCACGGTAAGTAGGCCAAGCGTGATGCGTGCCGGCACGGCGTCTATATCAATCCAGAACGAGACCCACGACAGCACCACCACCAACAGCGACGGCACGTACGTCTGCAGCAAGTAAAACTCAAACTGTCGCTTCAGATACACCTCCGCCACCAAACAGGCAAAACTACCTACAAAGACAAAAAGGCATTCACAATTTTGAAGGGTACTGTTAATGCTCTCTCTCTCTCGTCATTGCAGGCTAGGGGTCGTGTCATACTGGTACCTTAGCCCCTGGTGTATTCCTGTTTTAAACACATTTACCTACCGTAAAGTCTCCTGTTCATGGTTAACAATTTTAAGACCAGTTTGTTAAAACGATGTATTTGTTTTTAAAAATAATTCACTGTGTCTTAAAGTGGCCGATGCCTATCATCTTTAGAATGGTAGGTCAAGTCATCTACTTTGTATTCTTGTCCATACTATAGTGGTGGCCCGTAATAGAACATCAGTGCATCCGAGAATGGTTGAGACATGACTTAGAGTTAATATCTCTGTTCCTATTTCCGGGAATGGATTCTCTATAGGGCTGAACACTCAATCGACGGGACAGATGGGCACCATCGTAAACTCTTTCCCATTCTTTACAAGTGACCAACAATTGTGTTCTCTCGACAATGAGATGTTTGTTCTGAGACACTCTTTGACAAGAGTGGGGCATTATGTGTCAATGGCGTGTGCCTCAGTCTCTGACTTGATATCGAGTGCATCCATATTGCACATACTGAAACATAACAATGAATAGATATTCTTTTTCAAAGGTTTGTAATCAATAAAGATGATGATCTAAAATAATTTTCGGTTACCTCTTTGGGAAATGTTAACCTTCGAGTATTTCATTGTCAAGGGTTTGTCTCATGCTAAGTAATCCGTGTACAAGTCAAAGCTTGCCGGAAACTCCCCTACCAGGCAATCAATAGCCATGTAACTGGTCACAGTGATACATATGCTCACAGTCTGACCAGAATCACAGTTGAAACAAGGTACATCCAGAATGACTCGGACAAATGTACCAGTTATGTTTACGCAAGGAATGGTGGCTGTATTGACAGTGATGTTAGGTAGGGTATGAGTGAATGAGTATTCTGTTATTCCGAGTCTGGTGCTGCTTAATCGATTGACTTTGGATATGTTTTTTTCTTGTTTTGAAAAGCACTTCACCATAATTTATAGATGGTTTGCCACCCAAGTAAATATCAGCTAATTACGATTTGTCACAAAATGTTAGAATCCGGAAATGCAAGTAATTTTTCATAAAAAAATACCATCAATCATGATATAATATTCACGGATGGAAAATTGCAATTGTTGAAAAAAAACAAGTATTTGATATTGAAATAAAGTTTGAAATAAATTATAATGAAATGATTTAAGATATTTTCTTAATTCCCATATTCTGAAATCATTTCAATATAACTTATATTTGAAAGAAAAAGATGGCAGAAATCAATAAAAACTAATTTTATACCGGAGATCATATTTTTGTAATATGATATTTCACTTATTCGAATACAGCTAACCCACCAACAAACGCATGTGTTTGTGAGATGTCCCCTACAACCGAATAGAAAGAAGGCCCAGAGATCCATTCTGAAGTTGACCTGATTTGTTTTATGTGAAAGACATTTTCAGCGCAATCATTAGACTAATAAGATGAGATAGACTTACTACACGCACTCAATGCCTTAAATATTTACAGAGTCAACGTGATGTTTTGCATTAATACAGGTACGGCCTTTGACAAGCGCTTGAGCACTGGTTTGAGTAAACTTTCTGCATTTCTCAAATATTTTGATCCAGAGCTTTTTATGAAAAAAACCCACAAACAACACTTGAATTAAAAGGCACTTAAGATATGTTTTGATACATTTTGTAATTCATTTGTTTATGTGATAGGTGTGCCTCTATGCAATATTATTTCTACTACTTTTACTTAATAAAACTGAATATTGAGCTGTGTATAATAGCTTGCACTGATAGTTCCCTTTTTATGAATGCCTCCAATATTCTACAAAATCCATTACATGTTCAAGATTCCGCCATCTTGATTCACAGCTGGGCTCCCACAATCACAATTAAGCCTGTTCAAAAGCAAAAACTTGTTAAAGTGTTCCCAACATAAAGAAATCCACTTTAAAATGACCAGGACCAGCTGTTAACCATGTGGTAGGGTGGATTCTCGCTAGGTTGGAACACACCACTTTGAGACAGATTTGTAATATTTCTAACATTCAAATGACTTTTTGACTTTTTGACAGAATGAACTGTTTGTGCACATGATATGATGTGGCCTTCCGAGTCCCTAGTGCATTTAAAGGTATTGTGTTGTGGGTCAATTTGGTTGTGCTTGTGGTAGCCAAACTGTGAAAGTACTGAAATCAAGATGACTGAAAGTTGGTTGAAATTGCCTTGAAATCTCGTCGGGGCTTTACACGGGATAGTTGTCATAAGGTTGATTTGATAGCTTTAAGGTACCATGTATAATAGGTAATGAAGATGTCATTAAGCTTATTTGATTTTATTAATGCTATCTGTATAATCGGCACTGGATTTGTCATAAGGTATGATGGATAGCTTTAGGGTTACCTGTATGATAATATAATGGATAACCTTAAGGTTACCTGTATGATAATATAATGGATAACATTAAGGTTACCTGTATGATAATATAATGGATAGCTTTAAGGTCATCTATATACTAATATAATGGATAGTTTTAAAGTTACCTGTATAATAATATAATGAATAGTTTTAAGGTTACCTGTATAATAATATAATGAATAGCTTTAAGGTTACCTGTATAATAATATAATGGATGTCTTTAAGGTTACCTGTATGATTATATAATTGATAACTTTAAGGTTACCTGTATGATAATATAATGGATGTCTTTAAGGTTACCTGTATGATAATATAATGAATAGCTTTAAGGTTACCTGTATAATAATATAATGGATGTCTTTAAGGTTACCTGTATGATAATATAATGAATAGCTTTAAGGTTACCTGTATAATAATATAATGAATAGCTTTAAGGTTACCTGTATAATAATATAATGAATAGTTTTAAGGTTACCTGTATAATAATATAATGAATAGCTTTAGGGTTACCTGTATAATAATATAATGAATAGCTTTAGGGTTACCTGCATAATAATATAATGGATAACCTTAAGGTTACCTGTATGATAATATAATGGATGTCTTTAAGGTTACCTGTATAATAGGCGGCGTTGCATGCCTCTGCTATTGTTCCTGTTATTTCAAACTCTGGTAACATTAAATTCTCCTTTATCCGTAAAGGATTCTTAAATATATGCCAGATAAAATCGACTTCATTTGTTGTATATCCATCTGAAAGAAACAAAAAGGTACATACCTTAAAGTTTACAAGTTAAAGTACATGCACTGGTTCAACCAAATACTGGCTATAAATAACATTTTAAGAAGTGCAACATATTTCATCTTAAATACCGCTTTACATTAACTTGTATAAGCTAAATTTGCAAAATATGAATTGGTCTACATAATCTATCCTAACCACATTTGTGGTTACCAGATTAATGGAAACGCTACATTTATGTAAATCCTGTGATAAATGATTGACACCAACGTAAGCATGAGTGTGTAATCATTATGAGAGCTCCAGACAGATTTATGTAATGATGAATGACGTATGTCATCGCTCAGAACAAAAAGTGCTTCAAAGAGACCATTCTGCAGCTTCCACCAGTGCATTGCTAGTCTTATCGGCTCTTACTGTTTGGTCGGTAGATGTTCTTAATGCCTCAAAATCTCATCATTTAGCTGAGGTACTTGACAGCCTAATGGTGTATTATTTCGGGCAGTAATCAAGGTAAATTGGGTTACCCTGAATAGAATGTTAAGACAGACTATAGAGAGCAGTTGATATTGTGAGAACCAGCCAAAGGTTTATGGTCTGGCAGTGGTTACAATTAGGGTCCGGATATATATATATATATATATATATATATATATATATATATATATATATATATATATATATATATATATATATATATATATATATATATATATATATATATATATATATACACACAGCATATAGGATCCTGACATATGTACACAGCATATAGGATCCTGACATATGTACACAGCTTATAGAATCCTGACATATGTTCACATCATATGGAATCCTGACATATGTTCACAGCATATAGAATCCTGACATATATTCACAGCATATAGAATCCTGACATATATTCACAGCATATAGGATCCTGACATATATTCACAGCATATAGGATCCTGACATATGTTCACAGCATATAGGATCCTGACATATGTTCACAGCATATAGGATCCTGACATATGTACACAGCATATAAGATCCTGACATATGTACACAGCATAAAGGATCCTGACATATGTACACAGCATATAGGATCCTGCCATATGTACACAGCATATAGGATCCTGCCATATGTACACAGCATATAGGATCCTGCCATATGTACTCAGCATATAGGATCCTCCCATATGTACTCAGCATATAGGATCCTGACATATGTACACAGCATATAGGACCCTGACATATGTACACAGCATATAGGATCCTGACATATGTACACAGCATATAGGATCCTGACATATGTTCACAGCATAAAGGATCCTGACATATGTACAAAGCATATAGAATCCTGACATATGTTCACAGCATATAGGATCCTGACATATGTACACAGCATAGAAAACCCTGACCAATGTACTTAGCATAAAGGATCCTGACATATGTACACAGCATATAGGATCCTGACCACACCAAATGTGATTCTGAGATATGTACACATCATTTGTGATTCTGACATATGCACAGGATCCTGACATAAATACATAGATATCGGATCATATACAATCTTAACAGGTATACTCGGCATATAGGATCATATAAACATTGCATATAAGATACTGATAAATCTAAACAGCATATCAGAGAGATAGTGATCTGGCACTAGTCTGCTGTTTAGTGCATGTGCGGTGTACTTTGTAAGGTGCAGGGGACGTGTCAGTCAGTCAATGCTTGTGGTGCTCTAACCCACAGAGTGTATCATGTGATATCTGTGATTCACACCCCACGGCCCTCTCAGATGCCAGACAGGTTATTATCTTCATGTCATTATTGTGAGCTACACAAGCTGACATATGTCATCAGGCGGAATACAAATGAAACACTATCATAATATACTTGTGTAAGAGTAGACACGCCATGGGTCATATCAGTTGTCAGAAGAAGAATGATCTGTTTTGTCAGCCCTGTTTCTCACCAGAACATCTTTGCCAATTTCAAACCTCAATGTATATGGTATGCTATGTTGTCATAAACTTGTACACTTTACTTCACTTCGTAGAATTACATTTGTCCAAAACACAAGCCTCAGTTGTTATATTTGAGAGAAATTGATGTTTCAAATATACCAAATGACAGATAAGAAAAAAATTATTAAAGGAAAAAAGATATGCATTCTTAAAATAAAACTGTCGTTTAATGAAAAGTTTGTGAAAATCTAGCGATACCAATAAAAAAATGATAAATATGATGAGAATCTGATTTTCTCGTTTTTTCACTCCAACCAGTTGCCTTCAAATACGTATCAAAGCCCACGGTTTAAGTTATTGAACTTATAAGAAAATGCAAAAGAAGGATCCATACTTTCTCATCGAAAAGGGTGAGGTGGTGGGCCATCCGTGACAGCTCTTATCTTACCAAACATCGCCTAAAATCTTCTTAATATATAAAAACTCAAAACTTAATATAAACACATTCTGATATTTCATGATACACATATAATGTCTGGCACATTTGATTCACCATATAGACATTAAACATTATTTTTCAGGTCTATGTGTGATTTTATATGTAGCAGAAAGTCAGAATTTATTTAACATTTTATAAATTCATCATTTAAATCTCAGACAATGATTCAGATGTGGGTTAAGAGTCTGGGTCAAGTTCTCATGTAATTAACCTTCCTTCATCAGAGACAAGGACCACTCGCTCGCTTGTGAATTCAATTATATCCAAAGATTCTTGCATAACATCCCCAAATGAAGCTAATCGATTGTTTTGAACGTTAAATTTGCAAGGGAAATAATTCTATACCATAGGTCAAGTCTGCGGACATTGATATGCCACATAATATTAAAACAGAACTGAAGCTTAACTATTAACACAAATAAACAGTCAGAGGAGCATATTCCATTCAAATATAGTGTTCAAATATAGTGTCACCATCAGAATATTGTTGGAAATGTTAATCCCAAACCTGAACAAATCTCTCTTTGTCCGAAAGTTTCTCTTTTAAAAAAATGTATATAGAACTAGTCATGTATCGATAGAGAACCATAATGTAATGTTAGGCCTATAGATTTGTTTGTTTGTTTGGGGCTTTACATCACTTTCAACATTATTTCGGTCATTTCGTGATGAGACCTACTTGTAGCAGATATAGTGCTGCCTCACTGAATTGTCATGTCGCAGGTCCTTGACATGACAACCCACCCGGTCACAGATTTACAAGGACAACAGGTTAACCCTTCGCACACAGGCCTCAGCTCATGTGTGAAATTGTATCATGAATTCAACCTCGCCATGGCCGGGGATCGAACCCACGACCTTTGGATCACCACAGAGGAACTGGTGCTAATAAGCTGGCACTCTAACCAACTGCGCCACGGCCCGTGGCTTAGGCCTATAGAAGTTTACTTATTATGTTGATATATGTATTGTGCAAGTAGGAAACATTATTTCGAAGATGATTTTATTAAATATCTCATTAAGAAAAGCCTATTTTTGTAGAAAAAATTGTCTAATTCAAGCCCAAATGTACGATACTGCATAAGCTTAGAACTTGATTTTTTATGTTATGATAATCACTGTTTATCAAAGGTCACGTGATCTTATATTAACATTGATGGTGAATTGTACCTTAGAGTTACCCTTCTGCTTAATCATTGTGTGTTCAAATATAACACACACACATACATATACACACACACACATACACACACACAAACACACACACACTTGAAAGGTGACTAATTTATGATTGAAGATATATATATATATATATATATATATATATATATATATATATATATATATATATATATATATATATATATATATATATATATATATATATATATATATATATATATATATATATATCTGTGTGTGTAATACATAATGATTAAGGCACCTCAGCGTTTGGCTTAGGGCCTCTTATGACTCATAATTCATCATCCCTGCCCCTGCTGATACCAGCTACAGAGGTAAACGTTACTACCAACCCCTACCTCCCACGAAGATCAACCCCTACCTCCTACGAAGATCAACAAATCTCATTTGTTTCTCATTTGGATGACACATCTGTGTGACGTGTGCAAAACACATAGGCCATTGAGAAATTATTCTGATCTCGGCAGACTTTTCCGTGCTCTCCGAATGTCGGCAGAGAAGATTATTGTGACAGAACATGTCCTTTTTGTCTTGCTCATCAATTTGTTACGGTCTGAAAGGGAGCACAACAACGCCTCAGTGTTTCTAGATTTCATGCAGTGCCCAGGGGTATTCGTTATTTATGGTTTAACCTGTGCGTTTCGATCATTTTTGTCATATCTTGTTGTCTTGTCTTTCTATTTCCAATATTGTCTTTGCATTTCCAATATTGTCTTTGTGTTTCCGACATTGTCTGTCTTTTTGTATTTCAGGTATTGTTAATCTTTGTATTTTAGGTATTATCTTGTACTAAATATAGTCTTAAAATCATGAAATCTATGTGTTTTTAATTTCAGAGTTCGAATGAATATTTCTCTCAATTATGTCTGTTTTGTTTGTTTGGAGATTGACATCACTTTAAAAAAATATTTCAGTCATTTCATTATGATACCCAGAAGATATGGAGCTAATAAGCTTGCACTCATTTATGTGAGGACTGAGTCTATCTGTCAGTCATGTGACACCTAACTGTTCCAATCATCATTTGTCACCTGACTGCTTTAGTCATCAATATATCACCTGACTGTTTCAATGATTCATGTGATCCCTATCTGTTTCAATGATTCATGTGATCCCTCACAGTTTCAATCATAAATTGTCATCTGACTGTTTCAATGATTCATGTGATCCCTCACAGTTTCAATCATAAATTGTCATCTGACTGTTTCAATGATTCATGTGATCCCTCACAGTTTCAATGATTCATGTGATCCCTCACAGTTTCAATCATAAATTGTCATCTGACTGTTTCAATGATTCATGTGATCCCTCACAGTTTCAATGATTCATGTGATCCCTAACAGTTTCAATGATTCATGTGATCCCTCACAGTTTCAATGATTCATGTGATCCCTCACAGTTTCAATCATAAATTGTCATCTGACTGTTTCAATGATTCATGTGATCCCTCACAGTTTCAATCATTCATGTGACACGTGACTGTTTCAATTATTCATGTGACACCTAACCGTTTCAATCATAAATTAGTCACCTTTCAAGCATTCATGTGATTCACAGCACATCTGCTCACATGTTTTATTGGGTTTTACTGTTAAATTGAACCAATCTATTGTGTCCCGTCTTAGTGTATCCCAACTTACCAAAGAAAAGTTGAGCGGAAATTGGCGGTAACCAAATCACAGAAAAAAGCTGTTTATTTTGTCCACTACTTTGGGCACAAGTTGTAAAATTAGCTGTTTTGTTTGAGAAAGGAGAGTTAGATTTTTCTCTTCAGTGGCTGTAAATCAGAGGCGATTGTGAGGCGAATCGTAACACACGAGAGGCACAGATTGCTTATTCCGCTCACACCCTGTGCACATTAAACATGGAATATTGCATCCACATTAATGTCTTAATCAGTGATGGCAGAAAGTATAGTTCAAACTTAAACACGTACATTGTAGGCGATGATGATGTCTGTGTTCTAAAGGTATTAAAGAATGATAATCATTTTAGAATTTGGGGCCACGTGTACGAAATCCATGCTTGTGAAATACTAACGTAAGAAAATTAATCCCTACAGTCGAAAAGTTATTATCAAATTACACACAGTTAAACAGATTTTAAATCTAAATTGGTATTTGTAACCATCATATTATATCCTTTTGATGAGCAATAAAGACTACAAATGGCACGAACGCTCATGAAACTGTCACAATATATAAGTTTAGAAATAAAATATTAATTCTGAAATCGAATATTGAAATGACTTATTAAACACACCCAATTATGTGCTACATTTTAGTTATAAAAATAATAACATTAGAATGACTGATTGTCTTAAGAAATAATTTGCCGTCTCGATATTGCCTAAATTAACCAAATTACATAGAAGAATAATTGAATATCAACACCTCTTAAATTCCATTTATTTGTATATTGAATAAGTACGTGAACATACTCATTTATTGGATTGGTAGCCACTTAATTCTCCATGTATTCTTTTTACTACATCTTCATGCACATGCTTTCTGACCGTAATTGTTACAGAACAATACTTCCGGTCAGGTCTAAATCGGAGCTTTTAAGCCAAGTAGATTTGTCGTGAAATCTTCATTACTTGGTATATTTTGATATCTTCCACTGAATGACAAGATTCTGAATAGATTAATGGAAACTTACTGAATCATAGGAATAAAAAACAGGTTTTCTTTCAAGTTTACCATTATACATTTTATCTATTTTAATTTCCGTCCTGGTAAATCAAAACAATTATGATGCAAGATCAAATCCTTGATAACAACCTAATGTGTAAGCTAGGTAATAAGTACTTAGCTACAAGATTTCTTCCATTGATCAACTATTACCTGTTTACTTTCTATTCAAATACAACATTCCATGTCACTCACAACACATTTTTTGTGTTTGTTTGTTTGAGTTTTACATCACTTTCAGCATTGTTTCAGTCATTTCGTTATGAGACCTACTTGTAGCAGATATAGTGCTTCCTCACTGAATTGTCATGTCGCAGATCCTTGACATAATTGCCCATCCGGTCACAGATTTACAAGGACAACCGGTGAACCATTTAAGCACGGGCCTCAGCTCATGTGATAAATTGCATCATGAAATTGCATCTGGTATTAATCAGCTGTAACCAACTGCGCCACGGCCAGTGGCCAAAGCACATGATATACCCAATTAAGCCATCTTTTGGCCAATCAATTAAATGTTGACGCTTCATTTCGGTTGAACAGGATGTTTTCCTGACAAGACCTTTACCCCTATGACTGAATGCTAGACTATTAAAAGGGTGGTGAGATCCTTCAGAACATTCTGGGGATTCAATTTAGATTAATTTGCAAGGTAAGGAGAAATTCAGATCACAAAAAATTTCTCGCAGATTGAACAATATAACCACTGACCCCAACCAGCCCTACCGCAAAATAGAGTTGACTTTCAGACCTGCTTTGTATTTTAAGCTCTATAAATCCATCAGTTTTTCCTGTTTTCTGCTTCGCACGCCGATATTTAACATAAAATAGTGTATAGTATAACACTTTTTTTTCGGGTCTGCACAATGATTAGAACTAAACGAGTAAGAAAGGTTCAGTTTCAGGGCTGTAATTTCACAAGGATCACAGTACATGTTCTTGTGACCAAAACCATGACGTGTTTTTTTCCATAAAACGAAAAAAATTGACTTCGGAGGTGAAACACTGGAGTTGCAATGGGGTCTTATTTTGGACCAAAACTAGAGCTTCGATTGTAACTTTCAATAAACACAAAAAATAATTGACCTTTGCCAAATAAAAAATAAACATGGTTATGCATATGATTTCGCACATTTAATTTACAATAATCAATTTTCAAGAATAAAAACTCCCAAATGTTATCTCTTGTTAAAGTGCACTATGACATCCTTTCTTTGAAGAAAATTTGAAGTTACATATCATTCCATATATGAACTATCTTAAATATAATATATAATATGTGTAATATAATATTATTTTATGAATTTTATATGTTCTGATAAATTAGCCCAAGTCGAGGATATGTATATTTTAGAACTTTCTTTCCCAGAAAAGAAACAAGAGATTCACAGCGAGAGAATAACACTTTGCAAAACAATATGAGGAACAAAAAAAACACTGCAGTTGATATGTTCCAAGCCTAAGCAGGATGTGTATACATCTTTGGCGTATACGTGGATGATTTATGTTTGACCAAAACAGGCGTCTTTCATTAATCACCTGTATTTGGTTCTCTCATCCCACCCCGCTATCGTTCACCTCATTAGCAATGCATTCGGGAAAATACATGCACATATCTCGTCTCCAGATGGCGCACTTATGTCATTACTCACGTTTTTTGCATATTGATAAAACACATTCATCATATGCAGCTGGAATATTCTTTTTTGTTTGGCGCTAAAGGGAAATACACACAAGGACACTATTCAACTAATACTGTAGGAAGTTCTGAGAGGTATGGTACATCGTCTCCAAATGGACCGTGGGAATTTGAAACATATGAAAGATAATGGCCTAGCCCAGAGAGTGATTCTAGCCAATTTTATATATCTATGTATTAGCTATGGTATTACAGAGGTTAATTTTATAAACCAATACTCGCTTCATGATAGGCCATTCAAATTAAAGCCTCCAACTGCAGTCCCCATTGAGACTCAAGCAGAATATTCAGTCCGAGGAAACCTTATATTTTATTGGTACAAACTGAGGAGGCGAGGTAACGAGTTCTGTATTAAATAACAGCGATTCAATATTTCTTCTTCACCAACCGTAAACTTGATAACTGACTGTCGGAAACAAAGTTCTTTGGCAGATATGAACTATATGCATTCGCCATGATTACATTGAAATATATGCAAATAATATTGACATAAGATACTTTCAGAGTTTGACATCTTCATCATCATAATACAAAAATAGGACAATTGTTACGTCCTAGTTACCATAGAAACACTCATTACAGTAACATGAAACAAAAAACAAGAATGAAGGTTCATTTACAAATTAATTTACGTAATGTATAAACAATAATGACAAAAAACATAATCTTGTTTATCTGTTGATGATACCCATTGTAATCATGACAATGAGATATGATATGGATTATCCTATGATTAAGTCATTTTATACTTTAAAGTTTCACCGCACTAAAAGTTACTCTTCTTATATCCATAGTAATAATGCTATGCAAATGATATAACTGGAAATTCATAGAGGCCTTAAAAAGTAACCACCATTTGACTTGGCTATATATCGTTTATCTTGGACCAAATACATTTTAGTAGGACTGAAACTTAGAATTTTAGACTGGTCTCAAATCTAACCTATATCTCCAAACTCTATATCTCCAAACCTATATCTCTAAACAACTAATCCCTCATCTAGTAAGAAATGGACTGGTAAATTCCAATCTGCCTATAACAATTATCACTGAAACTGCCTTAATAAAGGTGCAAAATTATATTCTTCGTGATCTGGATAACAAGAAATCAGTAACTTTACTGCTGCTTGACCTCTCGGCAGCATTTGATACTATAACTTACCAAATACTGCTGGATTGATTGGAATCTAAATGCAATGTCAGGCACACCCTTGCATGGATCAGGTCACACCTACTGGACAGGAAGCAATATGCTAAGTTAGGGTGACACAGTTCATCTCTTAACCCAAATAGGTATGGTGTCCCACAGGTATCAGTTCTAGGTCCTATTCTCTTCACTACCTATATGTCTCCACCGGCTGACATTCTGTCCAAATATGGGCTAAATTACCAGATATATGCAGATGACACTCAGATCTACATTCCTGTCGACCATACCTCCAGTCAGCCATCAGTAGACATAAATTAGAAAAATGCATCGACGAAGTCAGAGACTTCTTGATCTCAAACAAGACGAGAATTAATGATGGTAAAACAGAGATGGTAAAACAGAGATGCTCATCAGGACTGACAAATATGGTTCTGCTATGTTCATAAATGTAAACCCCTGTAGTAAAAGGAATAGTAATGGGGTATGTTAACGTTGAATCGGGAATAGCGACGAAAAAGGTCACACGTATTGTGTTACCGGCAAGCCAAACTGTGAGCGTGCTAAAACATGGTGGCATAAGTTGGTCAAATACCCTGTCCTAACACGTAATGCCCCATCAAAAGATAAATCTAAATAGAAACATGTTGGTTTTTGCTTATAACTAGATTTGTCCAGGGATAAAGGTGCCATGCACCCACATATTGGATAGTTAACTTACAGCTTCCGATGATCATGGTGCATGTCTGGTTATCCATTGGATACTTCTCCAGGAACATCTGGCAGTCCAGCTGCATGGTCACTCTGCAAATAGTAAACAAACTCATCAAATCTAAGCAAATATTGGCTCACATGTGAACTTCCATTTGATGTCGATATCATTGGTATTGAGTTTTTAGAGAGTTAGATTATACAAATCATTTTCAACATAATTTAGACATACTATTCTTTTGTTTTGTTTGTTTTGGGTTTAACGTCATTTCGCGATGAGACCTACTTGTAGCAGATATAAGGCTGCCTCACTGAATTGTCATGTCGCAGGTCCTTGACATGACAACCCACCCGGTCACAGATTTACAAGGACAACGGATTAACCCTTTAGACACGGGACTCAGCTCATATGGGAAATTGTATCATGAGTTCAATCTCGGCACGGCCGGGGTTCGAACCCACGATCTTTGGATCACCACAGAGGAAATTGTGCTAATAAGCTGACGCTCTAACCAACTGCGCCACGGCCCGTGGCCTTCTATTCTTTTTAGGTAGTAAACATCTAATAATTGACGTTTCACCTCTCCTGATTGCATTGCCATTATATGGATTAAACAAAGCAGGTATATATATGGACATTAATGAGTTAAAATGGTCATTAAGGAAAATCAGTTGGCCTGCGTTATCAGGGTTAAATGTATTAATGATACAGACATACAATGTAAAATATAAAACAGATATATTTTGTGATGTTTAGCTTGAGCCATAGCTACAAAGAGAGAAAATGATAATTTATATCAGAGGTCACACATATTTGCTTTCACCATTGCGCAGAATATAAAGTATAGAAAAAATGGTTTATTTAATGATTTATTTAATGATTGAGGCCTCTACTACGGTTCATCCCTCCTAAATGTTACCACTGTTCAAGCCTTGACATGTCACTGCAAATTGAAACCGAAGCCATTGATACATCAAAGTATGATAGAGCAGTGATGTCCAATGTAACTCGATAGCAAGGTCATTTGCTTTTAGAAGCACAAGAAATGATCACCCACACCGCAATGTACTCGGCAATAATGATCACCCACACCGCAATGTACTCGGCAATAATGATCACCCACACCGCAATGTACTCCGCAATAATGATCACCCACACCGCAATGTACTCGGCAATAATGATCACCCACACCGCAATGTACACCGTAATAATGATCACCCACACTGCAATGTACACCGCAATAATGATCACCCACACCGCAATGTACTCCGCAATAATGATCACCCACACCGCAATGTACTCCGCAATAATGATCACCCACACCGCAATGTACTCCGCAATAATGATCACCCACACCGCAATGTACACCGCAATAATGATCATCCACACCGCAATGTACACCGCAATAATGATCACCCACACCGCAATGTACTCCGCAATAATGATCACCCACACCGCAATGTACTGACAATATATTTACGTCGGAAAATATATCTATTTAACAAAAGGTTAATTAATGTGTTTTTGGCAGTATGGCCATACCACGATGTATCATGTAGACCTTTTAATCAAAAACACCAGGACATCTTTGTGAAGCAGAAAACAGATTTTTATGGTCTTAAACCATACTGGAACATATTGTTCTCAGGACAAATACTAAATAATATGATTATAGGGCTTTCGAACATTTTGCCCCCTCATTGTAAGGTGATACATAAGCCCAATCGGGCAAGTTTATAAAGAGCTAAGCTATATTACAATGAAAAAATATATAGAAATATAGTGATTATCAATTTTGAAAGTGCTATGAGCAAGCATTGATTGGTATATTCGCTACATGTATATATTATTAGTGTGGCTATTGATTTGTGTGACACTAATGAGTAACTCGTTTATAGTTCAGAGAGTCTTTCTCACTAAGGGAACTTCCTTTATCAACGGCATAGTATCAAATCAAACTCACAGTACATGTACATGTGTGTTCAAAAAAAATAACTTACAGAATACAATTCAATTCCCTAACAAATTGCAATTCAATTCCCAAGCTGGATTTAAACCCTGGACCATCGGCATTGGAGACAGACGTCTTTCCAATTAAGCCACGTCCGACCCCCTTGCAGGATTCTACAAACTTATATAAACGGGTACCCTCCATAGCAGGACTTCTCTTATTATATCATTCCCTGCCACCAAAGCTATAAATATGCGCACAGAACCGAGCGCAAGTCATCCATATTCGGAAAAATCTGACCGTCAACTCATTCGTGAAAGAATATAGATAGATTTGTTTTGTACTGGCAGTTGTACTGATTGGTCAGTATATGTGCCAGACACCTAGTTACAGTTTGTGACCTAATGTTAATCAATTAAGATTTATGATATTTTTGCGAGTATTTGTGACTCGGGGATTTCCAAACTTTGAATGAAATTAAAAGCAGAGCAATGACTGCAGAGGTAGTAATGGAATACTACCTGTGTAATGCAGAGTAATAAACGGGAACATTTATACTACATATGCACCACTAACCGCCATGTTATGGAATAAAAACTAATTGTATGAAGTGTTTTTCCTTCAAGAGAATATTCCTGACTTGAGTGAGGCCTCTCGAGAAACTCAATCCAGTATAGTGGATTAAAATGTTGAATAGCGTTAAGTATATTCATGAGAATTGTGGTGAGGGGCAAACCTATGATGATTGCGGGAACCAAAATTATGTAAGCAATGAAACCAAGATGGCGAAATATAAGGTTTAAACTTGCCTTTAAGGACCTAACTCACAATGGAATGCATAATTGTACAAAATATCTAAATAATAATTTATATATTGAATAAATATTCTAATCAGGAGTGATTCCAAAGCAATCTATCTGGACTTGATGGCTCTTAGGGCAATGGAGTTCATTAAAACTTCAGTATTGGTCCATCACATAGAACCAACAATAGTGTGAAAAGTAAACCCCGGAAAGCTGACTTGGAATATAATATACATGGAGATGATCTTATCGAGGCTTTTCTAGATGTTGAGTTCATGATCTGCCATTTAAATATTTGAATGTCAATCATGGGCTGGCATGTTGACGATAGGGGGAGGTTTTTTAATTTTTGGCAGAAGACTTTATTTAAACACATCCCAGAATCATTGACACAGAGTCAGTGGAATATTTCATTTTGCAATTTATCGTCGAGAGCGAATTTCCAGATTTCAGCGAAATCGATTTCATAATTAAACTTGTGACGAGGAATTAATTAATGTAAAATAGGATAAAAAGGTGTGGGAAAACTCCTAAAACTGTGTTTTTAAAAAAAAATAACAATAATATATCTCTCATTGCTTTTTTGGAAGTCATTGCTTTTTTGGAAGTCAAATACTCATGCTATTTAAAAGTGTTCTATTTCAAAAATTCTCAATGTGATTGCCTTGGAAATATGCTTCATCAGGTCAATCTCATGGTGTTCTGCCTATTAGACAACTGTATGTGCCAGATATCCCATTGAAACTGTTTATAGAAGCAAGACACGCATACAAATACAGGTACAGTACATGGTAGGCAATATTCTACCAAGTTTCAGCCATCTTGGTTTCGGTGCGATCAGAGCTTAGCCAGAGCTTAGCCAGAGCTTAGCCAGAGCTTAGCCAGAGCTTAGCCAGAGCTTAGCCAGAGCTATACCTTTCTCAGTAACACTATTCACCATTGGTGTGAATGCTTGTGCCGCCAAATTTTAACCCAACGGCGGTTTATCACTCCGGTGCTTCACCTCCAAAGTCAGGCATATTCGCTCATGAGAAGAACGCATCATGAACTGGCATAATGTATATGATGTAAACTCCGAGTGCAGTCATCCAATACTCGCCCTTGTGATTTACTGACCACTTCTTTTATATCTGTTTTTTGCAGATTTGTACATAAAAGTGACGTCTGTCTTCAACACGACACGAGACGACATCAGTGTATATGTACAGCATTTAAACCTAAATCTGTATTCGGGTGTCTATGCAGTCTCTATAAAGTAGGCTTGAAGGTTAGTTTATGTGTTGCAGATCTCTTTGCATGTCACATATCACGTCAATATATGATGTGAGATCAGAACACATTTGATTTCAATTTAAATGAAATCAAATGGTCATACGAGAACACATAAATAGATATATTTTAAAAACAATATATTGGAAAGGACGTGAGTGTCCTTCAGAAACACACTGGTAACGTCCATAAAGTCAGTTTACAGTTCATATTCCACCTTTTCACATCTGATAAATTATGAACAGTTTATATTTTACATGATTATTAGATTACATATTATTAATGGAAGTCTACCTTTTACAGATGGTTCGATCATATATCAGTAATAAACATTTATACCAGATATTGAACAGGAAAATAAGATTTAATATCATTTCAGCCTGAAGTATCCACAAATAACATAACATTTAATAGATATTAAGTCCAACCAAATTCGGTTTGGAGCAATTTCAAATAAAGTTAAGACTTTATGATTTTAGGCAACCATAATCAAAACCCATATTTCAATTAGTTCAGATACTGAAATGCTTATATTTGTTTTATCAAATAAAGATCTTGTTAAAATACCTTATTAAAATAATATATCCAATTCCAATATCCAATATTTTCTTTGCCTGGGGTTTCCTCCTATTGTTTATATAAAGAATAACCTCGAGGCTTCGTGAGATTTAAAGGACATAGCAGTGCTAATTATATTGCTCAATCTACAGCAACATGAGCGTTATTAGCATCCTTGCCTCCTAAAGCATACATTACTATCAATTATATATGTTAAATCTGCCAGGTTGCATATGGTGGTCCCAGGAAGTCTCGTGTTTCGGGAGCACAGAGTCAATACAACAGCGTATATAATAAACCCTGTTTTAATAATTCAAACTACAATAACAATCTTCAGAAGAACATTATGAGTATCATTTATCCATATCTAGTAGCATTACAACCAAGCCTCCATCCATTTATTTATTTAATAATGCTAAACCTATTAAAACAAATAACACTCATTGCAAAAGAGAAAGAGAGAGATGAACATAACTATTTTATAGGATTTTGGTATCTTTTCACTGCATCCACAGTAGACTCTTGAATAATAAGATTATATATATATATATAACATGGGAGATTTAAGAGCCCCGTGTTATACACACAAGTGGGAATATTGGCTTGCTTGCATATTTTACATGTACGTAAAACAGATAAGGCTGACCCACACATCATAAATACTGCAGTCAGTAAAATGGTGCCTTAATACTTTAAAGCCAAGGTTAAACTTTCTAGAGACCTATTTCATTTAGTTTTGTGCATATAAATGACATATTCAATGTCGGGATTTCGCTAAAGCTTGTGAGAGCAGGTACCACCGTGTATTTGTCGTGCTGTGTTCACAGTCAATGCTCTCCAAGGAAAGGCACCTAACTACATTATCAGACAATGCAATCCCGTGGAAAACAGATGTAGAGCCAGGTCTACTAAAAACAGAGACCTGAAGATTACAAACCCAAACCTTAACATATTCATGCACAGGTCTGAATACCTGAGCCCAGCCCAGTGGAACCTGCTGGACGAGGACTCTATAAATGGCACAGACAATGATTTAAAAAGAAGTACTGAAAGAATTTGACCAAATAGGATTTTTTTGGAAAGTTTAACTTTTTATTATGCATATACACTTTTAAGTAATGTATATAGCTGTATATAGGTCACATTAGATTAATACAAACTCAACGTCTTTATTGATGATGCATATAATTTTGTTCACATAGTATCTATTATCATTATGATTAATAAAATTTAATAAACATGGCCTCCTTTAGTATATTAACATAGGTTTGATCCATATTCTACAAAGAAATATATCTGTGGCTGTATAAAAGTCGCTTTTCAACAGGACGATGTCCATCAATCAGCATATATAAGTTCTTCATGAGTTACTCTAGGTCAAAGGACTTTAACATTTAGTAACATTTTATTACGTGAAAAAACCGTCACTGATGTATACTTGTAAAGGTCATATGCTGAAGAAGGATCATTAATTTCTCATTGCACTAGCATTTCACAGATTCTCGAAGACTGTCCCATTTAAGAATTAAAGTAAAAAGATTCATGAAAAATATAAAAATGATAAGGTTTTTTTTAAAAATGGTTTTCAGTACTTTCAACATTATTTCAGCTATATCATGATGAGGACTACTTGTAGCAAATATTTTGCTTCCTCACTGCATTGCCATGTCGTAGGTCCTTGACATGACAACCCACCGGGTCACAGATTTACAAGGACAACGGGTTAACCCTTTAGGCACTGAACTCAGCTCATGTGTGAAATTGTAATGAGGATTGATTTGATTTGATTTGATTTGATTTGATTAACGACGTGTACAGCACTGTTTATGCTATATCAGGTCAGAGAGAAGTCTGTGTCGGGACACAATGCCCTACTCCTTTTGAAGAGTGATTAGGGATCATTCTTTTGCGCTATCACATAGATATGATAACGCAGACCACGGCCTTTGATAACCAGTAATGGAGTACCGGCTGGAATGGGAAACAACCCAGTAGCAAATGTCCACCTCTCCCAACCATGCAGCATGAACAAAGTACTTGTCAAAACTGAGATTTGAACCCCGGACCTTTAGCATCGGAGTCAGACATCTTACCAACTTAGCCTCATCCCAACTCCCAACGTGGGTTCAATGAGATAAAAAAACTGATATGACCTGCTATAAGTGAATGAATGGAAATGAAGCCGAGATGGCTGAAAGTTAATTATCGTATAATGCATGGCTTGCTCTTACCTTTGACTATATAATATTGTTCCATTGGGCCAGATTCTGAGCAGACGATTTGGGACTGTTATTTCGTGGAGCTTGCCCGATTTCTCGTTCCGGAAGAAGAGATCCGGGACCCATATACTGGATACTTGGTTGTAGTTCAATGTTAGGGATTTGTTGATTTCCTTGTATGAGAGGCGGTAGTCATTCCACGTCTGCCGCAGGTACAAGTCTACCCGGTATTCCTGAAAAGAGGGGGCGACGGATGGTGAATCAAAGTCGTCTGGCTGAAATAAATACATGAAACTATGCCAGAAAGCTGGACATGCATTGAAACCAAGAGTAATGTGACTCGTGCAGGAAATATGACCAGTCTGGGGAGGAAGGATTCAAATACATCTATATGGAAAATAATGACAATTATGTTCATATGCTGGTTGTGCATGCAAAGGCTTCTGAGTGTTTTTTGCATGCTTTTACTCTGACATTTAACAAATATTGACTTTAACATAATGTAAATGGCAAACAAATGTTTAAAGTTTATATGTGGTAGAAAAGTAAACTTGTCCTGTTGGACAATTTTATAAATTATTGTGAAAAAAGTATTGGCAGTATATACCATACACAAACTACATGCTGATAAATTAATGATTGACAATGAATATTGTCTTTAAATAGGATATCAACCAGTCATGTTACAATATAGACAAGCCGATCTGTCCGGATTGACATGAGAACATTCCAGACAGGAAAAACAGCTTGTAAATCTGACTTGTAAAAGATCCATAATCAACATTATGAACAGAAGATTTACTCATTTAATAGATGGATATATATTTTATTCAGGATTGTAGATAAGGTTATAGTAATAAGGACATTGTTGATCAATTTAATTTACAATATAAATTTGTTTGAGTATTTATTCAACATTGATGTTAACACTTGTGTTAGTATGCTGAAACAAAGTGAGCAGTAAATACATGCAAAGCACTGCATTTATAATGTTCTGCTTGTTTCTAGGTGCAGGTACTTTACATTTATTGTCTTACTTCTTTTGATTAAACTGGGAAGATACCCTAAATAATGAAGAAGGTGAGGTTAACAGAGACGCAAGTCCATCCCTCATCTAACGGAAACACGATGCTAAGTCCTGGTATAACCTTCTCTGCAATATTTACATGTGATACGGGCACATTGCATTCTTAATGAAGGAGCTATTTTTACAATAGAAACTGCTCTTTTGTGATAAACGTTTCAATATCTAAGCGGCCCTAATAGGCAGCAGAATACATCAATACCTAAGGGGCCCTTATGGGCAACAGCTTCGGTAAAGGTACTGGTGGGTAATCCTTTATCTGCATACTTAGCCAAAAACCAATAAGGTGACATTTATTTACCGCTGATTCCAGACAATGTCTGCTCATAGCAGCTGATATTAATAGTATTTTTAAAACTACCATCCTGATTTATACATTATTATACCACTGTTTTTGGAATGACCATTCTCATATGCTGAAGGGCAAGATGTAAACAGGGTGTTTTTAATCTTTAGGTAGAAATCTTTTTTTCAAATCTTCCACTGTGAGGTAGGTGTGTTTAAGGGGAATAGATTAGACAGATGGTCACAAGGTAATAGCTAAATGATGCCACATGGGCGAGGAGGCAGTTAGTGAGTCATCATGTCACATGGGCGAGGAGCCAGTTAGTGAGTCATCATGCCACATGGGTGAGGAGCCAGTTAGTGAGTCATCATGTCACATGGGTGAGGAGCCAGTTAGTGAGTCATCATGTCAAGTGGGTGAGGAGCCAGTTAGTGAGTCATCATGTCACATGGGTGAGGAGCCAGTTAGTGAGTCATCATGTCACATGGGTGAGGAGCCAGTTAGTGAGTCATCATGTCACATGGGTGAGGAGCCAGTTAGTGAGTCATCATGTCACAAGTGTGAGGAGCCAGTTAGTGAGTCATCATGTCACATGGGTGAGGAGCCAGTTAGTGAGTCATCATGTCACATGGGTGAGGAACCAGTTAGTGAGTCATCATGTCACATGGGTGAGGAGCCAGTTAGTGAGTCATCATGTCACAAGTGTGAGGAGCCAGTTAGTGAGTCATCATGTCACATAGGTGAGGAGCCAGTTAGTGAGGGTCATCATGTCACATGGGTGAGGAGCCAGTTAGTGAGTCATCATGTCACATGGGTGAGGAGCCAGTTAGTGAGTCATCATGTCACATGGGTGAGGAGCCAGTTAGTGAGTCATCATGTCACAAGTGTGAGGAGCTAGTTAGTGAGTCATCATGTCACATGGGTGAGGAGCCAGTTAGTGAGTCATCATGTCAAGTGGGTGAGGAGCCAGTTAGTGAGTCATCATGTCACATGGGTGAGGAGCCAGTTAGTGAGTCATCATGTCACATGGGAGAGGAGCCAGTTAGTGAGTCATCATGTCACATGGTTGAGGAGCCAGTTAATGAGTCATCATGTCACATGGGTGAGGAGCCAGTTAGTGAGTCATCATGTCACATGGGTGAGGACCCAGTTAGTGAGTCATCATGTCACATGGGTGAGGAGCCAGTTAGTGAGTCATCATGTCAAGTGGTGCTGAGTTACAAGAAACTCCAAAGTACAATAGCAAAGGTAGACGTTACCGTAGTCAAACAATGACATCGTCAGAAGCTGAAAGTCTTGTGAAACGTTGGCAGGTTACATTAGTTTATACAGAGTTTTAAATATAGATTGTAGACCCATGCATAAGATATTGAAGTCGATTGGTAAAGTTCTACTTATATTCACGAGAGACCATCTCATGCGACAGAGTTCAATGAACAGTAGATGTGCAGCTCGTATTCAGTTGATTAAATGCTTTAATTGTTTGTTTGTTTTTGTTTTTTAAAGGACAATACATACCAAATATAATATTTTGAGTCCTTATGATGTTGCTTAATTCACTGGCTTATTATTCTGTCCTGTGGCGTTATGAGATAAACAGTTCACATGGATATGATAGCTGAATATAATGTACGGATACTTTCAGCAAGGCAGATCACAACTTTCAGCTCGTACGTGTGAAAATCATATGGGTGTTTGTATGGGGAGGAGGAGGAGGTGATTACTTCACATTCAGTCATAATGGGACGAGACCAACTTGTAGCAGTGCTACCTGAACGAACTGTCGTGTCGGAGGTCCTTGACATGACAATCCGCTTTGTCATAGATTATTAAGGACAACACGTTAACCCCTGAGGCATGGATTTTAGCTCATATCATTTTTAGCTAAGATAACTTGAATCAAATTAAAGGATCTAGTACTAATAAGCCTGTGCTTTAATCAACTACCTGACTATCATATCCATTCATAATATAATGTAAACATAACATCGGGTATATTTACGATACTTGGATATAAAGGAAATTGGTTTATTTTAATGAACATTTTAATAGCCCAGCTGACTTTATCTATACAATATATACGTAGATCTATGTGTTTAATCTGGTCTATATGGATTAACAGAGAGGAAGCTGGGATATTCAGGATGTACTTGATGAGAGTGGTTACATTGTATGCACACACCACTTCTTCCCCAGAAATGACATTGAATTATAAATGATTAGCCTGGCGCGTCCTGATCTTAGGGACAATCCTATTGATATACTGGAGGCCACACACACTCACTAAATCACGTATTAATTATACATAGACCATAATTGTATTAGGATATAAAATAATAAGCCTGTCTCATTTGTATTATATTATTTTTTTCTTTTCTGAATAAAGATTAGCCATAAATTACTCAAAAGATATTCGCACGTGATGTCTGCAAATTATTTGTTCTAAAATAGATAACATCATTTTTCTCCATATATATATACATCATGCCATATGAATATTTTTTGAGGTTCTGGCTCTCAGTATGATCTTGACAATACATAGTGGTAATATACATAGTGGTAATATGAATATATAGTATAAAAGACAAACTTTATCGCATTTCGCGAGCTCTATCTTGTTATTACAAAAAATTAATATTCTACACAAAATGTTAAAAATCAGTTATCGATTGTATAAAAGAACCATATTCCTTGAGGTGTTCCAATGATGCCAAAAAGGGCCCTCCTTGGGTGATGCACACTCCATCGGGGTTGAGGCCCTCACAAAGATCAAGAAAAGTGCTCATCTATTAACCCTTAAGGGCCTAACAGATGTTTGGGACTGCCTTCATGTCCAATCGGAATTGTTTCTGTCCTATTGTTTCATCCCAGACATGTACATTGTATTCATTCTTCACATTTATATCAACAATGCAATTCTATTCCATGATATTTTTCCAGTCATATTTTGCTTTGTCATTTGACACATTTACAACAGTTTACTAGGATTTAGAAATAACAAGATGGTGGCAAATCAGTCTTGTATGTGAGGAGTACACAAAAACGGGCAAACGATCAGTCAGTTTATTAGGTATACTTCTCATTAGATTATTTAACTTACCATATCAATCTCGTTAATTGAGCTTAAGCCGTTGATAAACATGTCAATTAAAACATAGGTAGTCTCATCTGAAACATGAAAAATAAACATCATTTATTATTCATGCTGAATAATTTCATGCCACTAATTTTACCAATGAGTTATTTGTCAAAACATAATCCATGAATGATTAGTTAAAACATCATACGTGAATCTTATTGCGTGACTTGAAGATTGAGAAAAACAAACTCTCGCTCTCGCAGACGAGATGTGTATATATATTGATTATTTTTAGGAGTGTCACATGTGCATCTTAGAGTGCTTTTGTACAAGACCGGTCTCGTCGTAGGTCTTATTCAGGATATGATCCATTCAGTACATTCAGTATTCAACCTACAACTTTCCTTTGTCAATACAAAATTCATATCTTCAATAATGAGTTGCCCTCAATGAACAGATGTGAACATAAAACTTGCAAGCGTTGAGTCAACAAATTAATGGGATTTATTAATTTATCATTGAATAATTATTTTATCATAATATGTTCATTTATAACAATTTATCCTGAGTCAGTTTTGATAAAGTGTCGGAATGTTTTATTTCAGAATGTTTCATAAGCTATGTATATTAATAAGGATATGGTTTCGTATTAAATAACAAAAACATTGCGATAGACATCTTATTACAAGAATAGAATAGTTAAAGAGTTATAACATATATGTGAAACAGGAGATTAACAATTCATTAACAAATATCATAAACTTAATAATTATAGTTTTCCTTCCAAAAATAAAATGAGATAATTGAGAATCTGATAATACAACAATAACATATCCATGTGTTTGCTCATCCTACATATAGGCAAGTAAATAGTGCGGTGACTTTAACTATCATTTTCTACACTGTATTTCCAGTTCTGCACCTCCTCCCCTCTGTCTGGAAGCTAGCCAAAATATGCTGCACATCACATGTATCATTCAAATAGGTATTAACTGGCAAGGATAATATGTTAAATGTCGACATTTTAACCTTTTACATTAATAATCCATGTTATAAGCCATGCGTGATGTTGTGTAAGTGTATATGAAGTTATATGTTATGTTCATGTTGTACTTAGAGTTTTGTGCGATTCAACTTTTTAAGTCAGTGCTAATAGAGTTCCATAAGCGAATATTCCTGAGGTGAAACACTGGAGCAAGACACAGTCGTGGGAAATTACTAGATGAATAGGATTTAACTATATCCCAGTCACATTTGCACCGGGCGCCGGCCGGGAAGTAACAATCGGCCGACTTCCCAGTCTGCCGGGCGCCGGGGAGTTTATCAGAAGCAATCTGAGAGATGCCGTAGCTGTGGTTATTCCGGGATGCCGCACGGCACTTGCCAGATGAGATGCCACGGACGTCTGAAGGATATCCTAAAGACGCCTGTCTCATTGACAGACGTCTGTCAGATATCCTAAAGACGTCTGTCTCATTTGACAGACGTCTGAAGGACATCCTAAAGACGTCTGTATGATATCGTGCGGAGCCCGTTGGATCATCTGAAGATGGCCTGTGAACACATGAAATACAGAAAGTTCCTATTTTCCCCGTACGATGCCACCGGCAGCCCTAAGATGATCTTAAGATATGCCTGCGGGGCACTGCCGGCACCCTGCCGTGTACTTTCAGATGCTATTTGGAGATGAGACATCGTGGAAACGCCGGCGACTTTTATGTTGCAGCTATAAGTTCCCGATGCCCTCTCGGCACCCTGGGTTGCCTGCCGATTTTGTTTAAAAAACCCATCGGCCGAGCCTCTTTACTGAAGTCGGCGCACATGTGACTGGGGTATAATCATCTCTTAGTTGATCGAATTACGCAATTATTGGGGTAGCACTTATGTCGATAGAGTTTTGAATATGTTAGATATACAATTATGATGGATCGTATGATGCAGGTCAGATGTACTTTGAAATACTTACACATTTTTTCTGAATGACTACCTCCATATTACACTTTCACTTCATGATTTTAATCTACATTATGACAAGAATTAAATGTGAACTTAGAATTGTAAACTTATATAAATTCTTGAATTGATTTATGCATTTACACACGCAATGTTGGAAATGAAAAGAACTTTATTTTCATGACTTAGTATTGCTTAATGCATTTTGCCGGGACAACTTATCATTGATAAGTGCAGCCAAGCTTTATCCTGCTTTGAGGTAAAAGTATTAAACATAAAAAGAACTGGGACAATTTAAAGCATTTATATATATTAAGTTATCAGTAGGTCATGATTTCAATCTGTTTCACAGTATGAACACATTCGCTTTTCAGATGTCAAAATTCATGGATGAAAAAAAAAATTCAAAGGAATTTGAAAAAGAAAAGTTAAATCGCATAAATGTCAGCTCATGTGGTAATATCACAAAAAGCAGTCTGTATGCCCAACCAGTGGTTGTTTTTCAAGAAATATAGACCGAAATGTTTTCATAATATCCAACCACCAAGTTCAAAGTCGACCTTGAACAAGCCATTTAATTTAAATCATAGATTATAACATACCCACCAAAAACATTGTTAGCATTCAAAATCGAATCTTAACAAGACAAGTACAGAATATAATTTTAAAAGTAAAGCCAATTGAAGATGTCAGTGATGCATCCCTCACCGCGGCTGGCAAAGCCAGGAGTGCTTACAATGTGTTTGCTCACAATATGGACCGTGACAGATCAAAGCCCTAATTACATAATAATGCGTGATATAGGGGTAATCCTAATATATATTCTTTTGACTTAATACTGAAAAGACAATTGTGCAATTCACTGTCAAATGACAGCCTTAAGATCCAAATTTTAAACAACAGGTTATGAAATGTCCTAGAAGCCTTACTAAGGTTTGGCACGAAGTGTGTTTTGCACTGTGTGGTACTCAGGGCCCTATGCTCTTTATAGAGTGACTGTGGATTTCTTCTTTGTAATATGCCAGCATGCTGCACCAAACCATTTATTAAACAGCCATTCGTTAAGATAAAATTCAGTTTTCTCTACCCTTCTTAATCCATGTGTTACTCAATGACAGGAATATCACAGAAATTAATGTTTGGGTAACATATATATATATATATATATATATATATATATATATATATATATATATATATACATATATATATATATATATATATATATATATATATATATATATATAATTATATGATGTAGTTTCGTGGTGAGGTAGCATGTGTTAGGGAAGAGATTTGACCTTGTATATAAAAGGAACCAGAAAACAGGAAGAACACAACAAATAGTAGCATTTATGTGTATAATATCTGACGTTTGACTCAGTATTATTATTCACTGTTACATTTCTTACGATGATTATTATTGACTTCAGTAAGAATTAGATCATAGACTAGCATGTGCCATTATCTTTGACACATCAAATCGTAATGTAAACCGAGATATAAATGTCAGATCTTAAAGCCTGTATGATGTACCATTATAATCGGCGATACTCTGCTTTGACATTGATAAAATAGCTTCTCTATCAGGGGTGGGAGAGCTCTGAACTGAACCGGACTGTTAATGCGGCCAAGACGAGTGATATGACATAAACGTTTTGTTCAAAATCAATCCTTACACCAATTCTGAACAAATCTGGATGATTCTTCACTTCTTGCAAATGTCATATAAATCGCATCAAAATCAATCATAACAAATTAAACAAACGGCGTTATAGTTGAATGTGTAACAATGTGTGGATCATGCTGGAGTAACTTTTACAGTATATCTTAACGTTTTGGGGTAATTTTTGTGCCCCCGCCTCTGAATTGCTCCTCGTCTTAAACTGAGGCATCTTTCTATGTTAGAATTAAACTCATTATATTCAGTTCCAGATGACCATATACTATTATATGTAACTTATGTTTCTCTGAGAATTTAGATTTGACAGTTGACGTATAAAGATCGAAAAAAGAACTTTTTCAATCTAACTATCGTTTACCTTTACAGCATTGCTAAGATTTCACTCGGATTGGCTGCGATTAAAGTGTCAGCTAATACCTCAGTCACATTTGTGCCGATTTCACTTAAGATGCCCGGCCGATGGGTATTTTTTACAAAATCGGCCGGCAGTTCAGATTGCCGTGCGGGCACCGGGAGATCATCGGCCACAATTGGGTATCTTTAAGACGTCGGGCGGGTCATCGGGAACTTTTAGCTGCAACATAAAAGTTGCCGGCATTTCCCCGATGTCTTATCAGCAAATATCATCTTAAAGGGTCCCGGCAGTGTCCCACAAGCACATCGGCAGATTATCTTAGGGTTGCCGGTGGCATCGTGCGTTGAAAATAGGATTTTTTTTATTTCATGTATTCACAGGCCATAGACAGATGATCTAACGGGCTCCCTACGATGTCACATAGACGTCTTTAAGATGTCCTTCAGACGTCTGTCAAATGATACAGATGTCTTTAGGATATCCTACAGACGTCTATCAAAGACCAAGACGTCTGTAGGACATCCTACAGACGTCTGTGCTATTCAATCTTGCACGTGCCGTGCGGTGCCCTTAAATAATGTGACCACAGCTACGGCATCTCTCAGTTTGTTGCTGATAAACTCCCCGGCGCCCGGCAGATTGTGAAGTCGGCCGATGTTTACATCCCGGCCGGCGCCCGGTGCAAATGTGACTGAGGCATAAAGTTACGAGCGTCTGGAATAGCGTGAAATGTACGGTATGGTTGAGATTTTAGTTCAGCACAGTTCAAAGTGCTCCCACCCTGCTAATGGAACCGTTGTAAATACACTTAAAGGTAAAGACCGACATGACACTTTTAACTACAGGCATCAACAATGCTATAAAGTTACAAAGGGGATATATCTAAGCACGACGTTTGTTTTTATGGTTATAAAAGCATATTTCTCAACATGTTCGATTTAAGACTCAACATTGAATATTTTAAAAGACCGACATACAAAACGTCAATTTATAAAATTTAGTATTCATTTTAAAATATCAATTCTGAATACAAATGTAGTATCAATTTTGAAAACAAACCGAGGAATCTTGTAAATTGGGTCACTGGCCCGAGGATATTGCCTCACTGTGATAAATAAGATGAAAATTTAATGATGGAACATTAAAAGCTAAATCATTTTTCAAAATTACATCAAAGATGTGTATCTATTATTTATGGATAATTATATCGAAACTGTGGATAAACTTCCATGACTTTCAAGGCACTGAAAGGATATAGACCTAAACATTATATTGTTTTTACTCTGTTTTATTTTATTGAACCCAGGAAATGACATTAGAAGAATTATAAATCTGTAGTTGAAATACTGTTTGATTTGATATTATATGAACTGAAGGTATAAGCTGTGTTTGAGGCATGCGCTGTTTATATAGTATGAGGATATACTGACCTGTGTCCAGTCCAGGCCTAGCAGATCTATCATATCCCGGGCGGTGAAGCAGCGTCTCCACAAACTCTGTCATCGTGCAATTCAAGCTGAAAATCACCATATTAGTGAAAGATGACTATTAGAATAATCTGAATGATCATGTAGGATATATATGGGTTCATTATCAAGGAATTAAAGAAATATAGATAACAACAAAAATAAAAGTAGGGTATTGAGATGTAAACAGAATGTATTTCAGGAAAATAAAATGATGAATGGATCACAAGAGTGTGGGATATTGAAATATGGGCATGCGTGGATCACAGGAGTGTAGGACATTAAAGTGTGGACATGCATGGATCACAGGAGTTTTAGGACATCAGAATATGAATATGCATGGATCAAAGGATTGTAGGACATCAGAATGTGGACATGCGTGGATCAAAGGATTGTAGGACATCATAATGTGGACATGTGAATCATAGGAGTGTAGGACAGCAGAATGTGAACAAATGTAGATCACAGGAATTTAAGGACATCAGAATGTGGACATGTCTGGATCACAGGAGTTTAAGGACATCAGAATGTGGACATGTCTGGACCACAGGAGTTTAAGGACATCAGAATGTGGACATGACTGGATCACAGGAGTTTAAGGACATCAGAATGTGGACATGACTGGATCACAGGAGTTTAAGGACATCAGAATGTGGACATGTCTGGATCATAGGAGTTTAAGGACATTAGAATGTGGACATGACTGGATCACAGGAGTTTAAGGGCATCAGAATGTGGACATGACTGGATCACAGGAGTGTAGGACTTTGGAATATGAATAGGGGTTTCAGCTTCTTTTGCGGCATGATGGTGTGGGACATCACCTAGGTAGCTGGAGGGTGAGTAAGCGGCGTTTAGTTCCGTTTTGAGAATTGCACAGCTTGCAGATCTATCCTAAGCATTTGGTGAGTGAAGCGGAAGACATGGGACCCTGAACAAACCTATTCAGCCTTCACAAACATCAGACATCGCTTTCTCTCACACCAGAAACACCAAGTACCAAACATTGCAACAGGGGCTGCTACAAACCAGTCTCAGAACATTATTCCCCGCTTTACCAGCTCTGAACTATGGTAGATAGAATAATAAAAACAGACCACTAGCGCAGACCTACTTAAGCTTATTAGTGGAGCTCTCAAGGGTGTGGTGAACGACGATGACATTTTGCCTAATTATTATTTAACAAAGATTTTTTCTTAGTAAATAATCAGATATCACAGTATTCAGGTAACTGTTTTAGTGGAATCATTACATCTTTGAAATTAATTCTCATGTATCCAGTAGCGAGCATGTCAAGTACATTATTGTAAGTTCATCCGGGCACCAGGAAAAGTGATTTGTCACATATTCAACAGCGACACCTTTATGGATGTAATTGGCCCTGGCTCTGCTGTCATGTAAGGTATTCCCATTTAGAATTAAAACGAGATTTCCTATTAAGGCTATCAGCATATTCAGAAGAAGCTTTCAGTCAGAATATGTTTATAAGCAATCTAACCATAACAACTATCAGGACAACCCAGAACAAATGCCATCAAATTCAGGAAAGATTCTATCAAATCCAGAACAAAGACAATCAAAGGAATGCACTATGCTCATCAATAGAGTACTCCAAGTGATTTTCGATAAATGTCCGTTAAGTCAGGTCTATTATCTTCATTAGTTCATCACTTTTCAGAATCTCTATTCTCTGTCATGGCGAGATGACCTAATTAATCGAGCATAGTGTGTTCCCATTATATGGTGACCTATAAACACCATTTTTTCCTCTTCAAATATTCTTCGTTTACTGATCAATAAGCGGTAATGTTTTATGTAACAGTTCAAACAAGAACCACGTATTGAGTGGTGTACAAAACAATTACTGATCGCAAAAAAATGATAAATATTTAAATATGTGTACTAGTGGCAGGGTGCATGATAAATGAGCACCTAGCTGTGTATGGCCAAAACTGTGCACATGGCAATGTTAAGTGAACACCCAACACAGATGTTAGAGCATGGCAATGTCCTGTGACCCTTCTCTAAAGGCTTAAAACAGGAAACTTGTTTCCGATATTGCTACCTACCCTAGTTTCCACCAGCTAACCTAAAGGTTTTTTTTTACTTTCTAGGTGAAAAGATACATTCTAGGTATAAAGAAACATTTTAAATTTCATTTATAGACATACATATATCCATTTTCCACATATTTGATCACTTTTAACAAAAGAATAAGTAAATATAAAAATCTACCTCCTGTCCTATACATTGGGGCACGTTTTTGGGAACAAGGTTATTATTTTTTTGGCCTAACATATTCTGACGAAGACGAGAATATAGGTACACAATAAAACACAGTTCTGAATTATTCTGCCGGATCAAATATTTTGATCAGATATCTCATGAGATATTTGACCACAATTATTAGAAAATTCTGTTTTATGAATGTAATTCTATTTTGTCTTGTGCATCAAACACTTGCCATAAAAAGTAGTATCAGTAGAACAAACACAATTTGTTCTTGATATATTGTCTCGTTATTGCCATCATCATAATAACATGGTCTGGAATCTATGTCTAACAACCCAGATATCTCACAAGGTATCTGATCACAAAAACCACTACATTTGGCTTTATGAGCGTAATTATCTTCAGTCTACTGCAACAAACACGTGCCATTACCAAATCTCTTGGACAAGCACAATTTATTATTTGTGTGATATTGGCGCTTACCTCAATCCAAGTAATTTTTGCTGAATCTGTAAAAATGAAAACAATTTTCGAAAGGACAAGTTCATTATTTTAGCAAATTCCAATTTCCTTTTATTACTATAATCACAACGGCATGGTATAGAAACTTCCTACTAATATCTAGAAAGCGTCATAGAGCTGCGTCAATGTGTCACTATGGAGGGAATGGATCATTCCAGATAGGGTGTGATGTATAGTTCTGTCATATAACAAATGAGATACATCACCCCAACATCTTTCTTCAGTTTTGTTTCTGATCATTTGTTTGAACGCTGTCCAGTCACTGTTAATTTGTTCACATATGTATTGATGGGGATTCACTCAGCAGTTCTGCATAGACCGATTGCAGGTCGGCATATTGCTCGATTTAAAACAACATATACCGGAAGTGCACAAAACCTGAAACTGAAGTGCACTAAAATCATTCCAAAAAGTCGATTGTAACCCACAATCGCCTGTATGTATGCCATATCAACCATGGTTAAACTCTAGATGCGGTCCCCACTTGTGAGTGGAAGAAACAAAACTAAATATGTCTAAGGAACCTGACATCAATTATTTTTAACCAAAACAACATAATTTCGTTCTCATAGAGGTGAAGACGTTAAGAGCGAAGTCATGGACCCTGAGCGAAATATTTGTGTCCTTTTTGAGTCAGATCAAGGAAAAGAGATCGATCTGTTACCTTCTGAACACAGGTTAATGCAAGGCTAAAGAAGATCAATGGGCGGTAAGCACCTCCTACAGACAAAATCAGAAGAAAGATGCTCAGATTCTTTAATATCTTCTCACAAATTGTCGAGGGACACAGTCTTTATGAATGGTACAGGGTAGAAGATTGTATGTGTTCATATACGGTTAAATGTGCATTCATATTTATCATGCATCGGTAATATCACCACCGGCATTTGTTAAAAAAACAGGCAGAGATTTAATGGGTCCAGCAACAAGGAGCATCCTTTGACTGTAAAATAAAATATGTGCTTAACCGTTTGTGTAACAGCAGGATTTTAGCCTCCAAACTCAGTCTTAATGCAGTCATATATTGCAGGTTTGCATGTCTTTTCCTAAGAATATATTGTTATTGTCTCAATGTTGGCATATAATGATCATTCTGGTGAAGTAGAGTACTGTCTCCATGTTAATGTTGAGTATCTAACCTTGGAGTAATAATTACTATTGTCTTTGACTACAAAACGACATCCTACCAAATCTGCTGCTTCGTTTCGTTTCGTGTGCACATGTAGTGTTTTGTATTTTGCTGACGACAAGTTAAGACCAGTGAGGGGAGTTTTCCCAGAGGAAATATTGCTTTTCCACCTAAACTAGTCTGTGAAGGTACCGATAACCTCCCATCCACTTCCCCAGCTACAGAAATAAGGTTTAATCTGTCTTCAAATACTAGTTCCGGTCTAATTCCTTTTCCGCTTGAGAGCCATTGTCGTTTTTCTGCTCCTAAATGGGATTTCACGTGCAACAGATTCAAACGTGTACACACTCGACGTAGCTCCTGCATTTTTTGTGTGAAGCACTTTCTTTCTCATTAGATATTAATAGTGTCCAAATAAATCTGGGCAAACATAACTTAGCACAAACTCATTCTCATTTACCAGATTAGAAAATATTGGAATTAACATTGAACCAAAACATATTTTTGATGTCTCTCTAATCTAGAATTACATATATATATAGGAATTACACCGGTATATATATATATATAAAACAGAGATTATAAAAGTACACATGGTATATTATATGGTAAAACACCTGGGATAGAGGCACGTGGTGGTTAATTGATCTGCCTAAGATGCATGCAGCAACGCCTTCTACTCTCATTACAATTTTAATGTGCTCTTAGTTGAGTTGTCAAACTGAAGCAGGGACAAATGTTCAGTTCTCAACTCATTACCCTGGTGACCTCATTTATGGTTGAAGATGATTTGACATTTGGCATTAGAGAGCTGTATTGATTTAACATTTTTCTGCAGATCTAAAGTATAATACATGTGGATATTGTATTCCTGAACATTATTAACTACTTTTATCTAGTAAGTAGAAAGTAAGCAGGGACATAGGAATAGTTGGGTGAAATCCTCATTGTGCAGTGGGAGTTAGCATTGGATTATACATACATACATATATATATATATATATATATATATATATATATATATATATATATATATATATATATATATATATATATATATATATATTATATATATATTATATTATGGTGATGTGCACCATTTAAAAAGTAGTTAACCAATTGCTATTCTTGGCAACCATTCGTCACATTGCATTACATTGAGTGTGATAATTAAATACTAACAAATTATTAATTAGTTTTCAGAATAAGCCTATATCACCTCTCTCAAATTTCACTTCTTCTTTCCATAGAACTGCCTCTTAATCCTCTCATGTTTTTTTGTATTGAGATAGTCCAGGTTATTTTCAGAAAAACTAATTTCATTATATCTTGGTATATGAGGAGAGTTTCCTTCCTGGAGATATTTGCACTCAAACATCAGTCTCCGTGATATCATATATCATATTAGATTACACAATCTTCATCTTGCTCATAATCATTCACATTTAAGCTTCATGTAAAATGTATCATTGAGATGTGGGTATATGCATATCTCATGATCCCAAATTGTCATACAGCCACTCAACAAAAGATTATGTCACTCATCATTTATCTGTGGATCATTCTGCCAGGATATTGAACTTCATCAGATCTATAGCATCAATGTATGTTTATCAAATATCACTCTCATCTCATGTTTCTACCAGCTCTCTTGTGTCAGCTCATGTGCAATGTGAGATCCTACCCTTGTGCGATGTATACTATATGTATTAATGTATTTCCGCGCTTTGAGTTCCTGCACTGTGATCATATAGTAAGCCCTGAAAGTCCCGTGCTCATAAATAAGGTCATGACTGAAAAAGAGTGGAATCTTATAAAAGGTCATGGGAACATTTAGACTGTGATCTTACAGAAAGCCATAGGAATGTAAAGACGGTAATCTTATAAAGGCCATGGGAACATATAGACAAGCATATTATTGTCGGACGTGGGAACATATAGACTATAATCTTGTATACTGACACGATTGTGATCTTACAAAAGGCAATTGGAACCTATAGACTGTGGTCTTACAGATGGCCATGGAAACAGATAACAAACAGGGGAACATGTAGACTGTGATCTTATAATCGGACATGGGAACCCTGGTCTTATATAAAGTCATGGATGAAAAATGTGGTACAACAGAAGACCACGGGAATCTATAGACTGTGATCCTATAGAGGGACATGCAAACATATAGACTGTGCTCATATAACACAGGAACATAAAGACTGGGATCTAAAAGTCGGACATGGGAACATATATACCGCCATCACAAATGTAATTGGAATATAAATGCTATCAAATAAGAGGTAAGGTTTAATCTGATCAAATCGTGTTAAAATCTAATAGTTAAAACTTTACATTGAATAGACCTTTTTCACATTTTATCAAAGAAACCTTTGTCAAATTATTAAGTTTCTTGTACACATCGTATATATATACAATAATTATAAAGGAATCATATAAAGCTGTCATCACAAAAATGGTACATCTACAATGATATCATATATTAGGCGATATATCAATTTAATAAATTATTTAATAAATGGAACATTTTATCAAATCAATGTGAGTTGTATAAGATATTTGCACAACATGTACATGTAAAAGGAATTAACATAAAAAGTGCAATATATATATGTATATATATATTTATATTTCTTTATATATATTCATATATATGTAGCACAATTGTAGCACAATTTATCAAATACACTAATTAAATTTAATATCTTTGAATACTTTGGGTCAATATTGGAGATATTTACAAAGTTTGTACAAAGATAATCAGTGTTCACAAGTAATTCGGTTATTATGAGATTTTGATCAACATTCAGGTGTTAAGCACAGCAGAGAAATTGTAGAAGTGCAATATTTCCCTGCCATCTCCGTAAGCTGACAATCTTTATTAAGCGTAAAGGATAGCTGTATCAGAGGATAGATAGATAATTAAGAATAATATTTGTGACCACGTTGCACAAATATTAATGGTCATCTTGGAAAACATATCATGAAGAAGAATATGCTTGTGCTAATGGAATACATAAAATTAAAATGTCCAAATCATACACTTGGTTACAATGTAGTATGTAAACCCAAAAATATTGATTCAAAAGTAATATATACTTTGTTGATATAGATATGAGAATATTTGAGAATTATATTACGTATTTGAGAATCAACAATAATATCAAAAGCATATCACTATTTGTAAAGCTAACAGCATGATATCCTGTGGTTTATGGGAAATAGTCTCTAGTTATATTGCTTACATAATGATCGCATGATCTCATTTCTAGAATACTCCTTCTTCTCTGAGAGAGAAAACAAATATATTGAGAATAATGAGACAATATTGCACTTCTAGATATCAATTTACTTAACTTGGAGGATTACTCAGATGAAATAAATCTTTTTTTTCGGGATTTGTGGGTTATAGAGTAATGAATACAACTCAAAGGTGAATTTAAAAAGGAAAAGTTCTCAGGGAGACATTTTTTGTAAAGATTGTAGATGGAATAACTCACTTGGCCCGTATTTGCTGAGCAGCACTCATCTCAGACCTGTGACGTCATCAGACAGTGTCAAGCACAAAATAGACAACAATGGCGAAGTGCAAGGAGTGAGCACAAACCCACAGCCACAGTACGGTACGCCCACACACAACCTCCTCAGCCACACCACTTCATGGCTTAATTTATTTTTTTTCATACATTTATAAATGCTCCATTTTTTTGGCATTCCTAATCTTTATATACTAACAATTTTCTAAGGGGCCATATAGTGGAAGCGCATCGATTGATATTTTGGCCGGAACCTTTATATGCGTGCTCAAATCTACACAGATCTGAAGTCATTGTGAATAGTTATCAGTTAAATTCTCAACTCGATTCTGGTTGATTAATGGAAATGAGAAAGGATTGCACCAAAACAAAAAAATACAATCTACTTTTGATCTGATTTCTTTGAATTGCAATATTTTTTTAGAAAGCCGGTTCTGTCCCAGAAGACGCTTCCAGCGGAGCTATGTGGCGATATATCTTTGAATTAAAGATTGGCTTGCCACATTGAGTATCCTCATTCTGGCAAATCCAATGTGAAGTGCACACAGAGCTGTCTGCCCCTGACCATGACTAATACAATTATCGCATATCTCACGAGATCTCGCACTTGAATAATCATCTGAACCCAAACACATCAAGAACCCCTGCTTAAATAAACTGATCAAGATTTTCATCGGGGAATGTAAATCGTAATGAAATGGAACCAGGCTTGTTTGTGGTGGACGATATTTAAAAAGGATTGGTTGGTGAAAGGTGGTTGTCTGTAGTTGCACCGTGTGTCAATCAATAATGCGCAAAGGTTCAACATTTAAAATATAATATGTCAATTATGAAAACGTATGCATGATATTCATTTCCTGTGAGTATAATCTCAAATAATAATGGAGTATATATATATATATATATATATATATATATATATATATATATATATATACAATGGTTTACCGATAATAACTATAGAAATAAATTTACAACAAAAGTAGCCCATGTCTGGAGCCCTCTCTTATTAAGCTGTGGAAACGGTAGAGGTAAAACTTTTGATTTAATAAATCTTAACTAAGTATTATTGAGTGTTTCTGATTTGTTGATAACTTCACAAAACAGTAAAAAATATCAAGAATGAGTAAGTAATCGTCGAAAATTCCAAAAGAATGACCTGCTTTTTGGTATTTTATTAATAATCAAAAAAATATTAAATTAGAATTCACTTCATATTTGACCGGAAACTTATGTCTTTATAAGCATTTATATGTACAGTTTAAATTGGTCATTTGATGAATATCTGGATAGGAGATCATGTTTGCTATGTCACAAGTATCTCCATTATAACAGTTGTGTATCTAATAGGGGATCTATAAAGGAAGCTTACACATCAGGATTTTAACTACTATTATCTAGTACATAGCTGGGAAGCAGGGGCATAGAAACTTTCTAGCTGGGTGAAATCCTAAATCCTCCTTGTTGCAGTGGCAGTTAGCATTGGATATATATATATATATATATATATATATATATATATATATATATATATATATATATATATATATATATATATATATATATTGTCTTGCTGCAACAGTCTGCTACAACACAGCATGGGATATTCACATTGGTAATTGTGGCTGGAATGAAAAGCCATTTGTGCAATCATCATATTGGCAAGTCCAGCAAGCATAACGAACCACGGGATGATCTCCAAGAGTAGCATTCACCCCGGAACATGGGAGATTTATACTGGTAATTGTAGCTAGCACGCTGGCTCATGAGATCATGAGACTGGCTAGTCCAGCAAGCACTATGGGTAATGGGATCTCCATACTGACAAAGATAGCTGCCACTTGATCATGCTGATCATGGGATGATCATGGGATGATCATGGGATGATCATGGGATGATCGTGGGAAGAACAAACTGGGAAGTATAGCTATCTCCCAGGATAATGGGAAATTCTTACCGGCATACTACAGGACGATATTGTCTTGACTAGCTGGGTTATTAGGTCACTAAAGTACAATGGTAAATTAATCAAATATATTTTGCAGATGGAAACTGACTTTTTTCAAGTAGAAATAGAAATATTTGTTCATTTTGAAACATCCACTAAAGATAACATGAATTTATAATTTCAATAATAATTCCTTTCTAAAATTCGTTTAAGAAGGTTACTCTTTTTCGGACAGGACAATCAAGATGGCACTAGTACTGGCAAAGCCAAGATTCACATATTCTGGTTGTAATCTTACACTGACCATCATGGCATGAAACTCTAGCCAGTATGTGCCCACAAGATTTCTAAGAAAATGGAAAGAATATGTTGTTTTTGCTGAGCATCAAAGGAAATGATGGTCTTTTATCACCACTTTTCATACTGAAATATTCATATAATATAATTGTATAAATGCCATGTTAGGGTGCAGTTATGAAATAAAAAAATCAGTGTAAAAAGTCAAACATTTCATTGACGATATATGTAACTGTAAATCGATATGACTGACCTAGATGTTATGTGGTTTGGTATATATTGGGCTCATCAGGACACATACATGGACATGACAACATCTGTAGGCAAATCTGTGTTATTAGATAATATTGATATTATTTGACTAGCGTACTAACATAACCATAGGGCAATGGTCTCAGGTAATATCACTAGGCAAGCGTAATATGACACAATATTACCTTGAACATTAAGCAATAGTTGTAAACTTTACCAGTGCATGTTCATGAACTAGAGAAAAAGAAGAAATCGGTAGCTGGAAGAAGCCTGTCTTTTATCTGCATGCATAGCGCTACAAGGCTTCATGCAGCCTGCCAGTGCTGATGAATATAACAATAAGCCCGCTCTGTATTGACACAGAGCACAACATCTACCATATGCTGGCCTTTGATGATGCAATTAACACATTACTCATACCTGAATGAAGACCACAAAAATAAATAAAGTTAGAATATACAATGTCTGTATTCTTAAAGCTTTAAGAAAAAATATACAAAAAGCATGGGGTCAATATCATTTAGTTGAATTCAGCTCCAAAGTGTTGCAGGTTCGTTTGAATGTGATTTTGTTTTTTTCATTTTATCTTTAGGGAAGTGTCTGAATTATACTGACGCCGAGATATTAGGCAATATTTTTGTACATGTATGTGAGATCAATACTCATTATGGGTGTGCGAAGGTATCTGGAGGTGTGAAAACACGTTGGTTTTTCTTGTGATCAGCTTCCTGTATGCACCAGTGAGCACGGCTTCAAGCCAACATTGTGGGTTATGGGACAAACCATTGTGGGGAATTGACAAGGTTTGCTGTGCAACCTTCGTGGCGCTTTCATTGCAGGAGATTGCAGAGTTACGGCAATAGTCAAGGGAGATTTAACCTTTGCTTGGTATGAGACGTCGGTGGCTACACACATTCTCATTATCAGGTAATTGCTCCCGACGGGATTCTACGGGGTCTTGTAACAGGTAATTTCCATCATTCAAACAAGCAAGCAGTCAGTAAACTCTCAGTAAATAACATGACTTCACAGACACAAGTTGTCAATATACAAAGAAAGGCTATGAGACTACATAAAAACATTAGTGGCCAAATCTTCTCTAAGCCATTCATTTTAAGCTTGTGGGTGTTTTTTTAGCAAGTGCATGCTTATGCACAAGTATATCAGGAAGCGTGTACATAGCACAGCATTTAATTGATAGGACTAATAAGACAAGTGCTTATTATGTAACAAATATAAACTTACCCATCAAACTTCTTAGCTGTGGTTGCCAATACAGAGATGCTGTGCAGAACTAGGAAAATGAAAGTACCCCACCGCCTTGCTATCCCCATACTTCAGGCAGGTGGTTAATCCAGAATACGTTAATCCATTCACATTAATAACCTTTTGCTCACATACAGGTATATCCTTATGGCGTAGTTTGACACATTACATAAGATGGATTAAAGGAGGAGCTACATATATTCCTTAGTAACTGTTGGCTCGGCATCGGACCCCTATTATCGCCTTCGGCTTGGAGAGAGGAGGTCTAGGGGCCTAACCAAGGAGTCCCGGGATGAGCTGCTCATATCAGTCTCAGATCTCCTGTGCTCATCACCAACGTTCCATTGCTCACCTTAACAAACCGTGTTCACCTGGAAAGATATCCAAGTCATTTCATGTCAAAAAGTTTCTTTTTTTTAAATCAATAATTATAAACTTGACAAACTGCCAGAGGAGTTGAGCATGGGGTTGGTCTCCCTTTGTGAGTTCACTGTCCTGTTGTGTTATTACAGATGGTGGGCTGGTTGTGTTTGCGGTGCAGCATTTGCTGGTACATATATGTCTCCAGGCACAGTGGTGCGTGTCAGAAAGACAAGCTCATGTTGACATAGCCACAATGCCACTGGCTGCGCCGAGCCGGCAGCCTCTCAAGCGGGCAGGGGGACCCTCCGCCCGGCATCGCTGATTCACATTTTACTCTCTGGCTGTATTAGAGCCTTCTCCTCCCTCTGACCGGATTTAGAGACATATATGCATAAATATATCTAACCATGTTATCTTCTCTTAATTTTGATTTATGATTTGTACTCTTAGATCACAGTTATATATGATTAGCGTCTAATTCTTGTGGTTATATTTTACAAGTGTCCACTACATTCAAACTAATGGTTATATTTGATTAGCGTCTGAAACTCTCAGGCCGATTGCTATGTTTGACTAGTGTCTAATAGGCTCAGACGTATAGTCATATTTGACTAGGGTCTAATTCTCGCTGTCTCGGTTTTTCACTCTCTGGCTTCCTTTATAGACTTTATAGACACTTTCATCGCTTATAATTAGCGACATATACCCTCTGGCTTAGAAAGTGTCAACATCTATGGTTCGATTTGAAAATAGCGTAGCATACAGTCCTATTTGCGTGCAGCCACCGATGACTATTATTGACTGTGATCGATACTTTCCGGTTCTACTCAGTTCATCCTAAGTTCCTTTATGCAGCAGCTACCAGAGAATCCACTTCCAATGTCTGCTCTATTATGTGCGCGATGAAGCATGACTCTTTACGAGGCCACTTCACAGTATCTTCACTGCATCAACCATATATCTGAGTTTTGAGGCCATTCATGCTCGGATCGTTTCACTCATACTCACATTATCGTCAACTGAGGTGTTATTTCTAGAGATATGTGTGACACGATTAATTCTGACAATTAATAAAGACGATTCTAATTATAATAAAACAATCTCAAACATATTAATAAAAGAATATGTATTGGTAAGACTAGTGCTGGTCATGTGTTTTATGAAAAAAAGTCCTTCATTAATGTTATTAACTATGCACCAATCTGACATTCATTATTGGCAATGCAGACGACTGATGGTTTGGCGCAGGATGTTGGTGTCTGTCTTTGGTGGTCACTTCATGCCCAGTGGTGGCAGATCTACATGTCAGGCTGGAGGGATGGCTTGTACTGGACCTAATCTCGCTATACTCTCCCTGTCCATACTGTGTCAGGCTGGAGGGATGGCCTCTACTGAACCTGACCTCGCTATACTCTCCCTGTCCATACTGTGTCAGGCTGGAGGGATGGCTTGTACTGGACCTAACCTCGCTATACTCTCCCTGTCCATACTGTGTCAGGCTGGAGGGATGGCCTGTACTGAACCTAACCTCTCTATACTCTCCCTGTCCATACTGTGTCAGGCTGGAGGGATGGCCTGTACTGAACCTGACCTATCTATACTCTCCCTGTCCATACTGTGTCAGGCTGGAGGGATGGCCTCTACTGAACCTGACCTCGCTATACTCTCCCTGTCCATACTGTGTCAGGCTGGAGGGATGGCTTGTACTGGACCTAACCTCTCTATACTCTCCCTGTCCATACTGTGTCAAGCTGGAGGGATGGCCTTCACTGAACCTGAACTCTCTATACTCTCCCTGTCCATACTGTGTCAGGCTGGAGGGATGGCCTGTACTGAACCTGACCTCTCTATACTCTCCCTGTCCATACTGTGTCAGGCTGGAGGGATGGCCTGTACTGAACCTAACCTCTCTATACTCTCCCTGTCCATACTGTGTCAAGCTGGAGGGATGGCTTGTACTGAACCTAACCTCTCTATATTCTCCCTGTCCATACTGTGTCAGGCTGGAGGGATGGCTTGTACTGGACCTTACCTCTCTATACTCTCCCTGTCCATACCGTGTCAGGCTGTAGGGATGGCTTGTACTGGACCTAACCTCGCTATACTCTCCCTGTCCATACTGTGTCAGGCTGGAGGGATGGCTTGTACTGAACCTAACCTCGCTATACTCTCCCTGTCCATACTGTGTCAGGCTGGAGGGATGGCCTCTACTGAACCTGACCTCGCTATACTCTCCCTGTCCATACTGTGTCAGGCTGGAGGGATGGCTTGTACTGGACCTAACCTCTCTATACTCTCCCTGTCCATACTGTGTCAAGCTGGAGGGATGGCCTGTACTGAACCTGAACTCTCTATACTCTCCCTGTCCATACTGTGTCAGGCTGGAGGGATGGCCTGTACTGAACCTGACCTCTCTATACTCTCCCTGTCCATACTGTGTCAGGCTGGAGGGATGGCCTGTACTGAACCTAACCTCTCTATACTCTCCCTGTCCATACTGTGTCAAGCTGGAGGGATGGCTTGTACTGAACCTAACCTCTCTATATTCTCCCTGTCCATACTGTGTCAGGCTGGAGGGATGGCTTGTACTGGACCTTACCTCTCTATACTCTCCCTGTCCATACCGTGTCAGGCTGGAGGGATGGCTTGTACTGGACCTTACCTCTCTATACTCTCCCTGTCCATACCGTGTCAGGCTGTAGAGATGGCCTGTACTGAACCTAACCTCTCTATACTCTCCCTGTCTATACTGTGTCAGGCTGGAGGGATGGCCTGTACTGAACCTGACCTCGCTATACTCTCCCTGTCCATACTGTGTCAGGCTGGAGGGATGGCTTGTACTGAACCTAACCTCGCTATACTCTCCCTGTCCATACTGTGTCAGGCTGGAGGGATGGCCTCTACTGAACCTGACCTCTCTATACTCTCCCTGTCCATACTGTGTCAGGCTGGAGGGATGGCTTGTACTGGACCTAACCTCTCTATACTCTCCCTGTCCATACTGTGTCAAGCTGGAGGGATGGCCTGTACTGAACCTGAACTCTCTATACTCTCCCTGTCCATACTGTGTCAGGCTGGAGGGATGGCCTGTACTGAACCTGAACTCTCTATACTCTCCCTGTCTATACTGTGTCAGGCTGGAGGGATGGCTTGTACTGGACCTTACCTCTCTATACTCTCCCTGTCCATACCGTGTCAGGCTGTAGGGATGGCTTGTACTGAACCTATCCTCGCTATACTCTCCCTGTCCATACTGTGTCAGGCTGGAGGGATGGCTTGTACTGAACCTAACCTCGCTATACTCTCCCTGTCCATACTGTGTCAGGCTGGAGGGATGGCCTCTACTGAACCTGACCTCGCTATACTCTCCCTGTCCATACTGTGTCAGGCTGGAGGGATGGCTTGTACTGGACCTAACCTCTCTATACTCTCCCTGTCCATACTGTGTCAAGCTGGAGGGATGGCCTGTACTGAACCTGAACTCTCTATACTCTCCCTGTCCATACTGTGTCAGGCTGGAGGGATGGCCTGTACTGAACCTGACCTCTCTATACTCTCCCTGTCCATACTGTGTCAGGCTGGAGGGATGGCCTGTACTGAACCTAACCTCTCTATACTCTCCCTGTCCATACTGTGTCAGGCTGGAGGGATGGCTTGTACTGAACCTAACCTCTCTATATTCTCCCTGTCCATACTGTGTCAGGCTGGAGGGATGGCCTGTACTGAACCTATCCTCTCTATATTCTCCCTGTCCATACTGTGTCAGGCTGGAGGGATGGCCTGTACTGAACCCAACCTCTCTATACTCTCCCTGTCCATACTGTGTCAAGCTGGAGGGATGGCTTGTACTGAACCTAACCTCTCTATATTCTCCCTGTCCATACTGTGTCAGGCTGGAGGGATGGCCTGTACTGAACCTGACCTCTCTATACTCTCCCTGTCCATACTGTGTCAGGCTGGAGGGATGGCCTGTACTGAACCTAACCTCTCTATACTCTCCCTGTCCATACTGTGTCAAGCTGGAGGGATGGCTTGTACTGAACCTAACCTCTCTATATTCTCCCTGTCCATACTGTGTCAAGCTGGAGGGATGGCTTGTACTGAACCTAACCTCTCTATATTCTCCCTGTCCATACCATGTCAGGCTGGAGGGATGGCTTGTACTGGACCTTACCTCTCTATACTCTCCCTGTCCATACCGTGTCAGGCTGTAGGGATGGCTTGTACTGGACCTTACCTCTCTATACTCTCCCTGTCCATACCGTGTCAGGCTGTAGAGATGGCCTGTACTGAACCTAACCTCTCTATACTCTCCCTGTCTATACTGTGTCAGGCTGGAGGGATGGCCTGTACTGAACCTGACCTCGCTATACTCTCCCTGTCCATACTGTGTCAGGCTGGAGGGATGGCATGTACTGAACCTGAACTCTCTATACTCTTCCTGTCCATACTGTGTCAGGCTGGAGGGATGGCATGTACTGAACCTGACTTCTCTATACTCTCCCTGTCCATACTGTGTCAGGCTGGAGGGATGGCCTGTACTGAACCTGACCTCGCTATACTCTCCCTGTCCATACCGTGTCAGGCTGGAGGGATGGCATGTACTGAACCTGAACTCTCTATACTCTTCCTGTCCATACTGTGTCAGGCTGGAGGGATGGCATGTACTGAACCTGACTTCTCTATACTCTCCCTGTCCATACTGTGTCAGGCTGTAGGGATGGCTTGTACTGGACCTTACCTCTCTATATTCTCCCTGTCCATACCATGTCAGGCTGGAGGGATGGCCTGTACTGAACCTGAACTCTCTATACTCTCCCTGTCCATACTGTGTCAGGCTGGAGGGATGGCATGTACTGAACCTGACCTCGCTATACTCTCCCTGTCCATACTGTGTCAGGCTGGAGGGATGGCCTGTACTGAACCTGACTTCTCTATACTCTCCCTGTCCATACTGTGTCAGGCTGGAGGGATGGCATGTACTGAACCTGACTTCTCTATACTCTCCCTGTCCATACCGTGTCAGGCTGGAGGGATGGCATGTACTGAACCTAACCTCTCTATACTCTCCCTGTCCATACTGTGTCAGGCTGGAGGGATGGCATGTACTGAACCTGACCTCTCTATACTCTCCCTGTCCATACTGTGTCAGGCTGGAGGGATGGCATGTACTGAACCTGACTTCTCTATACTCTCCCTGTTCATACTGTGTCAGGCTGGAGGGATGGCCTTCACTGAACCTGACTTCTCTATACTCTCCCTGTCCATACTGTGTCAGGCTGGAGGGATGGCCTGTACTGAACCTGACTTCTCTATACTCTCCCTGTCCATACTGTGTCAGGCTGTAGGGATGGCCTGTACTGAACCTGAACTCTCTATACTCTCCCTGTTCATACTGTGTCAGGCTGGAGGGATGGCATGTACTGAACCTGACCTCTCTATACTCTCCCTGTCCATACTGTGTCAGGCTGGAGGGATGGCCTGTACTGAACCTGAACTCTCTATACTCTCCCTGTTCATACTGCGTCAGGCTGGAGGGATGGCCTGTACTGAACCTGACCTCTCTATACTCTCCCTGTCCATACTGTGTCAGGCTGGAGGGATGGCCTGTACTGAACCTGAACTCTCTATATTCTCCCTGTCCATACTGTGTCAGGCTGGAGGGATGGCATGTACTGAACCTGACTTCTCTATACTCTCCCTGTCCATACTGTGTCAGGCTGGAGGGATGGCCTGTACTGAACCTGAACTCTCTATACTCTCCCTGTCCATACTGTGTCAAGCTGGAGGGATGGCTTGTACTGAACCTATCCTCTATATTCTCCCTGTCCATACTGTGTCAGGCTGGAGGGATGGCCTGTACTGAACCTATCCTCTATACTCTCCCTGTCCATACTGTGTCAGGCTGGAGGGATGGCCTGTACTGAACCTATCCCCTATATTCTCACTGTCCATACTGTGTCAGGCTGGAGGGATGGCATGTACTGAACCTGACTTCTCTATACTCTCCCTGTCCATACTGTGTCAGGCTGGAGGGATGGCCTGTACTGAACCTGACCTCTCTATACTCTCCCTGTCCATACTGTGTCAGGCTGGAGGGATGGCATGTACTGACCCTGACCTCTCTATACTCTCCCTGTCCATACTGTGTCAAGCTGGAGGGATGGCTTGTACTGAACCTATCCTCTATATTCTCCCTGTCCATACTGTGTCAGGCTGGAGGGATGGCCTGTACTGAACCTATCCTCTATACTCTCCCTGTCCATACTGTGTCAGGCTGGAGGGATGGCCTGTACTGAACCTATCCCCTATATTCTCACTGTCCATACTGTGTCAGGCTGGAGGGATGGCATGTACTGAACCTGACTTCTCTATACTCTCCCTGTCCATACTGTGTCAGGCTGGAGGGATGGCCTGTACTGAACCTGACCTCTCTATACTCTCCCTGTCCATACTGTGTCAGGCTGGAGGGATGGCATGTACTGACCCTGACCTCTCTATACTCTCCCTGTCCATACCGTGTCAGGCTGGAGGGATGGCCTGTACTGAACCTAACCTCTCTATACTCTCCCTGTCCATACCGTGTCAGGCTGGAGGGATGGCCTGTACTGAACCTGAACTCTCTATACTCTTCCTGTCCATACTGTGTCAGGCTGGAGGGATGGCATGTACTGAACCTATCCTCTATACTCTCCCTGTCCATACCGTGTCAGGCTGGAGGGATGGCCTGTACTGAACCTAACCTCTCTATACTCTCCCTGTCCATACCGTGTCAGGCTGGAGGGATGGCATGTACTGAACCTGACTTCTCTATACTCTCCCTGTCCATACCGTGTCAGGCTGGAGGGATGGCCTGTACTGAACCTATCCTCTATACTCTCCCTGTCCATACTGTGTCAGGCTGGAGGGATGGCCTGTACTGAACCTGACTTCTCTATACTCTCCCTGTCCATACTGTGTCAGGCTGGAGGGATGGCCTGTACTGAACCTGACCTCTCTATACTCTCCCTGTCCATACTGTGTCAGGCTGGAGGGATGGCCTGTACTGAACCTGACCTCTCTATACTCTCCCTGTCCATACTGTGTCAAGCTGGAGGGATGGCCTGTACTGAACCTATCCTCTATACTCTCCCTGTCCATACTGTGTCAGGCTGGAGGGATGGCCTGTACTGAACCTATCCTCTATACTCTCCCTGTCCATACTGTGTCAGGCTGTAGGGATGGCCTGTACTGACCCTGACCTCTCTATACTCTCCCTGTCCATACCGTGTCAGGCTGGAGGGATGGCCTGTACTGAACCTGAACTCTCTATACTCTCCCTGTTCATACTGTGTCAGGCTGGAGGGATGGCATGTACTGAACCTGACCTCTCTATACTCTCCCTGTCCATACTGTGTCAGGCTGGAGGGATGGCCTGTACTGAACCTGAACTCTCTATACTCTCCCTGTTCATACTGCGTCAGGCTGGAGGGATGGCCTGTACTGAACCTGACCTCTCTATACTCTCCCTGTCCATACTGTGTCAGGCTGGAGGGATGGCCTGTACTGAACCTGACTTCTCTATACTCTCCCTGTCCATACTGTGTCAGGCTGGAGGGATGGCATGTACTGACCCTGACCTCTCTATACTCTCCCTGTCCATACCGTGTCAGGCTGGAGGGATGGCCTGTACTGAACCTAACCTCTCTATACTCTCCCTGTCCATACCGTGTCAGGCTGGAGGGATGGCCTGTACTGAACCTATCCCCTATATTCTCCCTGTCCATACTGTGTCAGGCTGGAGGGATGGCCTGTACTGAACCTATCCCCTATATTCTCACTGTCCATACTGTGTCAGGCTGGAGGGATGGTCTGTACTGAACCTATCCTCTATACTCTCCCTGTCCATACTGTGTCAGGCTGGAGGGATGGCCTGTACTGAACCTGACCTCTCTATACGCTCCCTGTCCATACTGTGTCAGGCTGGAGGGATGGTCTGTACTGAACCTATCCCCTATATTCTCACTGTCCATACTGTGTCAGGCTGGAGGGATGGTCTGTACTGAACCTATCCTCTATACTCTCCCTGTCCATACTGTGTCAGGCTGGAGGGATGGCCTGTACTGAACCTGACTTCTCTATACTCTCCCTGTCCATACTGTGTCAGGCTGGAGGGATGGCCTGTACTGAACCTGACCTCTCTATACTCTCCCTGTCCATACTGTGTCAGGCTGGAGGGATGGCCTGTACTGAACCTGAACTCTCTATACTCTCCCTGTCCATACTGTGTCAGGCTGGAGGGATGGCATGTACTGAACCTGACCTCTCTATACTCTCCCTGTTCATACCGTGTCAGGCTGGAGGGATGGCCTGTACTGAACCTATCCTCTATACTCTCCCTGTCCATACTGTGTCAGGCTGGAGGGATGGCCTGTACTGAACCTATCCTCTATACTCTCCCTGTCCATACTGTGTCAGGCTGGAGGGATGGCCTGTACTGAACCTGAACTCTCTATACTCTCCCTGTCCATACTGTGTCAAGCTGGAGGGATGGCCTGTACTGAACCTATCCTCTATACTCTCCCTGTCCATACTGTGTCAGGCTGGAGGGATGGCCTGTACTGAACCTGACCTCTCTATACTCTCCCTGTCCATACTGTGTCAGGCTGGAGGGATGGCCTGTACTGAACCTATCCTCTATACTCTCCCTGTCCATACTGTGTCAGGCTGGAGGGATGGCCTGTACTGAACCTAACCTCTCTATACTCTCCCTGTCCATACTGTGTCAGGCTGGAGGGATGGCCTGTACTGAACCTATCCTCTATACTCTCCCTGTCCATACTGTGTCAGGCTGGAGGGATGGCCTGTACTGAACCTGACCTCTCTATACTCTCCCTGTCCATACTGTGTCAGGCTGGAGGGATGGCCTGTACTGAACCTGACCTCTCTATACTCTCCCTGTCCATACTGTGTCAGGCTGGAGGGATGGCCTGTACTGAACCTGACCTCTCTATACTCTCCCTGTCCATACTGTGTCAGGCTGGAGGGATGGCATGTACTGACCCTGACCTCTCTATACTCTCCCTGTCCATACCGTGTCAGGCTGGAGGGATGGCCTGTACTGAACCTGACCTCTCTATACTCTCCCTGTCCATACTGTGTCAGGCTGGAGGGATGGCCTGTACTGAACCTGACCTCTCTATACTCTCCCTGTCCATACTGTGTCAGGCTGGAGGGATGGCCTGTACTGAACCTGACCTCTCTATACTCTCCCTGTCCATACTGTGTCAGGCTGGAGGGATGGCATGTACTGACCCTGACCTCTCTATACTCTCCCTGTCCATACTGTGTCAGGCTGTAGGGATGGCCTGTACTGAACCTGAACTCTCTATACTCTTCCTGTCCATACTGTGTCAGGCTGGAGGGATGGCCTGTACTGAACCTGACCTCTCTATACTCTCCCTGTCCATACTGTGTCAGGCTGGAGGGATGGCCTGTACTGAACCTGAACTCTCTATACTCTTCCTGTTCATACTGTGTCAGGCTGGAGGGATGGCCTGTACTGAACCTGACCTCTCTATACTCTTCCTGTTCATACTGTGTCAGGCTGGAGGGATGGCCTGTACTGAACCTATCCCCTATATTCTCCCTGTCCATACTGTGTCAGGCTGGAGGGATGGCCTGCACTGAACCTAACCTCTCTATACTCTCCCTGTCCATACTGTGTCAGGCTGGAGGGATGGCATGTACTGAACCTATCCCCTATATTCTCACTGTCCATACTGTGTCAGGCTGGAGGGATGGTCTGTACTGAACCTATCCTCTATACTCTCCCTATCCATACTGTGTCAGGCTGGAGGGATGGCCTGTACTGAACCTGACCTCTCTATACTCTTCCTGTTCATACTGTGTCAGGCTGGAGGGATGGCCTGTACTGAACCTGACCTCTCTATACTCTTCCTGTTCATACTGTGTCAGGCTGGAGGGATGGCCTGTACTGAACCTATCCCCTATATTCTCCCTGTCCATACTGTGTCAGGCTGGAGGGATGGCATGTACTGAACCTATCCCCTATATTCTCACTGTCCATACTGTGTCAGGCTGGAGGGATGGTCTGTACTGAACCTATCCTCTATACTCTCCCTATCCATACTGTGTCAGGCTGGAGGGATGGCCTGTACTGAACCTGACCTCTCTATACGCTCCCTGTCCATACTGTGTCAGGCTGGAGGGATGGCATGTACTGAACCTATCCCCTATATTCTCACTGTCCATACTGTGTCAGGCTGGAGGGATGGTCTGTACTGAACCTATCCTCTATACTCTCCCTGTCCATACTGTGTCAGGCTGTAGGGATGGCCTGTACTGAACCTGAACTCTCTATACTCTCCCTGTTCATACTGTGTCAGGCTGGAGGGATGGCCTGTACTGAACCTATCCCCTATATTCTCCCTGTCCATACTGTGTCAGGCTGGAGGGATGGCATGTACTGAACCTATCCTCTATATTCTCACTGTCCATACCGTGTCAGGCTGTAGGGATGGCCTGTACTGAACCTGAACACTCTATACTCTTCCTGTTCATACTGTGTCAGGCTGTAGGGATGGCATGTACTGAACCTGACTTCTCTATACTCTCCCTGTCCATACTGTGTCAGGCTGGAGGGATGGCATGTACTGAACCTGAACACTCTATACTCTTCCTGTTCATACTGTGTCAGGCTGGAGGGATGGCCTGCACTGAACCTGAACTCTCTATACTCTCCCTGTCCATACTGTGTCAGGCTGTAGGGATGGCCTGTACTGAACCTGAACTCTCTATACTCTTCCTGTCCATACTGTGTCAGGCTGGAGGGATGGCCTGTACTGAACCTATCCTCTATATTCTCACTGTCCATACCGTATCAGGCTGTAGGGATGGCATGTACTGAACCTGAACACTCTATACTCTTCCTGTTCATACTGTGTCAGGCTGGAGGGATGGCCTGTACTGAATCTAACCTCTCTATACTCTCCCTGTCCATACTGTGTCAGGCTGGAGGGATGGCCTGTACTGAACCTGACCTCTCTATACTCTCCCTGTCCATACCGTGTCAGGCTGGAGGGATGGCCTGTACTGAATCTAACCTCTCTATACTCTCCCTGTCCATACTGTGTCAGGCTGGAGGGATGGCCTGTACTGAACCTGACCTCTCTATACTCTCCCTGTCCATACTGTGTCAGGCTGGAGGGATGGCCTGTACTGAACCTATCCCCTATATTCTCACTGTCCATACCGTGTCAGGCTGTAGGGATGGCATGTACTGAACCTGAACTCTCTATACTCTCCCTGTCCATACTGTGTCAGGCTGGAGGGATGGCCTTCACTGAACCTAACCTCTCTATACTCTCCCTGTCCATACTGTGTCAGGCTGGAGGGATGGCCTGTACTGAACCTATCCTCTATATTCTCCCTGTCCATACCATGTCAGGCTGTAGGGATGGCCTGTACTGAACCTGACCTCTCTATACTCTCCCTGTCCATACTGTGTCAGGCTGGAGGGATGGCCTTCACTGAACCTGACCTCTCTATACTCTCCCTGTCCATACTGTGTCAGGCTGGAGGGATGGCCTGTACTGAACCTATCCTCTATATTCTCCCTGTCCATACTGTGTCAGGCTGGAGGGATGGCATGTACTGAACCTATCCTCTATACTCTTCCTGTCCATACTGTGTCAGGCTGGAGGGATGGCCTTCACTGAACCTGACCTCTTTAACTCTCCCTGTCCATACTGTGTCAGGCTGGAGGGATGGCCTTCACTGAACCTGACCTCTTTAACTCTCCCTGTCCATACTGTGTCAGGCTGGAGGGATGGCCTGTACTGAACCTATCATCTATACTCTTCCTGTCCATACTGTGTCAGGCTGTAGGGATGGCCTTCACTGAACCTGACCTCTTTAACTCTCCCTGTCCATACTGTGTCAGGCTGGAGGGATGGCCTTCACTGAACCTGACCTCTTTAACTCTCCCTGTCCATACTGTGTCAGGCTGGAGGGATGGCCTGTACTGAACCTATCATCTATACTCTTCCTGTCCATACTGTGTCAGGCTGTAGGGATGGCCTTCACTGAACCTGACCTCTCTATACTCTCCCTGTCCATACTGTGTCATGCTGTAGGGATGGCCTGTACTGAACCTGACCTCTCTATACTCTTCCTGTTCATACCGTGTCAGGCTGTAGGGATGGCCTGTACTGAACCTAACCTCTCTATACTCTCCCTGTCCATACTGTGTCAGGCTGGAGGGATGGCCTGTACTGAACCTAACCTCTCTATACTCTCCCTGTCCATACTGTGTCAGGCTGGAGGGATGGCCTGTACTGAACCTATCCTCTATATTCTCCCTGTCCATACCGTGTCAGGCTGTAGGGATGGCCTGTACTGAACCTAACCTCTCTATACTCTCCCTGTCCATACTGTGTCAGGCTGGAGGGATGGCCTGTACTGAATCTAACCTCTCTATACTCTCCCTGTCCATACTGTGTCAGGCTGGAGGGATGGCCTTCACTGAACCTGACCTCTCTATACTCTCCCTGTCCATACTGTGTCAGGCTGGAGGGATGGCCTTCACTGAACCTGACCTCTTTAACTCTCCCTGTCCATACTGTGTCAGGCTGGAGGGATGGCCTTCACTGAACCTGACCTCTTTAACTCTCCCTGTCCATACTGTGTCAGGCTGGAGGGATGGCCTTCACTGAACCTGACCTCTTTAACTCTCCCTGTCCATACTGTGTCAGGCTGGAGGGATGGCCTGTACTGAACCTATCATCTATACTCTTCCTGTCCATACTGTGTCAGGCTGGAGGGATGGCATGTACTGAACCTGACTTCTCTATACTCTCCCTGTCCATACTGTGTCAGGCTGGAGGGATGGCCTGTACTGAACCTGACCTCTCTATACTCTCCCTGTCCATACTGTGTCAGGCTGGAGGGATGGCCTGTACTGAACCTATCATCTATACTCTCCCTGTTCATACTGTGTCAGGCTGGAGGGATGGCCTGTACTGAACCTATCCTCTATACTCTCCCTGTCCATACTGTGTCAGGCTGGAGGGATGGCCTGTACTGAACCTGACCTCTCTATACTCTCCCTGTCCATACTGTGTCAGGCTGGAGGGATGGCCTGTACTGAACCTGACCTCTTTAACTCTCCCTGTCCATACTGTGTCAGGCTGGAGGGATGGCCTGTACTGAACCTGAACTCTCTATACTCTCCCTGTCCATACTGTGTCAGGCTGGAGGGATGGCCTGTACTGAACCTGACCTCTCTATACTCTCCCTGTCCATACTGTGTCAGGCTGGAGGGATGGCCTGTACTGAACCTGACCTCTCTATACTCTCCCTGTCCATACTGTGTCAGGCTGGAGGGATGGTCTGTACTGAACCTATCCTCTATACTCTCCCTGTCCATACTGTGTCAGGCTGGAGGGATGGCCTGTACTGAACCTGACCTCTCTATACTCTCCCTGTCCATACTGTGTCAGGCTGGAGGGATGGCCTGTACTGAACCTGACCTCTCTATACTCTCCCTGTCCATACTGTGTCAGGCTGGAGGGATGGCATGTACTGAACCTGACCTCTCTATACTCTCCCTGTCCATACCGTGTCAGGCTGGAGGGATGGCCTGTACTGAACCTGAACTCTCTATACTCTCCCTGTTCATACCGTGTCAGGCTGGAGGGATGGCCTGTACTGAACCTGAACTCTCTATACTCTCCCTGTTCATACTGTGTCAGGCTGGAGGGATGGCCTGTACTGAACCTGACCTCTCTATACTCTCCCTGTCCATACCGTGTCAGGCTGGAGGGATGGCCTGTACTGAACCTGAACTCTCTATACTCTCCCTGTTCATACTGTGTCAGGCTGGAGGGATGGCCTGTACTGAACCTATCCCCTATATTCTCCCTGTCCATACTGTGTCAGGCTGGAGGGATGGTTTGTACTGAACCTATCCTCTATACTCTCCCTGTCCATACTGTGTCAGGCTGGAGGGATGGCCTGTACTGAACCTGACCTCTCTATACGCTCCCTGTCCATACTGTGTCAGGCTGGAGGGATGGCCTGTACTGAACCTGACCTCTCTATACTCTCCCTGTCCATACTGTGTCAGGCTGGAGGGATGGCCTGTACTGACCCTGACCTCTCTATACTCTCCCTGTTCATACTGTGTCAGGCTGGAGGGATGGCCTGTACTGAACCTATCCCCTATATTCTCCCTGTCCATACTGTGTCAGGCTGGAGGGATGGCATGTACTGAACCTATCCTCTATATTCTCACTGTCCATACCGTGTCAGGCTGTAGGGATGGCCTGTACTGAACATGAACACTCTATACTCTTCCTGTTCATACTGTGTCAGGCTGTAGGGATGGCATGTACTGAACCTGACTTCTCTATACTCTCCCTGTCCATACTGTGTCAGGCTGGAGGGATGGCATGTACTGAACCTGAACACTCTATACTCTTCCTGTTCATACTGTGTCAGGCTGGAGGGATGGCCTGCACTGAACCTGAACTCTCTATACTCTCCCTGTCCATACTGTGTCAGGCTGTAGGGATGGCCTGTACTGAACCTGAACTCTCTATACTCTTCCTGTCCATACTGTGTCAGGCTGGAGGGATGGCCTGTACTGAACCTATCCTCTATATTCTCACTGTCCATACCGTGTCAGGCTGTAGGGATGGCATGTACTGAACCTGAACACTCTATACTCTTCCTGTTCATACTGTGTCAGGCTGGAGGGATGGCCTGTACTGAACCTGACCTCTCTATACTCTCCCTGTCCATACTGTGTCAGGCTGGAGGGATGGCCTGTACTGAACCTATCCTCTATATTCTCACTGTCCATACCGTGTCAGGCTGTAGGGATGGCCTGTACTGAACCTGACCTCTCTATACTCTCCCTGTCCATACTGTGTCAGGCTGGAGGGATGGCCTGTACTGAACCTGAACTCTCTATACTCTCCCTGTCCATACTGTGTCAGGCTGGAGGGATGGCCTTCACTGAACCTGACTTCTCTATATTCTCCCTGTCCATACCGTGTCAGGCTGTAGGGATGGCCTGTACTGAACCTAACCTCTCTATACTCTCCCTGTCTATACTGTGTCAGGCTGGAGGGATGGCCTGTACTGAATCTAACCTCTCTATACTCTCCCTGTCCATACCGTGTCAGGCTGGAGGGATGGCCTGTACTGAACCTGACCTCTCTATACTCTCCCTGTCCATACTGTGTCAGGCTGGAGGGATGGCCTGTACTGAACCTGACCTCTCTATACTCTTCCTGTTCATACTGTGTCAGGCTGGAGGGATGGCCTGTACTGAACCTAACTTCTCTATACTCTCCCTGTCCATACTGTGTCAGGCTGGAGGGATGGCCTGTACTGAACCTGACCTCTCTATACTCTCCCTGTCCATACTGTGTCAGGCTGGAGGGATGGCCTGTACTGAACCTATCATCTATACTCTCCCTGTTCATACTGTGTCAGGCTGGAGGGATGGCCTGTACTGAACCTATCCTCTATACTCTCCCTGTCCATACTGTGTCAGGCTGGAGGGATGGCCTGTACTGAACCTGACCTCTCTATACTCTCCCTGTCCATACTGTGTCAGGCTGGAGGGATGGCCTGTACTGAACCTGACCTCTTTAACTCTCCCTGTCCATACTGTGTCAGGCTGGAGGGATGGCCTGTACTGAACCTGAACTCTCTATACTCTCCCTGTCCATACTGTGTCAGGCTGGAGGGATGGCCTGTACTGAACCTGACCTCTCTATACTCTCCCTGTCCATACTGTGTCAGGCTGGAGGGATGGCCTGTACTGAACCTGACCTCTCTATACTCTCCCTGTCCATACTGTGTCAGGCTGGAGGGATGGTCTGTACTGAACCTATCCTCTATACTCTCCCTGTCCATACTGTGTCAGGCTGGAGGGATGGCCTGTACTGAACCTGACCTCTCTATACTCTCCCTGTCCATACTGTGTCAGGCTGGAGGGATGGCCTGTACTGAACCTGACCTCTCTATACTCTCCCTGTCCATACTGTGTCAGGCTGGAGGGATGGCATGTACTGAACCTGACCTCTCTATACTCTCCCTGTCCATACCGTGTCAGGCTGGAGGGATGGCCTGTACTGAACCTGAACTCTCTATACTCTCCCTGTTCATACCGTGTCAGGCTGGAGGGATGGCCTGTACTGAACCTGAACTCTCTATACTCTCCCTGTTCATACTGTGTCAGGCTGGAGGGATGGCCTGTACTGAACCTGACCTCTCTATACTCTCCCTGTCCATACCGTGTCAGGCTGGAGGGATGGCCTGTACTGAACCTGAACTCTCTATACTCTCCCTGTTCATACTGTGTCAGGCTGGAGGGATGGCCTGTACTGAACCTATCCCCTATATTCTCCCTGTCCATACTGTGTCAGGCTGGAGGGATGGTTTGTACTGAACCTATCCTCTATACTCTCCCTGTCCATACTGTGTCAGGCTGGAGGGATGGCCTGTACTGAACCTGACCTCTCTATACGCTCCCTGTCCATACTGTGTCAGGCTGGAGGGATGGCCTGTACTGAACCTGACCTCTCTATACTCTCCCTGTCCATACTGTGTCAGGCTGGAGGGATGGCCTGTACTGACCCTGACCTCTCTATACTCTCCCTGTTCATACTGTGTCAGGCTGGAGGGATGGCCTGTACTGAACCTATCCCCTATATTCTCCCTGTCCATACTGTGTCAGGCTGGAGGGATGGCATGTACTGAACCTATCCTCTATATTCTCACTGTCCATACCGTGTCAGGCTGTAGGGATGGCCTGTACTGAACATGAACACTCTATACTCTTCCTGTTCATACTGTGTCAGGCTGTAGGGATGGCATGTACTGAACCTGACTTCTCTATACTCTCCCTGTCCATACTGTGTCAGGCTGGAGGGATGGCATGTACTGAACCTGAACACTCTATACTCTTCCTGTTCATACTGTGTCAGGCTGGAGGGATGGCCTGCACTGAACCTGAACTCTCTATACTCTCCCTGTCCATACTGTGTCAGGCTGTAGGGATGGCCTGTACTGAACCTGAACTCTCTATACTCTTCCTGTCCATACTGTGTCAGGCTGGAGGGATGGCCTGTACTGAACCTATCCTCTATATTCTCACTGTCCATACCGTGTCAGGCTGTAGGGATGGCATGTACTGAACCTGAACACTCTATACTCTTCCTGTTCATACTGTGTCAGGCTGGAGGGATGGCCTGTACTGAACCTGACCTCTCTATACTCTCCCTGTCCATACTGTGTCAGGCTGGAGGGATGGCCTGTACTGAACCTATCCTCTATATTCTCACTGTCCATACCGTGTCAGGCTGTAGGGATGGCCTGTACTGAACCTGACCTCTCTATACTCTCCCTGTCCATACTGTGTCAGGCTGGAGGGATGGCCTGTACTGAACCTGAACTCTCTATACTCTCCCTGTCCATACTGTGTCAGGCTGGAGGGATGGCCTTCACTGAACCTGACTTCTCTATATTCTCCCTGTCCATACCGTGTCAGGCTGTAGGGATGGCCTGTACTGAACCTAACCTCTCTATACTCTCCCTGTCTATACTGTGTCAGGCTGGAGGGATGGCCTGTACTGAATCTAACCTCTCTATACTCTCCCTGTCCATACCGTGTCAGGCTGGAGGGATGGCCTGTACTGAACCTGACCTCTCTATACTCTCCCTGTCCATACTGTGTCAGGCTGGAGGGATGGCCTGTACTGAACCTGACCTCTCTATACTCTTCCTGTTCATACTGTGTCAGGCTGGAGGGATGGCCTGTACTGAACCTAACTTCTCTATACTCTCCCTGTCCATACTGTGTCAGGCTGGAGGGATGGCCTGTACTGAACCTGACCTCTCTATACTCTCCCTGTCCATACTGTGTCAGGCTGGAGGGATGGCCTGTACTGAACCTGACCTCTCTATACTCTCCCTGTCCATACTGTGTCAGGCTGGAGGGATGGCCTGTACTGAACCTGACCTCTCTATACTCTCCCTGTCCATACTGTGTCAGGCTGGAGGGATGGCCTGTACTGAACCTGACCTCTCTATACTCTCCCTGTCCATACTGTGTCAGGCTGGAGGGATGGCCTGTACTGAACCTGACCTCTCTATACTCTCCCTGTCCATACTGTGTCAGGCTGGAGGGATGGCCTGTACTGAACCTGACCTCTCTATACTCTCCCTGTCCATACCGTGTCAGGCTGGAGGGATGGCCTGTACTGAACCTGACTTCTCTATACTCTCCCTGTCCATACTGTGTCAGGCTGGAGGGATGGCCTGTACTGAACCTGAACTCTCTATACTCTCCCTGTCCATACTGTGTCAGGCTGGAGGGATGGCCTGTACTGAACCTGACCTCGCTATACTCTCCCTGTCCATACTGTGTCAGGCTGGAGGGATGGCCTGTACTGAACCTGACCTCGCTATACTCTCCCTGTCCATACTGTGTCAGGCTGGAGGGATGGCCTGTACTGAACCTGACTTCTCTATACTCTCCCTGTCCATACTGTGTCAGGCTGGAGGGATGGCCTGTACTGAACCTGAACTCTCTATACTCTCCCTGTCCATACTGTGTCAGGCTGGAGGGATGGCCTTCACTGAACCTGACCTCGCTATACTCTCCCTGTCCATACTGTGTCAGGCTGTAGAGATGGCCTGTACTGAACCTGACCTCGCTATACTCTCCCTGTCCATACTGTGTCAGGCTGGAGGGATGGCCTGTACTGAACCTGACTTCTCTATACTCTCCCTGTCCATACTGTGTCAGGCTGGAGGGATGGCCTGTACTGAACCTGACCTCGCTATACTCTCCCTGTCCATACTGTGTCAGGCTGGAGGGATGGCCTTCACTGAACCTGACCTCGCTATACTCTCCCTGTCCATACTGTGTCAGGCTGTAGAGATGGCCTGTACTGAACCTGACCTCGCTATACTCTCCCTGTCCATACTGTGTCAGGCTGGAGGGATGGCCTGTACTGAACCTGACTTCTCTATACTCTCCCTGTCCATACTGTGTCAGGCTGGAGGGATGGCCTGTACTGAACCTGAACTCTCTATACTCTCCCTATCCATACTGTGTCAGGCTGGAGGGATGGCCTTCACTGAACCTCACCTCTCTATACTCTCCCTGTCCATACTGTGTCAGGCTGGAGGGATGGCATGTACTGAACCTATCCTCTATACTCTCCCTGTCCATACTGTGTCAGGCTGGAGGGATGGCATGTACTGAACCTGACCTCTCTATACTCTCCCTGTCCATACTGTGTCAGGCTGGAGGGATGGCCTGTACTGAACCTGACCTCTCTATACTCTCCCTGTCCATACTGTGTCAGGCTGGAGGGATGGCCTGTACTGAACCTGACCTCTCTATACTCTCCCTGTCCATACCGTGTCAGGCTGGAGGGATGGCCTGTACTGAACCTGACTTCTCTATACTCTCCCTGTCCATACTGTGTCAGGCTGGAGGGATGGCCTGTACTGAACCTGAACTCTCTATACTCTCCCTGTCCATACTGTGTCAGGCTGGAGGGATGGCCTGTACTGAACCAAACCTCTCTATACTCTCCCTGTCCATACCGTGTCAGGCTGTAGGGATGGCATGTACTGAACCTGACTTCTCTATACTCTCCCTGTCCATGCTGTGTCAGGCTGGAGGGATGGCCTGTACTGAACCTATCCTCTATATTCTCCCTGTCCATGCTGTGTCAGGCTGCAGGGGTGGCCTTCACTGAACCTAACCTTTCTATACTCTCCTTGTCCATACTGTGTCAGGCTGGAGGGGTGGCCTGTACTGAACCTGACCTCTCTATACTCTCCCTGTCCATACTGTGTCAGGCTGGAGGGATAGCATGTACTGAACCTGAACTCTCTATACTCTCCCTGTCCATACTGTGTCAGGCTGGAGGGATGGCCTGTACTGAACCTGAACACTCTATACTCTTCCTGTCCATACTGTGTCAGGCTGGAGGGATGGCCTGTACTGAACCTGACCTCTCTATACTCTCCCTGTCCATACTGTGTCAGGCTGGAGGGATGGCCTGTACTGAACCTATCCTCTATATTCTCACTGTCCATACCGTGTCAGGCTGTAGGGATGGCCTGTACTGAACCTGACCTCTCTATACTCTCCCTGTCCATACTGTGTCAGGCTGGAGGGATGGCCTGTACTGAACCTGAACTCTCTATACTCTCCCTGTCCATACTGTGTCAGGCTGGAGGGATGGCCTTCACTGAACCTGACTTCTCTATATTCTCCCTGTCCATACCGTGTCAGGCTGTAGGGATGGCCTGTACTGAACCTAACCTCTCTATACTCTCCCTGTCTATACTGTGTCAGGCTGGAGGGATGGCCTGTACTGAATCTAACCTCTCTATACTCTCCCTGTCCATACCGTGTCAGGCTGGAGGGATGGCCTGTACTGAACCTGACCTCTCTATACTCTCCCTGTCCATACTGTGTCAGGCTGGAGGGATGGCCTGTACTGAACCTGACCTCTCTATACTCTTCCTGTTCATACTGTGTCAGGCTGGAGGGATGGCCTGTACTGAACCTAACTTCTCTATACTCTCCCTGTCCATACTGTGTCAGGCTGGAGGGATGGCCTGTACTGAACCTGACCTCTCTATACTCTCCCTGTCCATACTGTGTCAGGCTGGAGGGATGGCCTGTACTGAACCTGACCTCTCTATACTCTCCCTGTCCATACTGTGTCAGGCTGGAGGGATGGCCTGTACTGAACCTGACCTCTCTATACTCTCCCTGTCCATACTGTGTCAGGCTGGAGGGATGGCCTGTACTGAACCTGACCTCTCTATACTCTCCCTGTCCATACTGTGTCAGGCTGGAGGGATGGCCTGTACTGAACCTGACCTCTCTATACTCTCCCTGTCCATACTGTGTCAGGCTGGAGGGATGGCCTGTACTGAACCTGACCTCTCTATACTCTCCCTGTCCATACCGTGTCAGGCTGGAGGGATGGCCTGTACTGAACCTGACTTCTCTATACTCTCCCTGTCCATACTGTGTCAGGCTGGAGGGATGGCCTGTACTGAACCTGAACTCTCTATACTCTCCCTGTCCATACTGTGTCAGGCTGGAGGGATGGCCTGTACTGAACCTGACCTCGCTATACTCTCCCTGTCCATACTGTGTCAGGCTGGAGGGATGGCCTGTACTGAACCTGACCTCGCTATACTCTCCCTGTCCATACTGTGTCAGGCTGGAGGGATGGCCTGTACTGAACCTGACTTCTCTATACTCTCCCTGTCCATACTGTGTCAGGCTGGAGGGATGGCCTGTACTGAACCTGAACTCTCTATACTCTCCCTGTCCATACTGTGTCAGGCTGGAGGGATGGCCTTCACTGAACCTGACCTCGCTATACTCTCCCTGTCCATACTGTGTCAGGCTGTAGAGATGGCCTGTACTGAACCTGACCTCGCTATACTCTCCCTGTCCATACTGTGTCAGGCTGGAGGGATGGCCTGTACTGAACCTGACTTCTCTATACTCTCCCTGTCCATACTGTGTCAGGCTGGAGGGATGGCCTGTACTGAACCTGACCTCGCTATACTCTCCCTGTCCATACTGTGTCAGGCTGGAGGGATGGCCTTCACTGAACCTGACCTCGCTATACTCTCCCTGTCCATACTGTGTCAGGCTGTAGAGATGGCCTGTACTGAACCTGACCTCGCTATACTCTCCCTGTCCATACTGTGTCAGGCTGGAGGGATGGCCTGTACTGAACCTGACTTCTCTATACTCTCCCTGTCCATACTGTGTCAGGCTGGAGGGATGGCCTGTACTGAACCTGAACTCTCTATACTCTCCCTGTCCATACTGTGTCAGGCTGGAGGGATGGCCTTCACTGAACCTCACCTCTCTATACTCTCCCTGTCCATACTGTGTCAGGCTGGAGGGATGGCATGTACTGAACCTATCCTCTATACTCTCCCTGTCCATACTGTGTCAGGCTGGAGGGATGGCATGTACTGAACCTGACCTCTCTATACTCTCCCTGTCCATACTGTGTCAGGCTGGAGGGATGGCCTGTACTGAACCTGACCTCTCTATACTCTCCCTGTCCATACTGTGTCAGGCTGGAGGGATGGCCTGTACTGAACCTGACCTCTCTATACTCTCCCTGTCCATACCGTGTCAGGCTGGAGGGATGGCCTGTACTGAACCTGACTTCTCTATACTCTCCCTGTCCATACTGTGTCAGGCTGGAGGGATGGCCTGTACTGAACCTGAACTCTCTATACTCTCCCTGTCCATACTGTGTCAGGCTGGAGGGATGGCCTGTACTGAACCAAACCTCTCTATACTCTCCCTGTCCATACCGTGTCAGGCTGTAGGGATGGCATGTACTGAACCTGACTTCTCTATACTCTCCCTGTCCATGCTGTGTCAGGCTGGAGGGATGGCCTGTACTGAACCTATCCTCTATATTCTCCCTGTCCATGCTGTGTCAGGCTGCAGGGGTGGCCTTCACTGAACCTAACCTTTCTATACTCTCCTTGTCCATACTGTGTCAGGCTGGAGGGGTGGCCTGTACTGAACCTGACCTCTCTATACTCTCCCTGTCCATACTGTGTCAGGCTGGAGGGATAGCATGTACTGAACCTGAACTCTCTATACTCTCCCTGTCCATACTGTGTCAGGCTGGAGGGATGGCCTGTACTGAACCTGAACACTCTATACTCTTCCTGTCCATACTGTGTCAGGCTGGAGGGATGGCCTGTACTGAACCTATCCTCTATATACTCTCCCTGTCCATACTGTGTCAGGCTGGAGGGATGGCATGTACTGAACCTGACCTCTCTATACTCTCCCTGTCCATACTGTGTCAGGCTGGAGGGATGGCATGTACTGAACCTGAACTCTCTATACTCTCCCTGTCCATACTGTGTCAGGCTGGAGGGATGGCCTGTACTGAACCTATCTTCTATATACTCTCCCTGTCCATACTGTGTCAGGCTGGAGGGATGGCCTGTACTGAACCTAACCTCTATATACTCTCCCTGTCCATACTGTGTCAGGCTGGAGGGATGGCCTGTACTGAACCTAACCTCTCTATACTCTCCCTGTCCCTGTCCATACTGTGTCAGGCTGGAGGGATGGCATGTACTGACCCTGACCTCGCTATACTCTCCCTGTCCATAATGTGTCAGGCTGGGGGGATGGCCTGCACTGAACCTGAACTCTCTATATTCTCCTTGTCCATACTGTGTCAGGCTGGAGGGATGGCATGTACTGAACCTGACCTCTCTATATTCTCCCTGTCCATACTGTGTCAGGCTGGAGGGATGGCCTGTACTGACCCTGACCTCGCTATACTCTCCCTGTCCATAATGTGTCAGGCTGGAGGGATGGCCTGTACTGAACCTGACCTCGCTATACTCTCCCTGTCCATACTGTGTCAGGCTGTAGGGATGGCCTGTACTGAACCTGACCTCTTTAACTCTCCCTGACCATACTGTGTCAGGCTGGAGGGATGGCCTTCACTGAACCTGACCTCTCTATACTCTCCCTGTCCATACTGTGTCAGGCTGGAGGGATGGCATGTACTGAACCTTACCTCGCTATACTCTCCCTGTCCATACTGTGTCAGGCTGGAGGGATGGCCTGTACTGAACCTTACCTCGCTATACTCTCCCTGTCCATACTGTGTCAGGCTGGAGGGATGGCCTGTACTGAACCTGACCTCTCTATACTCTTCCTGTCCATACTGTGTCAGGCTGGAGGGATGGCCTGTACTGAACCTGACCTCTCTATACTCTCCCTGTCCATACTGTGTCAGGCTGGAGGGATGGCCTGTACTGAACCTGACCTCTCTATACTCTCCCTGTCCATACTGTGTCAGGCTGGAGGGATGGCCTGTACTGAACCTTACCTCTCTATACTCTCCCTGTCCATACTGTGTCAGGCTGGAGGGATGGCCTGTACTGAACCTGACCTCTCTATACTCTTCCTGTCCATACTGTGTCAGGCTGGAGGGATGGCCTGTACTGAACCTGACCTCTCTATACTCTCCCTGTCCATACTGTGTCAGGCTGGAGGGATGGCCTGTACTGAACCTGACCTCTCTATACTCTCCCTGTCCATACTGTGTCAGGCTGGAGGGATGGCCTGTACTGAACCTGACCTCTCTATACTCTTCCTGTCCATACTGTGTCAGGCTGGAGGGATGGCCTGTACTGAACCTGACCTCTCTATACTCTTCCTGTCCATACTGTGTCAGGCTGGAGGGATGGCCTGTACTGAACCTGACCTCTCTATACTCTCCCTGTCCATACTGTGTCAGGCTGGAGGGATGGCCTGTACTGAACCTGACCTCTCTATACTCTCCCTGTCCATACTGTGTCAGGCTGGAGGGATGGCCTGTACTGAACCTGACCTCTCTATACTCTTCCTGTCCATACTGTGTCAGGCTGGAGGGATGGCCTGTACTGAACCTGACCTCTCTATACTCTCCCTGTCCATGCTGTGTCAGGCTGGAGGGATGGCTTGTACTGAACCTGACCTCTCTATACTCTCCCTGTCCATACTGTGTCAGGCTGGAGGGATGGCATGTACTGAACCTTACCTCGCTATACTCTCCCTGTCCATACTGTGTCAGGCTGGAGGGATGGCCTGTACTGAACCTGACCTCTCTATACTCTCCCTGTCCATACTGTGTCAGGCTGGAGGGATGGCCTGTACTGAACCTGACCTCTCTATACTCTCCCTATCCATACTGTGTCAGGCTGGAGGGATGGCCTTCACTGAACCTGAACACTCTATACTCTTCCTGTTCATACTGTGTCAGGCTGGAGAGGTGGCCTGTACTGAACCTTACCTCTCTATACTCTCCCTGTCCATACTGTGTCAGGCTGGAGGGATGGCCTGTACTGAACCTGACCTCTCTTTACTCTCCCTGTCCATACTGTGTCAGGCTGGAGGGATGGCCTGTACTGAACCTGACCTCTCTATACTCTCCCTGTCCATACTGTGTCAGGCTGGAGGGATGGCATGTACTGACCCTGAACTCTCTATACTCTCCCTGTCCATACTGTGTCAGGCTGGAGGGATGGCCTGTACTGAACCTGACCTCTCTATACACTCCTTGTCCATACTGTGTCAGGCTGGAGGGATGGCCTGTACTGAACCTATCCTCTATACTCTCCCTGTCCATACTGTGTCAGGCTGGAGGGATGGCCTGTACTGAACCTGACCTCTCTATACTCTCCCTGTCCATACTGTGTCAGGCTGGAGGGATGGCCTGTACTGAACCTGACCTCTCTATACACTCCCTGTCCATACTGTGTCAGGCTGGAGGGATGGCCTGTACTGAACCTATCCTCTATACTCTCCCTGTCCATACTGGGTCAGGCTGGAGGGATGGCATGTACTGAACCTATCCTCTATACTCTCCCTGTCCATACTGTGTCAGGCTGTAGGGATGGCCTGTACTGAACCTATCCTCTATACTCTCCCTGTCCATACTGTGTCAGGCTGGAGGGATGGCATGTACTGAACCTATCCTCTATACTCTCCCTGTCCATACTGTGTCAGGCTGGAGGGATGGCCTGTACTGAACCTGACCTCGCTATACTCTCCCTGTCCATAATGTGTCAGGCTGGAGGGATGGCCTGTACTGAACCTAACCTCTCTATACTCTCCCTGTCCATACTGTGTCAGGCTGGAGGGATGGCATGTACTGAACCTGAACACTCTATACTCTTCCTGTTCATACTGTGTCAGGCTGTAGGGATGGCCTGTACTGAACCTGACCTCTTTAACTCTCCCTGTCCATACTGTGTCAGGCTGGAGGGATGGCCTGTACTGAACCTGACCTCTCTATACTCTCCCTGTCCATACTGTGTCAGGCTGGAGGGATGGCCTGTACTGAACCTTACCTCGCTATACTCTCCCTGTCCATACTGTGTCAGGCTGGAGGGATGGCCTGTACTGAACCTAACCTCGCTATACTCTATACTGTGTGCTTATTTGCATCAATTGTCATTCAATTGCCAGGTGGACTCATTACTCTTAAATATGACTCTATAAATAGTACGAAATGTCACTTTATCCATAATATATATTGTGCTATAAAATTAATGTTTCTCTACATTTGTGTATTACATTTGGTAGCAAATAATAGATAGACTTTGTAAGAATTATAGTTGTCCTCCATATAATATGATGTTTTCATTCAATATACTTGTGAACTGAATATATTGTGTTTTTAAAATACTAAGCGGCTATTGCATTATGTGTAGAAGGCCCGTCAATGGTTAGAAGTTTCTCACTTTCAACGCTGACAGATGGGAAATGTCGGTCCCAATGGTCAAAGATACAGAAGAACTCATCAGAGATATGTCACCCAGATATGCAGACAGCGCCTGCTCCCGCCAGGACAACCGTGGTTCATGTTTCTGATGGGAAAGAGGTCCAACTGTCCATCCTGAACTCCTATATAAGCTATTTCCAGCATGACATCTTGTCATGTCCATTTTACGCCATTTTTTTCAATTAACAACAATGCGTGCGTTACAAAACCACATGGACCTTTTATGTCACTATTTTTACAAGGTTGTGACGATGCAAATGAGGTTTAGCGCTTCGTGTCATCTCGCCAACTCATGCCTATTATTGAAAGACATCGAGTCCCTGGTCAGACTGCAACTGATGGAGGGCAATTCCTTGGACGGTTGTCATGTCCCATCCCAGCTCCCTCTGGTTTGATAACGCTCCGCCAGGGGGCCTAGCATCTACATATTGTAATCACTTAGCTCCTTACCGTGTGTCATCCTGAACACATATCTCACAACACACACCCTAGAGATGTTAAGCTAATGCAAAGCGAGCCATCAAAGTCGATGTTATCATATTGCAAGAAAACATACCTGATTATGCTTCTAAAAAGAAGGTACATTAAGTAGCATCTTGCAATCTTGAAAAAAAAACAACACAAGTCATCTCGCAATATTTTAATCGCTGGATATTTTGTAAATTGTGAACAAAATAATTAAAAGCGTTGACAGATTTTGTTGCAATCTATGATGGATAATTAGTTCTTTAATGAAGTTAATGCTGTAATAAGATCCCTCGAGTTACTACCATAATAACCCATTCATTCTTTCAGACTGCATTACTTTGTTTTTAATGTTAGAACTTGCCCACGCCTATGAACAAACATGCGAGATATTTTTTTCAACTGACAAAGTTAAATGAAATATTTGATGTTTGTGCATTATCTATGTTTTAACGATTCAGACAGCTGGCAGATGGCAGCTGGTTGACATTCATCAGCATAGAAATCGATGAGAGCAGGTGGTCACTTGTTGATATATATTGACCAGCTGGCAGCCAACATTTTACTATGGATAATTCAACAGAAGGTAGTGCACATACCATATTTTGAAGTGAATTATACATCCAGAACCCTGCGTCCAAAAAATAGCGCATCCCCTTGTAACAACTTTAAACGATTCCAAAATTACTTTTTATGAGAGGAATAATTATTCTATATCTATATATATATCGTATTTAGCCTCATTTCTGTTTCTTGAGCTGTGCCAGTGGGGGAATAGAAACTTGTAGAAACCTAGACAGAATCGAGTGGTCATACACTAACAACATAAGAAGTCAAGTATATTACATATTTGAATAATCCTAAATATGTTTGTATACACCTTAGGCAGCCTTTGTCAAAGCAATTACAATATGGACTCAATCGTGATGCACTTGGGTGACAAATGCCGAAAATGAAGCACCATGGTCTCCGGCTAAGCCCCAAGACTTGCATTTAACATGATTAACAATCACTGGGGCCAATCAATATTCGCATACTGTTGCGAAATAGGGCACTTAATAGATTGACTCAGAAAATCACATCGGTGTGAGCGCCCCCCTGGGGACATCTGAGGGCATGTGTCAGGGAAAAGTCCTTTTCCGAAACTAATTTAAGCATCGATATAATGTAAATGTACATCCTGAAGCAGGAGATCTGAGAACTTCCCTTTTCCTGCCATGGTTAAGTCAAATCTTGCTGTGATTTACAGGGAAACGATTTCTGCCTACTGATATGGTGTGATCCATTGAGAAGATTTAATCATCATCTTGTAAAGACAACTTCCTCGCTTAAAGTGAGCATTTCTGTTTGTTCTTCCACCCATCATTTACTTAGCTTTTTTACATAAGCAATATGAATATCTTGAACATATGAAAATGGAAAAAAATAATATTTTTTTTATCACTGATGTAAATCATTCTACCCTCACAAAAGTAATTTTCTTCTCGTGCGGTTTTGAACTGAAAATGAGCCAAATGTTCCATCAAGACAAGAAAGAACCTGACGCTGAAAAATGTTCTCTATTTTCACACTAGATATTCAGGTTGAGTGCAAAAGGCGTCTATGTCGTCTGAAGTGGGAAGGTTCCTGGCCGTCTGTTGACACATAATATTCTGATAACATTCAATGTTTTACCAATCGCCTCGGACAAAAAAATAACTGTCCCCATGAAAAGATCTTGTAGCCATATCCTTGTGAGCGCACAATAGCCTACACCTGATCCTAGAGTCTGAAAGGAAGGCGCTGGGACGAAAGGGGGAGAAAGAGGGACAGAAGGAGGACGAGAAGAAGATGATTATAATTAGAATATGGTTATAATCATCATGTTCTTTATTTAAACTGATTTATGGTTAATGCAATCATTCCATATTTATTCTGTGTTCTTATCTATTCAGCTTTTGAAATCTTGGATACTTTTGATCAAAATGTGGAATCACTAGTGTCTATTGCTTTGTACCCGGTAAAGTAGGACTGTGGTGGTCCAATACAAACCCTGCCAGTGCATTCTACGCCGAAGATTCATTGTGTTAGATTGGGGTCATGCTATATGGCAGAGAAAGATATGAATATCCGCTCTTGAGTCGTTTACTCAACCAAGTGCTCCATTTCCGGTTATCAAAGTACTTTGTTAATATAATTATAATCATGCCTATTTGTTAATGCAAAAGAACAACCTCCATCACTCTTTGAAAAGAGTATTGCATTGAGTCCCGGTGACAGGTTTCTACCTGACCTGATATAGCGTAAATAGCGCCGCTGAAACTACGGCCGTTCCTGTACATATGTACACAAATATATTAGAAGTGGAGGAGGCAGCCCCGCCCTCCTTCCATACCCTGATTTGCGTCGGCAGGAAGCCATGGCTGTTCTATTGAGCAGAGCCTGTGGACACGTCCTGTGGACCATCGCCAACCTGGACTCATAAAAGCAATAGTGAGAGTGAAAAAGTCCTCTGGAATATAAAATAAAGATACTTCAGACTTATTTCATTGTGTTGTCCTATTTTTTATCGCATTCTACATTTGGAAATATCTGTATTTGTATTGATTGGAAAGGTCACTAAATGCACCAAATTCTTTAAATTAAGATTTAATACTTCTTTCAACACATGAGACATACTGAGTAAAAGATGATGATTTGTCTGAAGTAGGAGACATCTATATAATCACAGGATTAATGCTTTGCTATATAAACCTGGAGAATTGTTTGGTGGCTTATCCCTGGTTTTAATGCAGGGGTAATCCTTGTGAGGTAGATTGCAGTGGTACAGGTCGTGTGGCACAAACTCTGAGGGTACATCATGTCAGTGAGATTTGTTGTCTCATCCCGATAGCCTATACTGTATAAAGCCCCATGCCATAACAACTGTCTCATTTCATTGACTATGCAAACTGCATATACAGCCAGGATGTGAAAGTGTAATAAAGCTGAGAAAAAAGGCGATGTAAGCCACAGAGAGGATCATAACAACCACCCACAAAAAAACTTTATGCTTCTCTCCAAATTCGGGGTCAGGTTTTTGCGTGCCATAAACACTAGGTGTGTCAGGTTCAAAGCAAGATAATGCGAACCATGCCACTGAAAGTCAGAACCTGTGGAGATAATGTGTCCTCTCCCATCAAGGCTAATAGTAATCAGTACCCCCATCTCCAATAGTCAAGTGCCGTCGCCATTGGCACCAGATACTAAGGAATTCCATCGTACCTATGCCTAGTAGGCGATTTTATTCTGTGTATAATTATCCCTTGCACCCACCTATAGTCCTTAGGTGCCTCTACGTGGGAGTGTTTTCTGTTTAGATTCCATGGATATTAAGGTTATAAGATTTGGGAGGGTCAATTTGAGCCATCTTGATATGGAGATGGTCTTGTATAAGAGTCATGCTACGTGTATATAGAGCTACCGCTTGGATTAAGGTTGATTTAGTTCATAGGGTTTATATTAGACCTCCTACATACTGTGAATGGCCAGAGTATGCACTTTGCTAACATGGCGAAATAACAATTTTATTTTATTTGCACACATGTCTCATAACCGTATTTGGAAGGCAGACAACACAATATGTGAGGTGTCCCCTGAGATAAAGCAACAAAAGTCATCGTCTGCCATGGAAAACACCACAACTCCACAGATTTCGATCCCAGAAAAATGTAGAGATCTTTACCATATAGGCAAATAGTACATGTACATATTTATGGAAGGAAATATTTGGACAGTTTCAATTGCAGTTAAGTTATTGTTTAACTTGCAGATCCATTCCTAAAAGTATAACTTTGTACAATATGTAACCAGAGTCTTTTCAATCTTCTACAAGATCTACATTAACACATCACGAGAGTCCAGTTCATAACAATTCCAAATGTTATGATAAAGAAATAATCTCATGATTAGATTTAGACCAACCAATACTAGTTCATGTAGATTTCCTTTGAATTATTTTGAGGGTTAAATCAATTAGGAATGCACATTTAATAGGCAAGTGTCGGATTGGCATTAGGGTTTATAGTGCCTGACAACTTTGTTTGCATTAATATATTACCAACATCACGTGAAATGCATAGTTATAGATACATAGGGCTATAGTTACACCAAAATGAATGTTTGAACAGCAAAGAATATGTGTTAGCCTTCTGAAAATACAAAGCACTTTTCTTGTTATCTTGTCGCCGTTGTCAAATGAGACTTATATTACGTAGATTTGATTTGCTACATGCCACATAGACCATGTTATCATCAAAGTAACACACGGGGAATAAAAACACTCACAAAGGAGCCCTGGATCCGCCCAACTTCGGCGCATCTTGCTGCACGTATATGTAAATGTATTTTGTGTCAGGCGGGTCCCCTATCGTAGGTGTTAAATGTGACAGGCGGGTTCCCTATCATGCATCATATGCCTCCTTTCTTTGATGAGTTTAGTTTCAAATGCATTCTGTGAATGATATAAAATCAAGACAGACGTGAATCTGTTATCCTGCCCCTACAATAATGTATATCAAGATTACTAGATAACCAGTTGTCCTTTGGTTATATGCCATTGATTTATAGCTGACAATGTAATTAACTATTTGGATAGAATATAAACTTAATATATTGGTACAAAAAATCAGTTCTCTGGTATCCAGTCTCAAATTCTAATATATCACACGCTAATTCGTTTGGTATTTTCACCGTCAATATATCTATTTTCAATAAGCACTGACTCTAAGTTATCTTGTTATCTTATATAGTTTTATTTTATATGGCATTATTATTAAAACATTCCTGCCTGAGGTCTTGGTGCTTTTAATTCTGGGAATTTTGCTAATCATAAACATATTCATAATAAATATGATATGAAAAGTTGAATATGAATGAGGTATAGACGAACCTGAGTACCATCTGTTTCCTGCATACGTAACAATACCATGTTCAGGTTGGTAAAGCAGGATTGAAGATAGAATTTGGGAATTATCATGAATAAAAGGCATACGTTTGTCTGCAAAATAACCTGGCGTGTCACTAAATGACGGTGGTCAGCACAAAGCAAAGAACAAACTCTTAATGTGTCTGAATACAGATATTCTTACCTGTGCATCAGGCCCTCAGAAACAACATTCACAAATGTTGAATGCAGTGCAATAAGCCAGTTTGACAGTTTTGGATTTCGCTTTGCAGGATGAAGTATCATACATTATCATGTTAAAGGAACATATGGGAATCTGGAATTATGGCGACATAACAATCTCAGATTCCTCTCTGCCTCTCCATTCCAAATAGATTTTCCAGATCATGTAACAGTCTATAATGTCTATGTGGCTGATGTGGATCGATTTAGCTGTAATATGCTCATGTGGGGATAGAGTGAGGTTCACTGATGATGCATGCCTCTATGCCATACTAAGCAATGATAGGCCAGGTGTGAGGACAAATGTACCGTGAAATATATGTGTGATTATGGTTCACGCCTTTCCTTGTACTCAACACTAGCTATTCACGCCTCTATGTGCATGTAGTGTCACTTGTAGCTTGTGTTGTGTGTAAAGCATTGTCAATAATACATGACATAACATGCCCTATATACAAATGATATAGTCTATCAAGCTATTGTATCAAATTATCAATCAAAATCAAAGCCAATGTCAAACATCTACCCGCACAAAGATTCTATACATTTCTACAAACTGATTTCTAGTTTAATAAAGATATATATTTTTAAGGAATAGAGAGGACCAAAGTTGACTGACAGAGAGAATGTCAGAAAATCCCCCCACCTCATTGCAGAAGCTATGCTGACTTTGTCAGATATAGTGCTGCTTTGCTGGCTTGTCATGACAAATTAATGAACGATTCTGATGTCGATTATGCTGTAATCCATGTCATTTAATGTATTACAAATTATACATTTCCTATCATTTTGAATCAGTTCAATTAACTGGTTAAGTGCCTCTCACTGTCAGCCATTTAGTGGGTTAATCTGGTCATGCTAAGCGGTTTAGATTATATCTCCAGAGGTTCCTGTTAGATGATAGGTACTAAGCTAACAGTCATCAGAGTATAATCTGATATCAATAACACCTTCACATTGATCCTCTTTTACTGGCAATCGCCTTTACCATTCAGGTGCCAAAATGGAAGGACAGGAAAAAAATACACAATTACCATTATATTTTGATCACCTGAGTGTCCAATAATCGTGATCAGAATTTGAGATATTAATTATTCTTCTAGAGTCTGGTAATAATATATTATGCCTTCTCAAAGCAATCTAATTTATCGCTTTTATGAGAAAATGAACACTATTCCATTCAATGTAATCGTATATTACATTTTTGCGTACTGGAAGTTCATACTTATATACATACGTACAGTTTAAAGAAGATTTTTTGGCTAATTTGTGATATAGCTTTTCGTAAAACAGCTTGTCCAATTATCAGATTTTGAGATGAGCTTATAATTTCTTTCTTTTATATTGTGAGACATTATCTAAATGACATATGCCTATATTTAACATATCATTCTTGTAGCTCTGAAAAGGTTTTGTGTGATTTGTAAATTACACAGGAAGAGAGTGAGTTTGCCACATTTGCCTTCAATCTGTTAGACTATATTTTATTTGGCTTCATTTGATTATAATCAAAATCTTCGGGGAAAACATTTAAGTGTTGTTAAAAGAAACTAATATTAGAATATAATGATTAACCAAGATCCTTAGCTGTTGCTTGTATGTCATTTTGACCTTACACACCAATATGATTTTTTCAAGAGAAAGAATTTCGCAGAGGAAAATTGAGATGTTTGAATAGATTGCTGAGTAAAAGCAGGACATGATTGCCTTCAATGTTTCTATTATTATGGGATTTGTACATATGACAATGTATCTTGTGGTCTCAGAAAAGACGCATCAGTCCCACAATATAACATTACAAATCCCATAAGCATGCTTTCCCGGAGTAGATTTTCCTTTACAAAATGACTTATCTAACAGTTAATCTTCATTGTCCGACAGCTTACACTTTTATATTGGCCAACAGGTGGACTTATGCATAGAAGAACGAGTACAGTGATATAAATGACCTTGACCTGACCTACAGTACACAACATGTCTGTCGGATGGTTAAGGTCATCTAGAATGAATCATTGTTGCCGAGATTTGAACGGAATTTGCGTTGCAGCAGAGCGATGGCGAGTCTGACCCATTTCACCTCAATTTGTATGCTTTCCTCAATACAAACATTATCAACATAACATAAATTTCCTCTCGCGAAGTTGGCAAGATATCAATGGAAATCTCGTAAATCGCAGTTACAGTTTGCATATTCAAATTTTCAATCTCAAAACAAATTAATATGGATGTCATCATGTTTGATTGATAATGCAAAGGAAAGATACCCAGACATTCTTCAGAAAGAGCAATGCTTCGAGTCCCGGTGACAGCTTTCTTGGTGTCCTGATATAGCCTAATTTATGCTGAAAAGGTCGGTACAAAAAAAGTAAAGGATATTTGACCGGGATATTCATCCTTCTCATAAAATCAAGAAGCATGTTTTTAACAAAATAACATTTTTCTTAATAATTGATGCCTTAAAATGCAAATAATATTCGACAATTTTTTTTATTGAAGATTCATTAAAATAAAGTTTATATGAAGATAAAACAGATACATGGATGTCTATCACAGACTATGCCCTATGTATTAACATCGTTATATACATTGCTATTGATATTAGATATTGATATATACATTGCTATTGAAACCAGATAGGCGGTTATTGTAGGACACCATCATTTTAGTTATTGACATGTATTATTATTAAAAAAGATATATTTATTCAACAACCTTTTCAGCATAAGTTAGGCTACTTAATAGTGTATAGAAACTTGCCACTGGGACTAAATGCCCTACTCATTTAGAAGAGTGGCTGGGGGATCTGTATCATTTGGAAATCAAAACCCGGCTGTCAGCATGCGGGTCAGGACTCAAATGAGTTTTATATTGTCTATTATTATTATTTTAAATTATCATTATTTTCATAACGGTTTCAATAAAATGCTATGAATTTCATCTATAAAAGAAAGTGGAACAAAAGGTTAATGCATTAAGTAAATATCATATCAAAATATATGAAGGTTTGAAATAATTAAATGAGGACTTCCATACAAATAATCACAGCTTATTGCCAGAACGATCTTCCATGTGAAAGACTGACCCTTGAATCTATGCCTCTTTACAAGTTATGTACATGTAGGTCAGGATATTTTACACAGAGAGCTCTTCCAGCAGCTGTCATAAATATACACTATTATCCTACATGAACACCATTCTAAACACTCTTTAGTTATAAACAACTCAAAGTGAACACAAAAACCCGTTTAGATATATGGTTCATAAAACTGTTTTGTTTAACATCTTGAACTTTGGTTTGGGTTTTGAGTGAATGCCAATGTTGCTCTCACAATTTGTATGGCATATGGTCCGCATGGGGAAAAACACGGAAGTGCCAAAACAGAATGAATTAAATTGTATATTTCTAATTTTATGAAGGTTTGGAAAGAAAATGCTCTTTGGATAATAGTGATTTGATACGATGATAATTGGACTTCAGCTGATGGTGCCATTTTATCTCTCTGTCAAAATTATTCCATTCTAGGAATAAAATTTCTCCTGTTGTTGCCTAAATAACAAATTTAAATGAAATTGATGCTATATGAGAAATGCACCTATTTAATGTCTTCCTTTATTTTAATAAGGATCTTTAACAATTTGTCAAACACTTTAATTGGTCATGAATCATAACAAAGATCGCTAATTAAGGAATGTGTGCACAAATCCAGCATTTAAATACAGCGCATGTTCATTTAAACCCATTGTCCACAATATTTCATAATGATTAAGTCATGAGAAAACCCTTGAGAAAACATACCTGATTTTGGAGGTGCCATACTAAAGTAAAGAACATGCTTGGGGGAATAGAAAAATGAATGGTGTTGAATCGCAAGGGCATTTATTGGTATTGCATTTTGGGAGAAGTCATTAATGATTGTGTTGTCAAGCTACTGACACAAAGATGGCTGGAAATTGGTTGGAAATTGCCTCAACTCTCTTACAGGCCTGACATGCCATGTCACGGGTGTAATATTCAAAATGGCTCATTCACGTATAAATAGATGAAGTAAAGAGCAGTACAGTTAATTCTATCTTAGTCTCAACATCCAAACATTGTGTAACATTGCATTCTACCAGAGGGCAATGTCTGTAGGAATATATTGGTAAACATTTACTGCTTGACAATCTTCAGTGACGAGCCGGTCTGACGTATTGCCATTGCATAAGACAATGATAACACTATTTTGTGTTATAAGACAATGATAACACTATTTTGTGTTATAAGACAATGATAACACTATTTTGTGTTATAAGACAATGATAACACTATTTTGTGTTATAAGACAATGATAACACTATTTTGTGTTATAAGACAATAATAACACTATTTTGTGTTATAAGACAATAATAACACTATTTTGTGTTATAAGACAATGATAACACTATTTTGTGTTATAAGACAATGATAACACTATTTTGTGTTATAAGACAATGATAACACTATTTTGTGTTATAAGACAATAATAACACTATTTTGTGTTATAAGACAATGATAACACTATTTTGTGTTATAAGACAATAATAACACTATTTTGTGTTATAAGACAATGATAACACTATTTTGTGTTATAAGACAATGATAACACTATTTTGAGCCATATTGTCTATTTTGGCTGAATTATCTTGCAACTTTTTCGCATGATTAAGACACGCTATATACATACATATATATATACACATATACATACATATATATATATATATATATATATATATATATATATATATATATATATATATATATATATATATATATAAATATATATATACATAATGGACTTGATTTTCGAAAAATGAGTTAACACCAGATTTAGACACTATGAGGCATCACTCGATAAAAATCGCCACTTTCGATATCAAATTACCTTCTTAAAGGGTCACACGGTGACCTTCAGACGACCTTGACCTTGACACAGGTCAGATCGACAAAGAGTAGCTTGCTTGCAAAGGTAAAGAGGAAAGAGAGGCAAAAAGGCACTGGAAAGGAAGCCAAAATAACAAAATTGTAGCCCTTTGGCCAAGCATGGTTTGACCAGGAGGCATATATATATATACAAACTTTAAAGCCAAGGTTAAACTTACATAACACCAAGGTTAAGCGCTTTGAGCAGACCTGGTCTGAGATAGCGCTATATAAATCGTTATTATTATTATTATTATTATTATTATATATAAATATATATATATATATAGGCCACGGGCCGTGGCGCAGTTGGTTAGAGCGCAAGCTTATTAGCACCAATTCAAAAAATGTATATAATAATATATGCAATAAAATATTCCTCTATCACTAAAAGGGTGACGATTTCCCTGAAAACTTCTGCCATTGCAACAGCAGTACTGAGCAGAACAGACAATTGCTAAAATGTCTGCACGATACACGATGTCAAGTGGGATAAGGTCAAGTTCTCAGTCAATCACCTTTACCTGCCATGAACTCATTTTGAACTCAAATAGCCATAATTCATTAAATATCTTATTCGCGTTACCCTTATATAGATAATTGTATTATAGATGAAGGGGCATATTACTGGTGATTGTGATGTAAAAAGGCGCATGAAAAGATTTCCTTGTCATTTCAGAAATACCTACAGCATTCATGAAATGAGATTTAAAGCACTTTTTGCTTGTATAATATCAATGATTATACCTTAAACTTTGCCACCAAATGCAAGGTGCTATCATTTCATTAACTGCTTTATGGGTATGTCTATGTTTCTTTCCCAGAGACAAAACAGCAATCAACATCAGATGATCTTTGTATTTCTTTCATCTTCTAGTGATAGAGATATACCAATATCTAAGATTCTCTATCCTTTTGCATGGCTATAAAATATATGTAGGCTTTTACATAACATGTTTGTGGACATGCTATATAAATCAAGGTCATTAGTACATCGAATATATGGGGGAAAACAAAACCACCCTGTCAAGGTTAGAATATGGTTAGGTATTTTCAAATAACATGTAATTGTCTTACCCTGCGTTGATTGGCACCTGTGTCTTTGATGTACATGTAGAACCATATTTGTTCAATGGTACATGATACATTTTTAAGGTTTGCGACGCATTTAGGATGCTTTAGGAGGGTAAGGTGGCTCATCTTTGGCCCAAGAACATATACAGTGTGCAAGTTAAAATGAAATACCTATTTGCATTCTATTAAGGCACGTTTAGGTTTATTGGAAAAATGATAAAATATGTTTTTCAAAATGGCGTACCTGAACTCGTAGTAAGCCAATACTATAAACCATATGGGCTCAAAGGTTCTTGACATGCTCTTTTAAAATAATATAGTATGCTGTCATTGAATACAAAGTCGATTTTATGCAAACCTTTTGTTATAGTATGGCATCTGGTAAACAATTTTGTGATATTCCAGTTCTGATCAATGGTTTTTATTCACTAGAGTTTCCGGTTCCAAGAGACAAACCGAGATTGTAGCACAGATATTAACAAAGGCTGCAAACAAACTAATAAGATGTGCTTATACATATTTTTAGTAAATGTGGCAGATATTTTGTTTACGTTGCAAAACCCACATACATGCTATTATAGTGACAAACAACACACACCAATACTGAGACTGACAAAACACTAATTATATGTTATATGTAGATTTATTGGTATTAGATGGCCAATTTCCAGAATGAAATGAAGTTCTAATCTAAGAGAGTGACATTTGTTCATTGCAGGGGCTTTCAATGAGCGGTAATTGGGTCATTAAGTGGACAGAGGGACAGTCGTCTTGGTGGGAGAGTGATGTTTTATGGCAGCGCAGACAGCCTAGGGCAAGGGGCTGCCACACAGACTTGAGATACTTTGAGTTTTGGCCTGAGAGAGATCAATTCCTGCGCTTGGACCAGCCCCATGGTCATCTTGTGTCCGCCAAATTCAATTATATACGATACTGAAGTCCCATAGGCCGGCCCCGGAGAGCCATATTGGGCGGATGTGGGAGATGACCGGGGTCAAATATTCCTCTTCATTCCTGCATTGAGGGAATGATATGCATGGCTACCTAACGAGGTGAGATACAAGGCGCCTGCCCCAAACTGTTTCCTTTTCCCACATCTATGCACTTGCAGGGATTTATAGAATTCCAATATGGCATCTTCTACATATAGACCGGTGCTATATATAACAGGCCAATGTTATTTTCCATAGATAGACCCGTGCCACATTCATGTCGCATTCCAATGGGATCTACAAAGGACAGACCCCTGCCACATTTACATATAGCATTCCAATGGCATCTTCCATAGGTAGACCCGTGCTGCAAGAACATTCCAATGGCATCTTTCATAACTCGTGCCGCGTATAGCATTCACAAATCTCCCCTGGCAGTTTTTACATCTTACGTTTTTACATGTAAAACCTCGTCTTATTAAGTTTAAGTAATTGTACTTAGTCAAACGAACAGCTTGCACAGGTACAGAGTAAGGCCGTATCAAAGGGGGTATGCACAAAACTAAATTTGAAAAAAGGAGATTTACATATTTAGATCTATGACCATTTCGAAGACATATAATCTTAGATTATTACTGTAGTAATAATCTGTATTTTTTTATAATATATGTATATATAAAATTATATATTTCTTTTTAATAATATAGTATATAGTCGTATCTCCTTGAACATAATGATATTTTACAATGTAAAGTGTCAGCATTTGTCAATAAAAATATAAATATAGCCCTGGTTACCTCAGCTGATATAAATGAAAAGCTAGTGATAAGGTTGCCAAAGGACAATGGTCAAGATTCATAAGTTTATGTAAATTGTAGTATCCTTCTATGTAAAATAAATGGTTTGCCACAAACACAGATTCCTCATTCATTCCAGTCATAAAATTCAAACGATTGAGAGCAACTTCCTACTTTTAGAATCAAATTTAAATTTCTTGAATATAGCACAGCTTTTGTCAGCTATTAGTTTCAAATGTCCTGTCTAGGAAAACCACGTACAAATGTGCGCAACAATATACTGACTTGTCACGGCTTCTGACAGCGTGCACCAGCCTCCCCTATTAAAGCAGGTTCCCCTCATTCTCTTCTTGTCACTTACTTTATGCTGATAGATGAAATGATACTCTTATCACTCCCATGATGCCTGAGTGGTAAGGCCACAGGGCCATAAACTCTCGCTGTCCTCCGCGCTCGCTTGTGTTATTTAGTGCGCATTGTTTCTCTATTTTAGAACAACACTTCTTTTGACTTTTGCTGCAATTGATAAATCTTATACAGAACCGTTCTCAACATCAGTTTCCATAAAAGTTTGGTTCATATTTATATTTAGAATCAAAGCATACTGATTATGACTCAAATTTCTCAGAAACCGTCTTAACATGCAGATATTCTGCCATAGAATCCATATCAATTGAAGGTATTTCGATTTATGATAGAATTAGAATGACATATCTTGACCTTTCAATGAAGTGCTATCTATGTCTGGACCTGTTGTCCTTTTTTCCATATAACAGCAGTGTTAGTCCCTCATGATCTTACTTTATCGTTTTTTCTCTGAAGGAAATATATCTGACTTTGGAGGTACGACACTGGAGTAAGAAATAGGCTTAGGGGAATAAAAAGTGCGGGTACATTTACTGGCATTGGTTGATGGCTGAGATTTGTTTGAAAATTGCTTCAAAATCTCTTTAGGGCCTAACACGTAATAGTTAAAATGAGCATGGCAATGATTGCTTGATTTTGGTTGAAAACAGGGAGTTTGATGGTACGCCGGAATGTATATAATCTATAAATATCGATTCAGCACAAAATCCCGTCAGCGGTCAAAGATATACATTATCTTGATATAAGAATTTTCAGCATAGTTTCAGAACAAGTCACTCATGTAAAACACAGTAAATCACAACCTTACATGATACTCAAGGCTAGAAATTAGGGGCTAAATATTGATATACTCATTCCTGACGTAAGTAAAGTCTACTATGAAGGACTAAATCATAAGCTTCAGTATTATAGACATGAACAGAAGATAGTAATCAATGGCGATGACATGTCCATGATAAATCTTCATGATAAGTGTTCATGTTCAATCTGTTTGTTTGGGGTTTTACATCACTTTCAACATTATTTCAGTCATTTTGTGATGAGACTTACTTGTAGCAGATATAGTGCTGCCTCACTGAATTGTCATGTGGCAGGTCCTTGACATGACAACCCAGCTGGTCACAGATTTACAAGGACAACGGGTTAACCCTTTAGGCACGGGTGTCAGCCCATATGGGAAAATGTGTTGTGATTTCAATCTCTGCATGGCTGGTGTTCGAACTAACGACCTTTGGATCACCACAGAGGACCTGTTGTTAATAAGCTGGCGTTTTAACCAACTATGCTATGACCCATCAAGCTCTAGATACAATAAAATATACAGTAAATGGCCACATCTTGCAACATGTTGAACATCATCCCTACCTCGAGTCAAGCTACAAACAGATATGAAATGAGATGAGCATATTAACAATGCTGTCCGCAAAGCAAATCAAGTACTGGGATTTGTAAGAAGGAATTTCAACATGCACCCAGGAAATATCAAAGAGGCTGCCAACAACACCATTGTACTCCCTCACTTAAAATATGCATCAAGTGCATGGGACCCTTACCTCAAGAAAGATATAGACTGTATAGAATCAGTGCAAAGACCTAAAATGGGATTCCCTAGTAGGGAGAAGGAGGGCCCAGAGGCTATAAATGGTGAAATAGTTTTGACACTTCCAGAATATGTCAAAATCAAATCGGCTTCAACAAGGAAAAACCTTGGACATCGCTATATAGAAATGGTGACAAACTGTGACCCTTATAAATACAGGTATTTTTCAAGGAATATGTCTGACTGGGATAGCATTCCCCTCATTTAACTACATTGGAGCTTGGCATCTTTCAGGAACTCCCTTGCCAGAAAATAAAGGTTGGTGTCAAGCAGCTGGTATGGATCAGTTGCACCCCCTAGTGCAGTCTTGTGGGATGCCAATTGGTTTTGCTGAGTAAACTATAGATGTTGAAGAGGAATGCCTTACTGTCACTCTCTATGTATATATATAATACATGTTTATGTAAACACCAATTGTCAACTGTCAGTTGAAGATTTGGTTATTTATAATCTTTTTAAAAGTTTGAATATAGTGCACGTATGCTTCATTTTAAGTATTACACGACATAAAATAAACAATTTGGAATTGTGGCATAATGAGGTGATAATAAGATAACCTTTGAATAGCAGGCGTCGTTTTGTTATATATTATATTAATATTGAACCCTGATCCTTGCAATACATGACAATACATCATATTCCTGTATCACTTTTTCCACAACAAGCATCGTTTTATAGATAGATATATGAGTTTTTATTTTTCTATTATTTTCCCAAAATAGCTATGAAAATAGCTAAAATAAGATTTTCAACAAAACAATGATATTCCTGAGATAATTTCTAATGATAAAATTTTGCAACTCTTGTCAAGACTGAAAGAGACATTTTTCAATTGAAACACAGAGGCAGTTCCCAAATTAGAATTTAAAGTGCATTATCACTCAGCAGGGGCGATGATTTGTCGCTTTATTTGCATTCTAAATGAATTTATTATGTCTTCATAAGGAGACTCATTTGCAGTGCAATGTGATTAATTAGTCAAATACTTTAAATCGGGACGGTTTTGAGTCATTTTTCTTGAAATTAAATAATCCTGGATTGACGGTAAACTGTTATGAATGAAATGATCATTATAGAATTCAATATACTTGGATCAGTATTATGACCGATAAAAGATTAATTTTTAAGACAAAAAATCCCAAAACAAATTGAAAGAGTCGCAGTGCGCATTTTTCATTCACATCCGTAGAAATAGGAATAGTAATCATCATTGTCATTCTTATCGCGTTCATCATTTTGCATCAGCAAGATTCTGTTTCCTGGCAATTTCTTTTGATTTCATATAATTCTTTTCCCATTTTAAGGATCAGTTTGGAGTACAAAGATCATCTAAAGTGTTTAACATTTGACGATTTCGGTTTGAAAAATAAATCTAAATCTCCAGAATTTCCATCAAAGTACCTATTTATTTTGTTCATTGATAGAATATTTGAAACCTTCCTTTATAATCGCAGTTATTTATGATACTTAAAATACTTATTTCAATGAAAACAATGGGAGCCTTGTCTTGTTAGATTTGTTATTATTAGCTCATAATTTTCTAGCCGATGTGTTGTCGAGCCTGATTTGATTAGCTCTTTTGTTAGCATGGTTTATGAGGGGATTTTGGTGGTGAGCATGAAATGATAAACTCTGTAAAACAATGGGGATCTTAAACCTTGCTCAAATTAGGCAATTTAAATACTACTTTAAGATTGGATACGCATAAAACAAGACACAACTATTATAAGAATCAGCTAATTTCTCAATTAGTATCCGTCTTGTACGTCTCATACATTCCACAAGAAGACTAAAATAAAGACCTATTATTTTAGTCATATATACTTCATTTGTAAATATCATGTTTTTATATGTTACTACAGACATCATAGACATTATGTAGATGTGGCTCATACAATATACGCTGATTTGAGTTGAGATCAAACACGAAGAAAGCTTGATCTTGTCTGCTCTTGTGAGAGTGAATCGTGATTGTAATAGTCTCTTTTGTCATGCTCAGATTTCAAGCACCAATTTAATCTCTTGCCTTGTTTTACACTTTGAAGTGGGATTTTCACCATTCTATCTACAAAGCGGTAAGACCCTGGAGCATGAAATTGATCTGGTAATCATGCGGTAATAATTAAGGCACGTGATCATTTGAATTAACATGTGAATCCATCAAAAGAACAAGTCATAATCCGGCAGGTCTAAATGTTAAGTACTCAGTGAGCGCCATTCTCTTTGTGAAAACTACCTATGTCAATTTTACAAAGACAAGGTGCTTGCAGAGTAAATGGAAGGTGAAAGTCCAACCTTCTGAAGTAAAGCAATTCCAGATGAGATCTAAAATGAAACATTATCCAAAATATATCTTATCTTAATGAGCTATGAAGTTGACACCAGTGCAAATCTTACAGTGTTATGTGAGTGAGCGGGATATCCAGTTTCATTGTATAAAGCGATCTCTTAAATGTTGATGTTGCTGCCACTTTGTTTTGCTTAATCGTATACACAAGTCTCTATGTGTGCATTTGCCTCATAACGTTTATGCATTTGTACAACTTTATGGATCTTCTATGCATATATGTGTCACTGTCTGGCACCGAAATGTTGATCAAGTCGGACAATGTTGTCAAAGATATTGTCACTAAAGTCCAATTAAGCCCTTCCTTATTGTCGTATTGTTAGCTTAATTATGCTGGTCAAGGAAATGTTATTTGGCCGCCATGCCTTAGCAAGCAGATGGGCGATCCATATATTCAGAGCAGACTGCTCAGAATACTAGGTATATGTCTCTCAGCACTGTGGGATCTATCGACTCACAAGCTGCCATCAAGTTCTCTTTGTAATTTGTAGGAGCGAGAATAATACTTGCCAAACATTATCGACTATCGGTTACTGCAGAGTAAATAGGCATAACTTTATATTAGGGTCTGTGTCCACAGTCAGAGCTCATTTAATCCTGGGTATCACTATATCTTATGCCATGATTAGTAGATAATCTAGGAAAAGTACTCCACAATGTACAACTTAAGGGTGATAGCAAATTATATTATGATAGACATTAAACATTGCAATGGGTACGCAGCATCAAAAGTACGTTTCTCTGTATAATAAATATGCATACTTGATATATAAATATGCCTCATGTTTATATGCAATTACAATGGAGAATAATGATGCCTGCTCATTGCTAATATTCATTGGGGGCAATATGTAAGCTTGGCAGGGAGAAAGCGTACTTTCTTATATATACATCTCGGAATACATGTACACATAATCATATCCCAATATTAGTTCATTAAGTATGTGATTGTTCAATTAGGTATACCGTATGGTCGTATTGATTGGATATGTTGGAGGGTGGAGAGTACAAGCAGTTAAGCCAGTACTTCACGAAGGATCACAAATCAACATCAGGTTTATCCGTGTTTATATCAATAAATGTTTGATTTCAGGAAATTAAGCTGACATATACACATAACAGAGATTTGTGCCATAACCTTGTAAGACGTGCCCCTCGTCAGACAGACTTAGGCTCGATAGACAGATCCGTATATTTGTATCTGCGTGCCTTGCCTATACCAGACTCCCGGTCCCAAATTGCCTGCGTGGGCGGCAAGGACATCTCCGTAATAACACAGCCCCCATACAAAAGTTATAAAACTTTAAACAATCATAAATTGTTTAACTTATGATTTTTTAAAACTAATATCAATATCACAAATGTGTGTGGGAACGGTTTTGCAAATATTATATATGTGAGAAACCATTCTTCGAAATACCCCTCCTCACAGGAACACAATTCCATGTTTAATTCCTTAGAGTAGACGCTTACTTTTCATATTAAAAGATATTTCACATTGTCTATTAAAGAATAAAAGATAGTGGCTGAAGTGTTTCATCTTTGGTGAGGTTTGAGAGAGACTTTATTGTTAATTTGACAATAAAGAAATGCTGTTTGAGAACATTACTCAGCTAAGTGATGAGAACCTCCATTATAAGACTCGTGTCTCTCTTGAGGATGTTTCACTTTGCACTAAGTTTCAAATTTTAATCCCTATTTTACGCAGATATTGTGTTGTTGCTTTGAGTTTCCATTGATGATTGCATGTTTTCTGATGGCATTAATGCAGTCCGGACGGAATGATGGGAAGATTAGCTTAGCCCCATTTCCCTGTCTTTGTTTTGAATAAATGAAGCCTGTCTGCACCAGCCTGGCTCAAAGTGCTGATAACCGCGGTCCCTGGCAACGTGCACCAAAGTGTATGCCCCTTGTTTGACAATTTATAAACCATTTAGGTGTAAATTATATGCATACCGTTTCTTTTAAATTAAAGCCATTTTGACTTACTCTCATTTAGAATTTAACCCAAATGTCTTCCAAAAGGACTTGCTAATATATTAGAGAACTGGCACTTATCTTCCAACAGGGTTGGCTATTCCTTTACTGAGCCTCAGGGCTTTTCCTATATGCAGAGATTAAAGGATCTGCTTTCAGTTCTACGGACTCAAAACACACTTTACAACAATAACCATCAGCTCATGTTCAAGAATCTGAATATTATATTGAGTAAAATGCTCAAAAGGGTTTTTTAAAACATGAACTTGTAAGATCATGCAATGTATAATGCATGTTGCATCGTTAGGTCACAGATGCACGCCCACTCGATATGTTAAGAATAGGGATTCTTCAAGCTATTTCTCAATACTATAAGGCTTCCTCTGAGCAGCCCATAAAGATAGATTCACATCAGACAAGAGGAAAACTCTTAAGACCAGTCTGTGAGCAGCCTGCAGGTAGTGCACAGAAACCTGTAGAAATCTCAGCACTTCACCGGAAGCGGATCATGGGCGCATTGTTGCACAATAACTAGGGGGGGAGGTCAATGGATGGCCGAGGTATTTGCGAGAAACACATTTCTTGAATAGAGTGAGCACAAATAGAATTATTGTCGATATTGGGGCTCTCACAATGCCTGTAGTTCTTAGAAGTGTCTGCTCCTTATTTGAGAGAAGCATACAAAATCACCTCTGAATGCGGGCCGTACATAATAAAATTTGAAACTTACTTTAAAACGCATTTGTCTCATGCTGACATATAAATATTGTCTCAGAAGAGTCAGAGAAATATTTATGACCTTGATATAGGAATGCCATGCAAAGAGGAGAATGGTGCGGCGACCTTTGACTTTAAAAGCGTCCCCAGAAGTTGTTTGTTGAAAGCAATATAGTTGTATATGTGGGCGCAGGGGATTACAGAACAGTTGGGTACTTCCCATTCCTTTCTGTTTGCCTTTGTACGGATATCTCCCTTCCTACTATATCTTTCTTTGGGGGAAAGACAACCAAATGAACAGCATATATTTTGAGAAGTGAACTTTGCATGATGTTGCTGTTTTTGTGTGTGTCCCCCCGAGCTTGTGCACAGATAGCGGCTCCGATATACAGAAGTCCTCGCCCGGGCACTGACGTACAGACACCAAAGGCACTGTTTACCGGCATTAAACACAGTCACAATGGCTCCCAGAACTGAATCCTTGTCACCATCTTCTTCTTTCTTACTTTACCTTTCTATTGTATATCATAGGCACATTTGGTTGCCTTGTCAGATTGTCTATAGACATCAAACACCATGTACTATTTGACATGTGAGAAACTATATCCAGCACAGGAGACATAATGTCAGATTCTATAGACATCAAACACCCTATACTCTATGTCATGTGATACACTATAGCCAGCACAGGAGACATAATGTCAGATTCTATAGACATCAAACACCCTATACTCTATGTCATGTGATACACTATAGCCAGCACAGGAGACATAATGTCAGATTCTACAGACATCAAACACCCTATACTCTATGTCATGTGATACACTATAGCCAGCACAGGAGACATAATGTCAGATTCTACAGACATCAAACACCCTATACTCTATGTCATGTGATACACTATAGCCAGCACAGGAGACATCATGTCAGATTCTACAGACATCAAACACCCTATAATCTATGCCATGTGATACACTATAGCCAGCATAGGCGACATCATGTCAGATTCTACAGACATCAAACACCCTATACTCTATGTCATGTGATACACTATAGCCAGCACAGGAGACATAATGTCAGATTCTACAGACATCAAACACCCTATACTCTATGTCATGTGATACACTATAGCCAGCATAGGCGACATCATGTCAGATTCTATAGACATCAAACACCCTATACTCTATGTCATGTGATACACTATAGCCAGCATAGGAGACATAATGTCAGATTCTACAGACATCAAACACCCTATACTCTATGTCATGTGATACACTATAGCCAGCACAGGAGACATCATGTCAGATTCTACAGACATCAAACACCCTATACTCTATGTCATGTGATACACTATAGCGAGGATAGGCGACATCATGTCAGATTCTATAGACATCAAACACCCTATACTCTATGTCATGTGATACACTATAGCCAGCATAGGAGACATAATGTCAGATTCTACAGACATCAAACACCCTATACTCTATGTCATGTGATACACTATAGCCAGCATAGGCGACATCATGTCAGATTCTATAGACATCAAACACCCTATACTCTATGTCATGTGATACACTATAGCCAGCATAGGAGACATAATGTCAGATTCTACAGACATCAAACACCCTATACTCTATGTCATGTGATACACTATAGCCAGCACAGGAGACATCATGTCAGATTCTACAGACATCAAACACCCTATACTCTATGTCATGTGATACACTATAGCCAGCACAGGAGACATCATGTCAGATTCTACAGACATCAAACACCCTATACTCTATGTCATGTGATACACTATAGCCAGCACAGGAGACATAATGTCAGATTCTACAGACATCAAACACCCTATACTCTATGTCATGTGATACACTATAGCCAGCATAGGCGACATCATGTCAGATTCTACAGACATCAAACACCCTATACTCTATGTCATGTGATACACTATAGCCAGCACAGGAGACATAATGTCAGATTCTACAGACATCAAACACCCTATACTCTATGTCATGTGATACACTATAGCCAGCATAGGCGACATCATGTCAGATTCTATAGACATCAAACACCCTATACTCTATGTCATGTGATACACTATAGCCAGCATAGGAGACATAATGTCAGATTCTACAGACATCAAACACCCTATACTCTATGTCATGTGATACACTATAGCCAGCACAGGAGACATAATGTCAGATTCTATAGACATCAAACACCCTATACTCTATGCCATGTGATACACTATAGCCAGCACAGGAGACATAATGTCAGATTCTACAGACATCAAACACCCTATACTCTATGTCATGTGATACACTATAGCCAGCATAGGAGACATAATGTCAGATTCTACAGACATCAAACACCCTATACTCTATGTCATGTGATACACTATAGCCAGCATAGGAGACATCATGTCAGATTCTATAGACATCAAACACCCTATACTCTATGCCATGTGATACACTATAGCCAGCACAGGAGACATAATGTCAGATTCTACAGACATCAAACACCCTATACTCTATGTCATGTGATACACTATAGCCAGCACAGGAGACATAATGTCAGATTCTACAGACATCAAACACCCTATACTCTATGCCATGTGATACACTATAGCCAGCATAGGAGACATCATGTCAGATTCTATAGACATCAAACACCCTATACTCTATGCCATGTGATACACTATAGCCAGCACAGGAGACATAATGTCAGATTCTACAGACATCAAACACCCTATACTCTATGTCATGTGATACACTATAGCCAGCATAGGAGACATAATGTCAGATTCTACAGACATCAAACACCCTATACTCTATGCCATGTGATACACTATAGCCAGCATAGGAGACATCATGTCAGATTCTATAGACATCAAACACCCTATACTCTATGCCATGTGATACACTATAGCCAGCACAGGAGACATAATGTCAGATTCTACAGACATCAAACACCCTATACTCTATGTCATGTGATACACTATAGCCAGCACAGGAGACATAATGTCAGATTCTACAGACATCAAACACCCTATACTCTATGTCATGTGATACACTATAGCCAGCACAGGAGACATAATGTCAGATTCTACAGACATCAAACACCCTATACTCTATGTCATGTGATACACTATAGCCAGCACAGGAGACATCATGTCAGATTCTACAGACATCAAACACCCTATACTCTATGTCATGTGATACACTATAGCGAGGATAGGCGACATCATGTCAGATTCTATAGACATTAAACACCTACTTCTGCATGCCATGTGAGAAACTTTAGTCAGCATATGTGACATCCTGTCAGATTCTCAAGTTCTATAGATATCAAACACCCTATACTGTATGTGATGTGAGAAACTTAAGCCTCACAGGTGACATCATGTCAGATTCTATCTGGTCTCGGTTTCCTATTATTTGCCAGGTATCATATGCCATATTTGATCGCTTTTTAGAGAGTTTCGACACGTAAATATTTTCTAACTTCATTCCTTTTGAGCGGCTAACTTACATGTACTTTCACATCACATTTTGAAACCAACTAATTTGAGCTCCGGGATATGAACTATTCGCATTTTCAAATGACACATGAGAAATGCCTATCAAATAGTGCCACACTATAACAAGGTATCCATATTACAATATGCGTCGTATAATGTGTCTCCTGGTCGCTTTTATACTTTTTTATCATTTGGATATGTTTTCCGACCGTAGACTCCCAGTATGCATGTTGTCCATACCTTGCCTTATATACTACTCACTGAAAAGCGTATTAGCACACCAGTGCCTCTGTAACGGTATTTTAGGAGATGTTTTAGAAGCTTTTAGGAGATGTAAATGAAATACATTATTTGATCAAGCAAATTTGTTAAGATTAACCAAATTTGTTACGATTAATTCCTGGTTTGTATGGAAATATTGCCAAAAGAACATTAAGGAATATACGAAGAAAGGACGATATAAATATTTAATGATCATTAACAAATCTGGCTTGAAACTTGAGACTAGTTTCCTTGTTACAAACACATGATTTTTCATCTCAGAAAGAGGCCTAATGAAAGCTATATATTGCATTGTAACCTAATAGATAGGTACATGGGATAATACGTGAGTGTAAAGTTATGAAATAAAAGTCCCTCGAGGGCCATCAATCTCAGTCAATGTATCTGTATGCACGCACCTCCCCTGTATGGTCTATAGAAACCACTGCAGTGAACAAATTAATTTATGCCGACAGTTTTGGAGGATGTACGAGTTGTCTATGGGGCTGTAATAAGCTTAGTGTATCTCTGCATCCCGCGGTATGTCTATGTGCTCAGTGGACTGTGTCTGAGATGCTGAGTCGGTGGGAATCGTGTCAAATATAGCCGCATATTGCCTTATACACCATGCGCCTAATGCAGTTTGTGTTTGATTAAATTATCACCCAAAAGTTATGAAGTATGGAGATATTTTGAGAGGTTACTTATGGGGATTAGAAAAAAGTGCAATATATTATGAACAAAATAATCTAAAAGCTGCTTAGCTTCATGTCTTCTTAAAAAATCCATCATACTTGCTGGTGGCTACAATTGAAATTGTAATAAATAAATCTTAAAAGATATATATCGCTAATTGAATGTATCTGCACGCTTATTGAATGTATGTTTCTATTTGTGTTTCTTTCAGTTGATAAATCGTAAGAACCTGTTTTAAAGTGAGAATCTCTAAATTATACAATTTGATTGTTGAAGTATATTCTCTCACCCTTACAATGATATATGTGGGCTACATGTATATGAAATTAGTTTTCATCTATCATTTTCTACATGGTTACCCAGTAACTAATAAACGAAATGAATTTTATACTAAACCATAAATGCCTATCATGCTTATCAAATGTCCTATCACCCTGATATATCTATGGAAAGCTTATCACATGTCCTATCACCCTGATATATCTATGGAAAGCTTATCACATGTCCTATCACCCTGATATATCTGTGGAAAGCTTATCACATGTCCTATCACCCTGATATATCTGTGGAAAGCTTATCAAATGTCCTATCACCCTGATATATCTATGGAAAGCTTATCACATGTCTCTTATGAACATGGTTATCTAAGTTCACATAATCTCATTAGCAAGATGATACCTCATAAGAAGATGGGATGTATATATACATGTATATGAACTCATCCTCAGAAAATCAGAGAGTAGAACACGTGTGTGACATTCCATAACATTCCTAGTAATGTATCTCTGTGATTTGTGTCTTTCTGATCAGGAAATCTTAATGTAATCTCACATATGTGCAATGAATCGTGAATCATAAACATTAAATCCCCGTGTGGAGAGAATGGGAGTGGTTTAAGCTTGCAATAAAAGCAACATAAATCATTTTAATGCTAAAAAATCATTAAACATTTAATTTATCTGTATGACACAGAGGCAAAATTTCAATTTAATCGTTATGGTGTTAAACAAGGTTGTTCATATCAAAATATCTTTCATTTCTCTAAATGTTTGGTAACTGGGTTGGTCTCATTAACCGCAAGATGCGTGGATTGTGATACGCTAGGCCTATTAATTGGATAGATCAATGTATCACGCTGTTATAAGCATATCGTACCCAGTACATCATTGTTTTCTGTGTGCTTGCATCCTTCTATTGTAAGCGGGACATGACACGATGAGATTGGCAAGGAACTCCATCATTTCATGTCAGTGAGGATGAGCAAGAGATCCCCATTGAGTGAGCATCACGTGACCACAATGGAATCCTATGGATGGAGACATTCCCCACTTTACCTGACAAATCACATCCTGCAGGAAGCAGTGATAGGCGTGGAGGATAAACGTGAAGTTGCCATAATAAACTAGTATGATTGAAAGTTAAACAAAGAGCTTGTCAAGGTGGTGCTGTCCTCAAGGCCTGGGTGGGAATGGATTCCAATTAATCAGCTAAGAACGCATGTCAGTAACATCAATATCTCCTTAGGCTGTAATAAATATGTAAGATCTATCAGATATGACAGACGTTTAAATCACTCAGCACTGTGTTCACTAATATAGCGGGACAGAGTGAAGCCTGTCACTGGAACACAATGCCCTACCTTTTTAGGAGTGACGGAGGATCTTTAGCATTATCACATAATAACACAAACCACTGTCATTAATAAATAGTCACTTGTTTAGAAAAGGAAACAACTAAACTCGCGTTTTTAAAATCGTTTTTATCTGAAACTGATCTTAACAATATTATCAAAGTTAAATGAAAAAAGACCAGTTGAAAATAATAATAATGAGATTTGCGAGCTACAAATATTTAGGATATGCTTTCTGCCTATCACAAGGATTTCATATTTTCATTTACTTTCTATGATACCCTGTATATTTAGAATAAACCATTTTTAAATTTACCAATCTATTATTCAATTTACCAAACCATTATTAAATGTTTTCTTACCATATAAGACTCCTTTTTTCTACAAGGTATGGGTTCTCATCTTTTTATTTGTGAAGAATCTCAAAATTTCTCCATGCCTCTGTGTTAAAGCGTTGCAGCACATCGAGATGTGCATGTAATTTTTTAGCTGGCTGTGATTAAAATGTAAGCCCGTATGTAGTTTTTCTCTCTATATAACATGTGGTGTGGTTTGAGGGCTTTGCTTTTCATAATCATAACAGTATTGATGCTGTAGGTCCTTAGTATGATGTATTCCTTTGTTTAAAACTCTCAAATATGAACTGTTATGCTATCTTGATCAACTATGGTATCATGTCAGACTGCATTTTACATTCACATTTTATACTGTGGTGCGTGATAACTTTGTTGCATCTCATATATATCTAAGCTGTTGTTAAAACACACCTCCGGCCCTTATTTTTGTAGATATCATCTATGATTGCTTTATATAACATGATGAAGGATATACTTACTGTATATTTTTTTTATATATATTCTCAGATGTTTCATTGCTTTGGTATTGTTAAAGCCTCTCTTGTACTTGATACGTTCCCATCAGAGACAGGATATCATAGAAGCACAGCTGTTATTACACGCTCACACCTCATTCTTGTCTGAGCATACCAAACATGTGACTGCCAATACTATACCTGATGGCCAGACAGACCACCTCACTCTGAGTCAACATAGATAAGCTTCGAACCAGACAAACCCTCAGATCTGCTACCGAGTGCCAGCATCTTGTTCAGGAATCTCAATGCTGATTAGATCATACACTATTTATATGTATATATATATATATATATATATATATATATATATATATATATATATATATATATATATATATATATATATATATATATATATTTATATTTAGAAGCTGGTACAGATATGAGGTACTGGAGGTATTTTTGTCAGACCTCATTATGGGGAACCATCTCATACCTTAATGTGTGTAACAGGGGAGTGCCATCTGGTGTTAATAATGAAATTATTTTACATACCTCACAAATATAACGTTCATATCAATGGCGCTAATGCCATTGTCCACAACCAGGGCACTTATTATTACCTGTGACACTAGATGGCAGTGATTTATATATTTATAGCCTGGTTGTATAAATATGCTTCTCAGACATGTTTGTTCAAAAAGGCCTTGTACAGGTTACTTATGTTACTGTGACTAAGCAGCTGCAATATTATGCATCGTCTATGTTCATGTATATGTAAAGATTAAATATAACACTAGACAAATGTTTTCAGATACAGACAGTTTGATTTCTATAGATGTTTTCACACTCAGTTATAAAATTCGCTTGTCATGATCTGAAGTTTGTTGTGGTGTGCTATGTAGTGAGGTAAAAGGGAGGATAGATGTTATCAATGTGACATTTCTGCTGCCAATGTACATGCGTCATTTTAGTATGACATAGAAAAATTGAGTCTCGTAGAGTCTCGTCCCCGACCTTAATCATGATCTATCCCATGGAATATTGCGACGGGAGCCTGTCTGAAAAAATATTATGCAATTATTGCCAGCCTCGCAATCTGCGTTGATTTTGTTTAAGTAATTATTTTTGGTGATTAACGTCTGATTATGTAATAATGACATACTCATATTGCAGTGCTCAACCTTGACCCAGCAAGAGTATGTTGATGAACAAGTTGTTTTATACATATTCAAAGACTTATTTCGAAAAGATAACCAATAGAATAAAAAACATTTTTCATTGCTATGAATCACATCACTGAAATAAAACATCACTGTTGCTAGTTTCAAAATAAACCAAAAGCATGGGAAGGTTAAATACCATAATGTTTCCTGCACTGTCCCGATTGTATTTTGTGTATGTGTTAAATTTGTATGTAATACCATCATCGATTATCAGCTTTTAGCTATTCAATATTTTATGAATTCAAAATAAAATTATATTATTTTATCTCTTTTCCTAAACCTTTTCCTAAACCTTTTCCTAAACCTTTTCCTAAACCTTTTCCTAAACCTTTTCCTAAACCTTTTCCTAAACCTTTTCCTAAACCACTGTATTCACGTACCTTTTAATGCATTTTAATGTTAATCTAAAGAGAACATCAAGCAGAGTAATACCATTGCTTTTTCTATATTTGTGAACCATACAGACGTCGAAGATACTAAATTTTACTTGAACAATACCAAACTAAAGGAGACAAAATCATAATGCGTCAGACCTTTAAGCATTTTAAGAGAATTTGATGTATATATTGACCAAATGCATTCGCCGGTATGCCCTATTCAACTTTTTAATTTCCCACACTGGTTCCACACAGGACTTTTCCTTACAAAGTTTGGCATGTGCTCTTAAGAAAGTAACACTTCATGTGATGAACCATTCTGAATCACAGAAAGTAATAGCGACACGATATCACTTTCACGCAATACTATTTTCCAAATGGAATTGAATCATTTGAAACATTACATTTACTTCCACCTTCAAGGGAGAATCATCACTATTTACTTTCAGCTTAAGAATGATCACTATTTACTTCTACCTTCAAGGGAGAATCATCACTATTTACTTCCACCTTCAAGGGAGAATTATCACTATTTACTTCCAGCTTCAAGGGAGAATCATCACTATTTACTTCCACCTTCAAGGGAGAATCATCACTATTTACTTTCAGCTTAAGAATGATCACTATTTACTTCTACCTTCAAGGGAGAATGATCACTATTTACTTCCACCTTCAAGGGAGAATCATCGCTATTTACTTTCAGCTTCAAGGGAGAATCATCACTATTTACTTCCACCTTCAAGGGAGAATCATCACTATTTACTTCCACCTTCAAGGGAGAATCATCACTATTTGCTTCCACCTTCAAGGGAAAATCATCGCTATTTACTTTCACCTTCAAGGGAGAATCATCAATATTTTCTCCCACCTTCAAGGGAAAATAATCACTTTTTACTTTCAGCTTAAGAAACATCACCATTTACTTCCACCTTTTGGTAAGATTCTTCACTACATGTATAGTTTCTTCCTGTTCTTTCGCTTGATTGTAAGTTCCGTCAGAAATCGACTGTTGCATGTTTGATTGAGATGGTACATGACAGTCAATACCTTGGAAACAAGACATTCCATAAATATGCGATAGCGGTGTGGGCGAGTTACACTCTGTAAGCACACATTGACAGCGAGAGTTTGCTGGGACAGGATAGCAGTGTGTCATTCTAATTGTCCGCCACAATATTTCCTGCTTCGGCCATAATCAATTTAAAGCAGATTAGCTTAAGTAAATATAGAAGAGTAAATTTATTCAAATTTCCATTTTGGGCGAACAAAAAATCTTACATAACACAAAATCGTAAATGTAAATTTCTCAAATAGAAACATCGTGAAAACTGAAGAGATCCAACAAATAAAAGCAGACAAAATGAATGATTTTATAATCAAGTATTTTGCTTTGCTAATTCCTGGAATACAGAGATTTTCCTATGGCTTTTTTATGAAACCAGTGAATCAACTTATAATAAAAATACTTTGTGAACGCTGATAAAGTTATATTACAAAAGTAGCTGGCTTATTTTCATATCTGTATTTCTGCATGTGTGAAATGATCGTCTGTCGGGGCACGACACGTAACACGGGGAACATCTGAAACGCTCACCAAATTCGCATACAGATGCGATTTTCTTACATTATATGATATATAGCAACACATGAATATATATATATATATATATAGATGGATATATACATTATCTATATAGATGGATAATTGTATAATATATATAATTATACGTTTGGATACGTACGGATAACTCCGAATTGGAAAGTTTCATTGTTCTTTCAAATAATGATAAATGAGATAAATGAGTTTCTAGCATTTAAATATCAAATTGTCCTCGTCAAAGATTGGATTTTTCCCTAAATTTAGGATCTATCTTAAAGATTCGACTTAAGTCATATCTTTTCTGACAACATGAGCAAGTGTGTGAAGTCTATAATTTTTTTGTGAATTTTCCAGACTGTCTAAAGGAACGTGATTTCATTCAGAAAGATTGAGTGACCCAAGAGCGTGATGTTTCTACAGAACTTTATTATATCCCCCAAACAATTCACTATCAGCCGTTATATGTTAAAGAAGGTTAAATTACACTCTGTTATAGCTGTTGGTCAAAATCTTACCCATCTAATGACGCATACAAATTGGCGATAGGAATGTGTTATGGACAAGTTGGGTGCCAACCTAATCAGATGGGACGTAATACCAAGCTAGTCCTTATGGTTTCTTTCATTTACATTTATCTCCTACAACATAAAAAATCATTAGAACTCCGTCTTATAAAAAAATGTTTGTATACATTATCAGCATCACAGCGAATGCAGCGAAGATGTGCGCATGCGTAAAGAGTTTCAATTCTTTAATGTTTTTTGTCGTCACAAAATTTCTTTTTTTTTGTCTTTGCTTTGCGGTAGAACAATGTTTATTTCCACACTTCATTTTAAATCAATGTCAGGACTTTAATAACATACTTTTTATATTTCTCATTGAAAGATACTTTTACTCTAACAAAGGCGTAAATCATTGTTTTATTCTTAAATGGAGAAACAAACTTGCTGTTCCAAAGTTTCAAACTTGAAGGACCTATTTGAAGTATACTAAGTATACTCGATGTCCTTTAAATGTCCTTTCATCTAAATGATAAAGCGTGGATTTGATTTGATTTGTTAACATTGTATATCAACGGCCCTCTCTGCACTGTTTATATTATACCAGGTCAGAGAGAAAAGCCTGTCCCGGGAATCAACGCCCTACTCTTTTCGAAGAGTGATTAGGGATATTTCTTCCTATTTTTCATACAATCGGACCTCGAATGAAGGGAAGTCGTAGAAAGTCTTGCAAACCAATGAAGACAATATTCAGCTGATGCACATGAACATGCATAGTCTAGCTTTACTTGTATATATATATTGTCGTATTGATATATCATGGATAAAAAAACAATAAAGAAACCCCCACTCTTTGACAATAGTAGTGACATTTAGAATAATTCTATAATGAATACATGGATGGAGATGATTACAAATGTCCGTGTGTTAGTTTAGCATTGTTTGTCCATGTAGCTGGGCTGGTTGGAAGGAGGTGTTGGCATGCATACCACCGCCAGCCTCGCCTATATATCTCTGGGTCAGAGTGGTGTAAGGTGGATTTGTTGATTGGATTCTTCCATACAGGACACCAAGCTTTTCCTGGCCAGCCTGCTAGTCAACATTCATGTTGCCTCTACGTGTTTGTGAACACAGAACACAACATTATCTGAAACACCATCTAGAATTTTGAAAAGCAACCCAAATCCTTGTATTGACCATTCCACAGATGCTTCTTTCTCAGTCAGACGCTGTGTAATAAATCGGCTTTTGATCACGATTATCGATGCTGCCAGGGAGGCTAGTCACATCTTGCCATTAATAGCATTTGGGATTATCCCCCTAACTCATCACCCTGCCCTCCCATTGTGGGAATCCCAAATGTACTCAGCGTTTGTGGAATTGGTGTCATTCCTTGTATGGATTGAAACCATACACATCTGCTGAAGTGAGTTGATAGATTGAGTCTGCATGCAAGTGGATTGCTATGTGCATTATTTGGACATAGAACAGGTTCATATAAGAAACCTTCTTGAATCGAATATAACTGATTTTTAATAGATGATAAACAAAATTAATTGACATTTATGATGATTGCATATTTAAATTATCAGGTTGGATTTCCACTGTCAGATGATATATATATATATATAGTGACAAATAATTGTTAAATCACGGAGAAAAAACCTACATGATGGATATACAAAAGGATAGGCAGGCTGTATCAAAGTTGGGCAAAATACCATGCAATGAAAAGACAAATATAATTAATCTAGGTCATTGGAGAGGGCAAAGGAAATATCTGGGTCAGATGGATTTACAGCGCTCAGTGACATCAATAGGGGACTTAGGGATCAGCCGTTTAAAAATACTTCTTTGAAAACATCAAATATAGTAATAAATCATTTAAGCCGAATTAACAAGAGGCTTTGTTGATGTCCAATTCTTCTTGAGGCATTGTTAACTTGTCTTTTATAATGAGAGCACACATCAAGTAATCCTTCCAATTAACAGATTGTTCAAGGGGTTTGTGTAGATGTGCACATCTGCCATGCTAGCCATGTTATTTAATATGGAGAAATGATACATGCTTTCACGGCCTAACAGGGTCTGATCATATTTCATCTTGATTCATGATTTTAACATTTGACACTTATGGTTATATATGTTGTATTTCGTTATATGAAATGTTAATTTCGACTTAAATTGATTGATTATTTGTACCTATTCGTGTCATTTTAAATAAAAAATATTTTGATTTAGCATCCTCCATGGATAAGAGAGAATAGATGGTTCGCTAATTTGGTCCTCGGGGTTTTCACTCTCTTAGAATCACTACACTTATTACGATAGCAAATGTGTCTGGTCTGGTTAATATGGCCAGTTTGTAGTGGCGATGTATGATAGATCCGTATCCCTTTCAGAATAATCTACATAATAAATCAATCTAAGATAGAAGAGAGCTTTGTTTTCTTTCCGATCCCTTTTCCCGGATGTCCAAGCCATCCCCAGGTTGTCATGCCGGATAATGTCCCACCCAAAGTTTCTTTAGTTTTAAGGACAAAACATGCAATAACAATGTTGTGCCTGGTGCACTTCATCATTACAGTACAGGACGTCCGTTACCCAAATCAAATGAGGGAGTAAATGATTACAAAATAAAAATGGTATTTATTAATGAGACATTAATTTCTGCAGCTGGCCAATCAATAATTCAGGCGAATAATTAATGCTGCCAAGAATTTTAACCTTTTTGTAATCGATAGGTCATTAGTTTCTTCCAGTTTCTTCATTTATAAAAACATGATTGATCATTTTTTTAAAATATACATGTGACACATGACGCGTATCTGATTTGAAATTGCAATAATTTTTTTTTTTCCAGCAAAAATGGAAACATGGAAATAATGAGCAAAATTGCATTTAAAAAAATTCCTACTGAGATTGGCTCAGGCCAATAAATTACCACTATTTTTTCACATTGTATTGAAAAAAAAAATGGCACGATTTTTTGAAAGATTATGAGAAATTTAGACTGTACCCACAGTTCGAGATGCTTTAAAATATATATGTAATAATTTCATGGAGTTGGGTCACTACCCCAAAAAGACTAAAACTAATCCTTCACTGCTGGAAATGCTGTTTGAAGTACGTTCGACAGAGGATTTTGTTTGCAGGATATCCAATAGCTGATCTCGGTGTGTAACGCTATTGAGCTGCTGTTGTTTTCACTTCTGAACCAAATGTCTTCAATATATCTAGGAATATCAGCATTTTATAAATATTTTGCCATGTGTTTTATTTTGAAGTAATCGTTTGCGAAACGAAACAGGTCCCCAAATTCAACGAATGAATTTAATTGACTTGGCAATAATGAGAAAGTCACAAATAATTGATTAATTAATTAATCACAAGATGGCACCACTTATTAAAAGTCATTTGAATGGGCAATAAAACGTTAAAGCTGTGTAAAAAGGATAAATTGAACCAATAACAAACATAAATATTGTACCAAAGCGATCTTAATCAGTTGTCGACATGTTTTCCATTTCGTCAGATGAATAACATGTGCTTTGGAATGTTTGGTAGAAAGTGATATATCGACGAGAGGCAAACATCCTGTGGAATTAGTTCATACACTCTGAATACAAAATACACCACAGATCTGAATATTTGATTTCAATGGGAGAAGAGGTTATCCATTACACAAGAAATAGTATTATAAAATAAAGTAGGCTGCACACATAGAGTTCTAGCATTCACGACCTTATCATGTGAATATCAATTGTAAGGAAGTGTATTTCGATTTTCACTTATTATCGCCCTCATCTATTTTTATGCTTTATTGTTTGTTGTCCTCCACATCACATGTTTTTGATTTAAAAGATAAGAATGGCATTAATATCAGCAGAATTAAATGAATTTATATTTGGATTCTGCCTATAAAATACCCATATATACACATAATCAAGGCTTTAATAAATACAGTCACATGCGATGTAACATCAGTATTCAGAAATGGTGTTTGAAAATCTATTGATCAATCTAAAGTGTAACTTACATGTATACATGCATATCAATAACATATTCTTGGGCCGAATGTTTAAGGTTTCAGCTGACGGAGTGTCCTGTTTTATCGTCCCATGTAATTCTTTTGGCGGCCATCTTTAGAGTGTTCTGTCAAGCAGTGGCTGCTTATATTGGAATGGGCAAAAAGTGAGTTGTAATGATCGAGCATTTTGGCCAAGTATCAGAAATATGTTTAACCAAGACTTGTTTTTTTTTATAAAAATCACCATCCATTGCTAAAGCGAATAATGCAATTTCGACCAAGTGTCTTTACAAAGTATTAAACTTTGGTTAAAATCAATCTTACTATTATACCCTGAAGCCTGATTTAGTCAGGTCCAGCCTTGAAAAGTAGCCCCCTTGACCAATAGAGTGGCTTAGCCCGGGGTTTAATGGGGTTTCTGCATGGTTTCAACTTGCCACTTAAATGCAAAAGAACCCATGAGAATTTATCCATTTAAAATTATTATCTCCTTATCCAAATCTATTCACAATTTAATAAAAAATCAACAAAGAGCAGTGATTTACGGTGAGTTCCGGTCTTTCTGATTCTATTTTAGTTCCTGGTGTCAGCCCGGATAGGTATATTTGCAATCTGTCTCTCCATTGAAAAGCACACATTTGGACCTCAGAGCAAGCTCATGGTATGAAGTTTGGTTTGTAAAAAGGGGAAAAAGAGATGAGACTGCACTCTGAGTAACTGTATTAGCATCTCTGTGAGTGTTTGTATTGCAGGTTGGCCAGCCATTGCTGTCTGTTTTGTGTTCTGGTCATTTTATTATGCCTCCTAACCGACACTATATGCTCTCACAGGCTGCAATTGTAAGCGCTAAAAAGGCAACTGTCTGATTTGGGAATTTCCTTCCGGTCTGGTAAGCGTCTTAGAAGTAATTCTCCACCCATTTGTAGGAAGTGTTCCTTTCTGAACTACCGATAAGTGGATCTAACCATAAAAAGCTAAAATTTATGTGAAAGTCTAGTTTTTGGTGTGATGAAAACTATAAATATCCCTATGTTGAAGTGGGAAATATTCCAACATTGCCACAGCTTTTACTGATTTATATCGCCTTTAAATGGAGCCTTGTTTCAAATTACATCTCACTTCTCCAAGCTTCCAAGCTACGTTCTTACAGCAGTTATAAATAACATAATTCTCCTCACCAACTTCTCACACTTGTGGAATCAAGAACACAAGTTTTAAATTTCTCTGAGATTTAAACACATAAATTTAAAGGACGTGGCGACAAAATTATTAATTTTATATTGAAGATTAATAAAGCACTTTAACTGTATATGTTGTACAAAGATCTTTAACTGCTTACAACACATACATGCACCTTCTTAATTATATTCTATGTCAAGATCGTGGTAATATTAATATATATAAAGATCAGAAATACAGTCTCAGCCAACCTGATCCTCACTCTTTATTTCAAACAAATCGTGATGAACGTTTAGCCTACAGATGGAAAATGTAGTAGATATGTTCAGTTTTTTCAAACCATTTATTTCGTTTAATTGAAGACCTGTTTCTGTGTTGCTATTGACAATTCTAATTCAAGACACAAATGCTTAGATTGGCAGAGGTTAAAAAGTATAGTTGCTTCGTTTATATAACATCATTATTTAATTTTCAAAAATTATAACATATATCCCGAGACTTATTTTACTATAAAAAGTAATTGTTGTATTTTAGGAATTAACTTAGGGAAGAGAAGTGTGGAAAATAACGCGTGAACTATTTGCATCAAAACAAATGATATATTTGTGAGATCTCATACAGGTCGATGATAATAATTCCACAATTCTCAACTGCTCCAGTGGGCCATGCTGCCACCTGGTGTGTTAAAATATCTCACTCATGGTGCGATTATATAGACCTACACTCTTCATATTCGTTAAAAGGCTCGACAGTCGACTAGATAGGCTATATTGCTGCCGAAATGTACATCAAAACAGTAGTTCACAATTCTAACAATCATTCAAGCTAAATTCCACGAATGAGTTCAAATAAATAAATTAAATTATAAATCACGTTTATGTAAAATAAGAAGACAATTATTTGACTCCAGTAAAATGTTTATTATGTTTCAGGTTGATCTCAGTGGGGGGAAATATTTGTTTGAGTTGTGAAGTTTCATAAGACCCGAATTAATCTAACCTCAAATTTAATCCTCTCTACGTTATCATTGTCATTATATCTCCTTTCAGGCCATTAACTTGACCTTTCAAAAAAAAGAAAGAAAACTATATCTGTCAATGGGAGCTGTTTCATTGTTATGCATGAAAAATACTCCGTTGAACCAGGAAAACAGGAAAATACCTGAACGCATATCGTGACATTAGCTCATATTTCATTGACTGATACATGTACATAAATGATTTATTGACAAAAATGTTGAGTTTACTACTATGGTGTTACTATTTATATCAGATTTATTCTATGGGCCTTCTTTTAAAGGTGAGATATCAATGGAGGATTCGTTTACTTTGGGTGAAACCAGAATAACAGATCCTGATTAATTCTTTGTCGATGAAACTCACACCGATCTCCATACCACTTGAGCATTCATGTTGCACAACATAAATTTACCAACTTTTGTATATTTATACACATTATTGTTAAAAATCTAGGCGGAGAGGTACACAATCAACTAGAAAATTAATACTATAGTACAGATATATATTGTCGCTGTATTTACGTGACTGAGATTATCCAGAAATAGATATTACAAATGACACTATTAATATGAAATGAATAGCAAAAACAATATGCGAATTAATTATTACGTGATGGGTCGTGAACAGATCGATTTAAGTCAATTCTTTAAAAGCTTTCCACCATTTTGGTTTCACTGCTTTCATATCTTGGCTTCCGCTATGACAAATGATTTTGTCGCCAACATCACACTTTTAGATGCACTCGCGACTCAACGCTCTCTGTCTTTTGATCTCCCATGCCTGTCCCTTACTTCAGTGTTTCATCTTCTTACTTTGGTATTTCATCAAGTCAGGTAGTACTCTTTTCTGTGAAAAAAAACCGGCATGAAGTACCCTATAGTTTGTGTCTAACAGCTTGTGAATGATATGGCCAAACTTACCTTGGGAAATTGCAGGTTCTGAAGACTTACTTTACAGATGGCTTGTTTTCTATCTGAAAATAAAATAAATCACATAAGGAGATGATGATAAATCAACATATGGGCATTCAGAGCAAAATTTACTGGTATCAAAATGTCAATTATCATTAACAAAGATAGCATTCGATTTCTACAAAAAGGCAGGATATTATTCAGCGGTCTGTGCACTATACCATATATGTTCCCTTTATTGGGGGGCAAATATGTTCCCTAAATTAGAGGGCAGGTGTAATTATATTGACACTGTATATAAATGAAGAGTTAGAAGAGGTTTGAACAAGGCTTTTTTTGGTCGGAAGTAGACCATTCTCCAAGACAAAAAGAGTTGAAATTCAAATTTCCCGCCACAAAACCACAGTGCGCTTGTCTTGTTTGAAATTGATTCGTTTATGTACAGAGAATTATTATTTCTTTACTTTCACTGTATTTCATTTCCCATGATTATATTCCAACATCCGTAATTGAGATCTTCTTTGTATCCACATCTGGCTTTGTCTTCAAATACAATGTATGCGCCGTCTGCAGAATGTAAGAAAATGAATAAAGGAATTCTTTTTAGTATAAAATCTGTTTGTTATAAATGCAGTTCATACGCAGTTCATACAGTTTTCACACTTTTCTTTGAATGATCTTGAAAGATATATTATATCTGATCAGACATATTGATTGTCTTGGTCTTCAGTTGTTTAAAATGAAAAGTGTCAATGCTGTGAATGACGTATATGTTACAATCATCAACGCTCTACATAAATAAATATCTCGGTTGGGAGGTCACAGATGGACTGATGTCATGATGTGGACAGTTTAACAGACTCTGGTGCGGTATATAAGTGGTCAAGCATGCAAACGTCTCAGCTGTGACAAGGATAGGGCACAGTTAATGTTTGTTCAGTAAGCCACGGTGCCATTGAATGATGTGATGAAAATTAGCTGAAAGTGGTATGTTACTACAAGCCTGCCGAGGTATAAGCGTGTGCGGATGGCACGATGTCAGGTAATTAGCCATAACAAGCCACTGCCGAGACTGGGGGAGGTCCCACAACGACCGTATTCACTTTGTAGGCCTCATGCTTTACCCACATTGCCTCGCAAGGGACACCAACTCTCGTCCAAAGTCTCGCAATTTATGGTCACCGCGAGACCTTGGTAAAATAGAGAGATCAAAGGCTCCGTGTCTGCGTGATGATCTAGGCGTTACAGACCTAGTATAATGGGAATACACATCACTCAAACATATAATCTTCCCTTGACAAATTAAGTCATTGGTTACACGGGTTCAGTCTAAGGCTGTACATTTAAAGTTGTTTTCTGACCGAATTTCTGATTAATTATCTTTATTCAAAAGATATCAGATATGATATTATTTTTGTGCTGTTTAAAATTTACGAATCATTTAGATATCAAATTATTGAATATATAATTGAAATCTAAATGAATTGGGAAAATATTAGTCTCGTCATCTATCTTCACTTGATATTGGACAGAGATGTATCTGCTTTGTGAAGTAGGCGTTAACAACTATGTAATGGTGGGAATATTCATCATTCATATAATCTTTCCTGAAGTAATGTGGCACCGGCTAGGTTTCTTTGTCTGGGGTTTTATGTTTAACATTATTTCAGTCATTTCGTGATGAGACCTACTTGTAGCAGATATAGTGCTGCCACACTGAATTGCCAGGTCGCAGGTCCTTGAGATGACAACTCACCCGGTCACAAATTTACAAGGGACAAGGGGTTAACACTTCAGGCACGGCTCTCAGCTCTTACGGTAAAATGTATCATAACTTAAATTTCCGCATGGCCGGGGATCGAACCCTAGACCTTTGGATCACCACAGAGGAAGTGGTGCTATTAAGCTGGCATCAGTTCAGTCCGAATCTGTGCTTTGTTAGGTAATTATCTGACCGATCGCTCTTTAAATATCCATATTCAACATATGCCTTTGGAATATATCATTCGTATACTTATTTTGAACGAAACTCATTCTAAACCCCGTAGTCCTATTGACGAGAAACAAATATAGACAAAATCTGACATAACAAAAACATTTAAAGAGCTCAATCATTCATTTTGAACCAGGAGGACAGTAAACTATCTTTGAATCAAATCAATTCAAAACATGATAAATATTGTTGAAATCTAAATAATACTCGTCAAATATGATAATGCATTCAGTACAGTTTCTTAAAAAGGCATTGAAAGATGTGTTTTTGTTGGAATTTATCGTCTTCAATGTTCACTCATTTACGTGTTGTTTTCCAAGTTTATCTCATAATATTATATTTTTATCAATTTCAGGGTATTCCCAGTCACGCGAAGAAGGTGATAATATGTTACTTACAATATGTTATTAATTTTCTATTGGATTGTGTTACCCACTCCCTAGATTTTGAACAATAGTACAGAAGTTGTTTTTTTCTCCAAGCTGTATTGACCGAATAAAATACAATGAGTATATAATTTCTATTCATTGTCAATAAAGTATATTTTTGGTTTGTTATTTTCTCAGTGTATAATTGTTTCCTTCCAAATATCAAATTACATTTGATACATTTTCATAATTATATAGCAATGTCAATATAAAAACAAGATGTATAACGATAATTCAGTTTCATCATTTTTTAGGCTATTCTTTATATGTGAAAAGGTATACCAACAAAGAACTTCTCTGAATTCATATATTTTATTGTGTTTCTTTTCTATGATATCCTCTAAAACTCACATTTCTCTTCTTTTATGAGATTCTCTTCCTGTTATGTAGGAATGCAGAATAAAATTCATGACTCTGACAGAAAAATATCTAAAAAATTATTTTTTTGCAGACATAGATATGTTTGGGTAATGTTTGATACATGGCCGAGGGGTTAGAGGGTAGGCGACCCTGGTGGAGCCCCCTGTCGGGGAGTTGATCCCATCGCTGAAAGCAATCAAGCTGGGACTTCAAAATACCGGACAAGTCTCCCGCCTCGAGACCAACAATTTTACCCTTTTGATCATGTTTGAAAACCGAGAGCACCTAGAAAAAAACATAGACATTGTATCAATAACGATCATAATGCCATTTTTCTTACAGTACATCAAACCACATTTTATTTTATGTCTCCTTGTTCCCAATTGCACTCGTACTGTTTTATATCTTCGTCTTTGCGTGGATAAATTTCTCACTATTTTCACAGCGTAATCTTTTGGTTCTGATAGTTATATGCCGTGTTATGTCCTTCTCCACGGGAATCATTCATTGGAATTTATAGCAACACGGCACATGTTCTGATCTTTTTTCTTGGCATAGACAACATGTCAGACCTTACAATGGATTTGTGCAGTGTGTTTTACAGAGTGGTAGCCATATATTTGTCCATGTTCAAGCTTTGTAAGCGGACACCTCAGTGATAGATGGCCTTTAAGCGCCGATGGCAAACTACCAAATAACCCAGTGTCTCAAGAACTTCCACTGGTTCTAAAACAAATCTTTTAAAATAACAAGAATAATGACAGCTTAGAACCTTCCCAAGTCCCCTGAAATGAATAATTCAGTGCCAGTTAACGACTTAGGAAAGGCATAAGAACAATTGTAACAGGCGAGCTGACCAGCTTGGTGGTGACCTGCGTCTATGATGAGCCCAGAGTTCTGACAAACATAGTAAAGCATTCCTCTATCCGGCACCAGTAGTTCTGTAAGATGTGCCCAATATAGTGATAGCCCTGCTGCAAAGTGGATGGTAGGTTCGATGACTTAAATGGGATGTCTAACTTTATATCATCATCTACCCTTTCAAAATTCTTTCCATATATAGATACATATTGTTTGATTATCCACTATTTTCTTAGCTGAGGGCTGAGTCAGTTTGGCTCTACAGGAATAATAAATTGTGTTCTTCCCGCGCTAACTTACCTTAGTTATGAGGTGTTATTATTTCATTTGGAGAAAATACAAAACTTTAAAAGAAAAGTATTTGGTATCGAACCAGCGTGAGAGATTAACTATTTGTATTGGACAAACAAGCAAAAGCATTTGCATTTTGTATTCGTTTGTGATACTAGTAGCCAATCTGTGAATGCGTCAAACCCATGGCCTCCGTGAGCTGTTCAAGAAAGACCTAGAATTCTCTTAATTGCCTTACACATAGTAGAACTTTTCTGAATTTTTACAGTAAATTCTACCGTACCAAGAACAAAAGTACATACTGCTGTCATGAACAAATATTTGTACTGTGAATTATGATAAATTTGTTTGTTTGTTTGGGGTTTTATATCACTTCATTATTTCAGTCATTTCGTGATGAGACCCACTTGTAGCAGATATAGTGCTGCCTCACTGAATTGTCATGTCGCAGGTCCTTGACATGACAACCCACTCGGTCACAGATTTATAAGGACAGCGGGTTAACCCTTAAGGCACTCACATCAGCTCATATGTGGAATTGTATCATGTATTCAATCTCGGCCAGAGATCGAACCTACAACCTTTGGATCTCCACAGAGGAACTGGTGCTAACAAGCTGGCGTTCAAACCAACTGCGCCACGGTCCGTGAATTATGAAAAAGAACTGCTGTGACAATGCAAAACATACATCAGATGGAAGACCCTTGTTCATCGTTAATCAAGGCTAAAAAATCAAATTACAATCTGTAATATTTAAGAGTTGTTTTAGATGCAAACCTATTTCTCCAGTAAAAGTGCTGTGCTGTGCTGTGATGTGCTGTGCTATTTTAACAATTTCACGTATATAACTAATTTAAGACAAAGAAAAAACAAGGTCAATCTGAATATATCTAGTCAAGAGAGAAACAGCATTTGAATGTATCATATTCTTATTGTTTTACTTAACCATTTTTGATAATTTCAACTGACAATGAACCATTATTTAGTTCTTCAAAATGAACTCTCAGGTCAAGACAAATGTTGCAGAGAATGTTGTGCACAAAATCAGAATATTCTGTATTAATTTTATTATTAATCATTATCACTATAATCAAAATTCGAATTTCTTCTGTCATCCCGGTTGACATTTAACAATACTACAAATACTCACTTACAGCAAGGCTTATTTATGATTTTTGTTACCCAGGAGGTCTCTTTATTCTGTTCACAGCAGATTAATCTTTCAAAATTAGTTCTGTTATGTTTGGATTTTCAGTAATAATCAGTAATTAATGACAACTGAAGCCAAATATGAAAAAGCGATATGCGAAAATCATGCAATGAATAAGGAAAATCTATAAATAAATGTCTTTAAAGTTGCTTTGTCAAGGATTCCACTGTGGCACACTTGAGGCAGAAGCCGGGGATGTGTCAGGAATATTAATGTCCCTCAGGCATGAGTGAATTCAATGGGGGCGCATGCGTAGTGAGCAATGCAAACAGTCAAGGCTTCCAAGGTGGCACAAGTATGCAACTTTACAACAAACTGGCAAATTGCATTAGTTTTTTATTTCCATGTTCCTGAGATGTCCTGATGATTTCAACATACACGTTGAAGTTTTGTCTCTGCATGAATGCAAACCTCATTATAACAATACCAGCAGGGATGTTTGGGTGCTAATTTCAGATTCGAGGCTTGTGAGAAACAAAAACGTCAAAAACAAAATGATTTCCCCCATCTTGATTTTTTTACCGATAATTAGTGAATCACACAACATACAATTTTTGTATCATAACAAGTTCTGGCCTATCATTGTTGGTGCACGGGTATGAATTTTATATCTGTTAACAAGACAAGCACCATAGCATTTCCAATTTTCTGGCTTAAGAATTAACTTTCATTCCTGAAAATATTGCTAGCGTGGATTCATATTTGATCAGAGCACATTGAACATACATCTACTGCTAAATATATGAAGTACCAAAGTGTAAATATAGTAATTTCATTGCAGCGAAAATATAAATCAATACAAGCTTTATCATAGAAGTGGGCACCAAAAATGTATTTCATTTCCGGTCAGTGTGTCATGATTTTCATCCATCATAATGTTAAATGTGTCATGGTGCGCTGTTTAGTTTAGTAAGTGTTGATTGGATACTATTATAGTTGATGGACTTGTCCTCTCCAGGTCACAGCTCTGGGGAGCAGCTTGTTCACATACTAAGCGATTGTCAGCACGATCAATTAGATTTACGCATCCTTTAGCAAATTCGGAAATAAATTGAATGCAAGTTTGGCTGGGCGAATGGAGGTGTTAGAGCAAGGGCTTCATGGAATATATATATATCACCTCATTGGCATATCAATGGCATGTCTTATTCTCTGACCAGCCTGCCTCTCTGACCAATGCATTTCATATAACTACAACCTATCTCCCCATCTATTTTGTAGCAGTTATCTAGCCTATTAGCTCTGGGACTTGATTTGTCAACCTTTCTACCATGTCCATATATTTGACCTCCACACCCCTCTAATGTTTCTATACCCCAGTTTTCCCAGTTTAGTTTAAACTTATTTTATTCACCACGATTGGGCAGGAATATTACATTGAACCCCTCTCGTGGGGGACACTATAGCCATATATAGGAAGACACACCAATTATCTTGATATTAGGTCAACTCTAAATCCTATTTATATTCCAATCTTGTACTTGCTTCAGGTGTCACCTGATACTGCTGTCCACGTGTATGGCAGAATCTAACCACCCCCTGTCCTATCTACAATGCTCGGGCTAACATAACATCTCCACTTCTCTGAAGTGTCCACCTATCTGACCTTACCTTACACCTGATACTGCTGTCCACGTGTATGGCAGAATCTAACCACCCCCTGTCCTATCTACAATGCTCGCACTAACGTAACATCTCCACTTCTCTGAAGTGTCCGCCTATCTGACCTTACCTTACACCTGATACTGCTGTCCACGTGTATGGCAGAATCTAACCACCCCCTGTCCTATCTACAATGCTCGCACTAACGTAACATCTCCACTTCTCTGAAGTGTCCGCCTATCTGACCTTACCTTACACCTGATACTGCTGTCCACGTTTATGGCAGAATCTAACCACCCCCTGTCCTATCTACTATGCTCGCACTAACGTAACATCTCCACTTCTCTGAAGTGTCCGCCTATCTGACCTTACCTTACACCTGATACTGCTGTCCACGTGTATGGCAGAATCTAACCACCCCCTGTCCTATCTACAATGCTCGGGCTAACGTAACATCTCCACTTCTCTGAAGTGTCCGCCTATCTGACCTTACCTTACACCTGATACTGCTGTCCACGTTTATGGCAGAATCTAACCACCCCCTGTCCTATCTACAATGCTCGCACTAACGTAACATCTCCACTTCTCTGAGGTGTCCGCCTATCTGACCTTACCTTACACCTGATACTGCTGTCCACGTGTATGGCAGAATCTAACCACCCCCTGTCCTATCTACAATGCTTGCACTAACGTAACATCTCCACTTCTCTGAAGTGTCCGCCTATCTGACCTTACCTTACACCTGATACTGCTGTCCACGTGTATGGCAGAATCTAACCACCCCCTGTCCTATCTACTATGCTCGCACTAACGTAACATCTCCACTTCTCTGAAGTGTCCGCCTATCTGACCTTACCAACGCTCTGATCTTCTCTCTGACGTGCCAATCCCTCTGACCTATCCACCTTTCTGAATCTGTCTATTTCATATTCATATCTACCACTCTTGTGAGGATTTGTCTGATTATCTGACCTGCACATATTTGTACTGGTACTTCTCTGATCTTGCACCTCTCTGACATTTTATTATCTTCTCTGACATTGTACTTGTCAGATCTGCCATTGTACTTGTCAGATCTGCCATCTTCTCTGATTTGCCATCTTCTCTGATTTGCTTTCTTCTCTGAATTGCTATCTTCTCTGAATTGCTATCTTCACTGATTTGCTATCTTCTCTGATTTGCCATCTTCTCTGATTTGCTATCTTCTCTGATTTGCTATCTTCTCTGATTTGCCATCTTCTCTGATTTTCTATCTTCTCTGATTTGCTATCTTCTCTGATTTGCTATCTTCTCTGATTTGCTATCTTCTCTGATTTGCTATCTTCTCTGATTTGCTATCTTCTCTGAGTTGCTATCTTCTCTTAATTGCTATCTTCTCTGATTTGCTATCTTCTCTGATTTGCTATCTTCTCTTAATTGCTATCTTCTCTGAATTGCTATCTTCTCTGATTTGCTATCTTCTCTGATTTGCTATCTTCTCTGATTTGCTATCTTCTCTGATTTGCCATCTTCTCTGATTTGCAATCTTCTCTGATTTGCCATCTTCTCTGATTTGCCATCTTCTCTGATTTGCTATCTTCTCTGATTTGCCATCTTCTCTGATTTGCTATCTTCTCTGATTTGCTATCTTCTCTGACCTGCGTGCTATTTTGTTTGATTCGTGTATCCAAGCTCTTCTCTTGCCACTCTGAACTGACCATTTCTAGCATGAATTTTCCCAATCACACATTAGTTGGTTTATATTCCTCGTTAATAAATCACATTTAAATTTTATTCCTGTCCCGATAATCCTGAATATGCATTATAATATTCCTGGACCGGCAAAACAGCATAGACTGCATATCTAATCTTGTCCATAGACCGGCTTGATAGCTGACTTTCTGCATGTCTATATGATTATCTTCACCTCCCTTTTCTGGCATATGCCGAATTGGCGTGTTCCCTGAATAGTAAAATCCATTTCCCTGACCATACATATGGTCTGACCATCAATGTGTGTTTGCATCTCTATCTATTCCCGACTTTTACATTCCTCTACATCTTCATCTCCATCTGGGCGCTTGCTGGGAAAGCCAACAAGCATCCCGCCTCAAGTGTTCATTACCGCACATTTTCAGCCTCTCCACAACACTTAAAGTCACGAGGAAAGCTGGTTTATACGAACTTCTGTCAAGTTGAAACTCTGTATCAAAGCAAAAAGCCAACTGACCTTTACCAGAGCATATATTGGTTTGTTCCGAGCGCATTTTGTTTGGCAGGACAAGCTGATCTGTAGCAGTATATACGTATACGCTGACCTATACCGCTGTATGTCCTCACTAAAAGATGCAGACTTGTTAAATAAAAACAATAAATCATAGCCTTAATGTGAAATAAATATAAACATGGATTCTACCTGAAATGTGAACGCCAGGTTATATTTCTGGGGTAACGCATTAAAACGGCAACATGTAAAGCCTGGATGGTGAACCCATTAATTATGCCAGTGTTCATCTATTAACAGACAAATGAATGGCCATCTTTGCTAGAACTAAATCCGCAGATGTTTGTCATTTATTATGAATCATAAAGTTGGTGCAATTTTTTGTATTTCTAATGTCTCCTGGGGTCTTTCACTATTCCTCAATGGTCACAACCGACACAGGGGCACACGGCCAGAGCCCCAACCAATTATATGAGACGGATATCAGTGGAAGAGAGTTATGTGTGCCGTCCATGCTGGTACTACTTACCACAGCATCTTCACTCACACATATAATGCTTTATTCTTGTGTTTAAAAGCTTCAACAGCAGGGAGTGACATTATCTTTAAAAGGTCAACCTAGTTGGCGATATGGATGTCTTGGAAAGTGGGCTAAAGAGCATATTGACACCCATTTTGAAAAAAAGGATAAGGTGCAGACCTGCTATTGATGCCCATACTTAAAATAATAGAAACTATTAAAAGATTGCAAAATCCATGATTGCAAGATCCATGTTGTTTCTATTTTTTTCCTTGAAAGGAGCTTGAAGTGACAAATTCACAATTAACACTGTAACCGGTCACAATTAAGGAACACTTTCTTTTAACTTATAACTACTTAGTTAATCGTTTTTTAAATCTAAGAATAGCTGATTAAATTTGTACTTTCGGGAGGCATTACATTATTTAGCAAACAGTTATTTTACTTGATGCTATCATAGTTGTTCTAATACAGATATACACATGTATACATTCATCACGGCATAATGTAATGGGACACAGGTCACTGCGAATGCAATTATCTTGTCCTTTGTCGTAATGTTTTTTGTCGTAATTATCTATTTAAATAAATACCTATCTACAACTCATTTATCTTTTATATAGGTACTATTATGTATTTCAAATTTCATTTTGTTTCAAGGTCTAGTATCAACACATTGCTAATAGACGCCTGTATTTCTGCACCGACTCTTGACGGGGCTGGTTGAACCAATCCACGCATACCATACATTGTAAGTTCTTGTGAACAAAAATGGGGGTTCCTTTTGTAAAATATGGCAATTATTTCAATTACACGTGAATCTATCAGGAACAACGCCTTTCTCAAATTGCATTTTACAAATCTCTGCTGTGAGCAAAATCCAATTATTTTTCATTTTGCATTTCTGTCATTCCCGTTCATATTGTACCATTTGTTTGTGCCAACATAAGAGAATGTTCAGATAATGATATATTGCTCTGCTGTTTTTGAAAAGATCTCGTGATTTTGCACTGGATTCCCTTTCAATCTTTGTGTTGTTCTTGCCTCTGTTGTCATCCCTAGCCTGGTAATATCTACTTTGTTGCTCCTTAGGTAAACATCATTAAGGTATGCCTGTGCACTCCACAAGAACACAAACGTTACTATAAAAGTGAATTTGCCAGATTCTCATATTGGATTCTGAGAAAAAACAAGGACTAAGCAATTTATTGCATTCATCTGACAGAACCTCCCACTTCAAATTCTTTAATAGAACTAAATATTATATAAATATCCGAGAAATGGGTTGTCCTTGAGCGAAATAAAAAATCAAAGTTCTTTTTCAATAACCGTAGTCGTGATACAAGGTGAGATTTTTTTTAATAAACTGGCAACAACACCATGTTGTGTGATGAATTTGTACTGATATAAATACCATATTTGGCAAAATATTGAAAATACAAATTTGGAATGGTTCCCATAAGGAATTGAACAATGTAGGAAGAACAAACAATGCGTAGAATACCAAAAACAAAAGCCACACTTGACAGTGGGGTGGTAAACCACTCCTGGTAGATGAGAAAAATACGTGGCATGTAGCGTGAACTGGTTTTATATGTGATTTAAAAACACAATAGTGTGTAAGGAGATGACTCAAAGACAAACATTGTAACTTTAATCAAACCAGACTTTGCGATGTAAATTACGCAGTTATCAATGTGTCCATGGAAACAAGGAGAACACAGTGGTTCTCTGTCAGCAACATACAGTGAGGGTTACTTTAAGTGAGTCCTTCCGAGGTTTAAATACCAAATAAAGATTACCTATGTGTAGAGTAGGCAACATGTTACATACCAAATCTTACCAAGGAAAACGTACAAAGAGGGGCATAGTGTTTAGGTCAGAGACCGCATTCATAAATTCGGTCAAACTTTTATATCATAACCAAAAGAAGGATATTCTTTGGTTTCTATTGTTCATATCATCAACAAATATATATGCTTTAAAAGTAATGGTATGACCATCATTCTGTGTGAGCTTTTGCATTCAGATCTCAGTCTTTCTGACTTTAACATCCATCTACATCTACATCGACGTGTGGGTGCTTACTCACTAAGCCAACGGGCATCCCGTCTCAAATGCTCATAGCTACCAACCAGTCAGACACACAGATAACCATTGATCAGCTGTAAGCGATATTGTAGCACCTTTATCGCCGTTTTAAAAAGGTATATTATAATGGGATAATTTCAAATCTTGCTTGTAGAGATTGCAGTTTCTATCTCAATCATAAACGTTTGGACGTCCCTTCAAAGCACGTTATTTTACAAGCAAGTACATTGAGCGTCCTTTTAACCTGAATAAGATTTGAAGCATTTATATTCCAGAATAATTCTGCTAATCCTGTTTATATCTGTTTATATCTGAACTAGGCATGGAGATAAGATTGATCAAAACGAGCCTATCACTCCTACATATGCCCACTGAACTGCCACAATAAGAGACCCAGTTGTCTTGTTCATCATGTACGTCAGATTTATACATTTATTTAAAACAATCAGAACATCCATTTTCCAATATCATTCCAGCAGATTTCCAGACAAAGTCATAAACTGTCTGTTCTCTCCGGCAGAGAGAATTTCATTGCTAATAATGTGTGCCCATCACTCCTTTCTATTTTGTCAAAAAGAGACTTCCTCCAGTAAACATTAGTTTTTCAAATTTATTCTACATCTGTAGGCAGCAAGGCTTTTGAAATAGCCTCCCAGGGCATTTTTAAGATGTAAAAAGTAGGACTAATATCTACAGTACAGTGCATTAAGTGGTTAAGATATGAGTATACGATGTAGAAAAGGATATAGTGCAATCATCCCACATTAATACATGTGTATGTGTCATCTTCAACTTATTAAACATACATTATTTTTAATTTAAAGTGATCCAATATTGATTGCATTTGCAGTTGAGTTATGTACATGCAATACACATTGCAGTGGGAGTTTAGTCATGTGATTTTTCTTATCTTTATTATACCCATAAAGTTTTGTTTATGCCATGCTTTCAAATCCCTCTATAGGTGAAAGATTCATGTCAATCCAAAGATTGCTAAATTTTCACAAGTCCTTCATGATTTTTCTATCGCTTTTATTTTGGTTTTTGTTTCAGGATGCGTCATCAGAGGAAATAAAGGCCTAATGGGACCAAAACCAGTCCTCAACAACCAACACCGAGTATGATATACCTACGGGGCAAAACCAAAATCCGTGTGCACGAACATGTATAAATATGATTGAGAAATAAAAAAAAATGTGTCTGTCTAAGGGAGTTCAGAGTTAAGCGCACCATTGATCCTTAATTTCAACTAGCTGATCCATCCATCCAAATGTATGCTTAAAAGGTCATATAAGAAAGAAACAAAAAAAAAACAAAACCAAACTCCATTGTATTCCAGTTTCTCATAATCATTTATCGCAGATATCTCATTTTCCTTTTTTACATGACTTTCTATTCATAAATATTCTATATCATCAGGAGTCTAGACTCCCTCTACAGCTCCACTTAAACCAATCTCCTTTGCCATAAATATAATACTCCTCTCTGTTTCCCCACCAGCATCTGTGTTCCTCTTTTATACTGCTATTTTACATTAGTGCAGAAGGAGCTCTATCCAAAGCTTGCATGTCCTTGTCTCGGTCAGCGGTCACGTGATGAGTTGTTCCCACGTGAGTACCTTTAAGGACGTAGAGGTAGATGTGGCATGTCAACATTACATGAGTGCATCTGAACTGATGATGCACTCAACCTTCTCGTGTGCTATCTTTATACAGAAGAATCCTTTCTGGTGACCACTACTTAATTCTTGATCTTATTTATTGTTGCACAAAATCATCGCTGCATCATACAGATTAGGTTTTATGTGTCAGACCTGGATGGAATAAATTGTTACAAACTCTATATTTCCATCACTATCAATGTCAAAGACCTGAGCAGGTCATGAGGTCAGGTCTAGAATTTCACAGAGGAGTTCAAAGACGGCATTGGCAATATTAATGTGCTTGACATATTGACTTTATTTCTTTCTCAGGCGAATCTTTTATCTTTACATGTAGATATACTATTGTTTGATCAAGCTGATAGTTACGTTCATCACAGAAAATTTTTGGAGGTAAGAAAGTGTTTCAATGTTTGATCTTTGTCATACCAATTCTTCCTCTATATAAAATACAACTAAAGAGACCGAAGCTAAAGTTATAACCTGTGGTTAGATTATCAATCTTATTTCATAGTTGTTTAAACTCATTTTAAATTGAATATTACTGCTCTGCGTCATCGACGACTCCTTTTGATTGAGATTTCATTTTTTATGGACAAATTCTGGCTGAATTGGAGACATTTTTGCAAAAACAAGATAGTTCTGTAATTTTGGTGATGGAATTCGAAGTTTTAAATAAAATATGCATCATAGTGTAATTCTAATCTTGCAGTTATTTCTCTGTGTTGTCTGTTATAGATATATGATATGGCAAAATATACAATAGGTGGCACAAGTTGTTTAAAATATCCAGTACATTCTTCTTTTTGTTGGGTGTGAAACAACCGACCTCATCATGATTGCCGATTCCTTGAGAAGATATATTTCTACTTAAAACAGATGTTTTGACAAATGATAGAACTTCCAATAGATATAGATTTAATCATTTAGTTGGTTATGATTTTCATGGTTAGTCGTTAAATTTGGTATTTGGTTGGTTATGATTTTAATGATCAATCATTAACTTATCATTTGGTTGGTTATAATTTTAATGATCAATCATTAACTTATCATTTGGTTGGTTATAATTTTAATGATCAATCATTAACTTATCATTTGGTTGGTTATAATTTTAATGATCAATCATTAACTTATCATTTAATTGGTTATGATTTGGAATGTTTGGATAGCTCCTATCTCCGACTTTGTTTTTTTTTCAGATAAATAGAAAACCTTACGAATAATTAAGAAAAAATAATTCTTGTGATTTGCAATATAACATTTTATCAACTTATACTTTTTATTTCCTGTTACACTGCTTAAAATATGTTTATTCCACCAATTTTAATAGAACAGGTAGGTATTTCATGTGAAATTTATATTTCCGAGTTGCGAATGAAACATTGACATTCAAACTATTTTAATTGATATGAGGAAAATCTACATCGAATATCTTATATGAAGTTGATACATTAATATCATAAGAATACATTTATCATTGAATTACCTCGATTAACAATATTCAGAACACATCTTTCCATTATGGAAAAGTATTCCATAATTTAGATTTTTGGTATACATTCAAGGGAACCGCTTGTTTCAGTTGCTTGAATTATTATCTCTAGTTGGACATGTCCGGCGCTCTACCCATTTTTCAGCTACATATCTGTTTTTATCATCTACATTCACCGGCCTCTCTGATTTCTTTTTTTTTCTTCTTTTTCTTCTATCCACGGACCTCCTACCTTTGGGGATTAATGTACGAGCAAATATTACTCAATAGCAGATGTATTTCTGAGTTTGGTAAGAGTGTATTTTTCACGTTGCGGCGGTGGCACAAGGTCCCGTGGTGGTGTTATACATGTTTGATAGGATACTACTTAGGACAGCGAAGATTGCATGATTTCCTCTCCTAACATTTGAGACACAATAACTTCTACCCTGTGCACTACTCACCCCTTATATATTAAGCTGAGAGCTTTTTCATCAAATTCCTCCGATACACTTTGAGTTTATAGTGCATTTGTATAGTATGGTATTGGGATTTCTTAAAACCAATAGAATATATATATATATATATATATATATATATATATATATATATATATATATATATATATATATATATATATATATATATATATATATATGTGTGTGTGTGTGTGTGTGTGTGTGTGTGTGTGTGTGTGTGTTCCAGTTGATTTCAGCTTTCATAAAATTTCTTTACTAATAGATCTTATGATTTATATTCTGCTTGATTGCCAATACCATATGTCTCTTAATTTTCCCAAATGGAGTTAAGATATTAAGATATTAAAGATAGCTTAAATTATAGTCCTACAATGGGTATGTTGAATTAAGGGTATTGCAAATGAAAGCCTTTTAAAGTTTTGAACATGCATACTTTAGAGTTGATTGAAACCTCCGCGGTAAATAACACATTATGTGATTTGTTTCATACCTAGATGGCTTTCCTGTACAGGCTTAATCAGCGATCACTCTTAATGAGTTAATACGGCTCTAACTCAGGTAAACAGATCCAACACCTGATTCTACGGAATTAGTCATGGATTTAAAAAGTTTATGTTGAAATGTCACAGGTCACAGATCTCATTCTCGTTGCGAATTTTAAGACATTTAAGTCCTTTTAAAGCTTTGGAAGGAAGTTCGTTATTGGATTGTTCTCCACGTGTTCATTGATGCGCATGTGATAGAGAAATGGTAAATATGATTTGTTCAGCAAATACACGATCTTCATAAGATTCACACATGATACCATGCAAATAGCCATAGTGGACATAGTAGACGATAGACCGTCAGATCCATACCTCAAATAGTCTGTCTCGGCACACGTATCTGTGAAGGCTTTCTTGGAAAATTGAGAGTTGGTTTCCATTTCAACCTGAGAAGTCGGTTTTTTATATCAAGTTCTGCCTTCATCCTTAGCAAAATATCTTAAAACTAACTTATATCCAGAGTTATAGCACTGCTCATGTAGAATGTCTGCTTTTATCTCATTAATATTTGCTTTATCCTGAGCAAAATACTTGAATGTTACACTCTGCAATAGCCACAACATGTGCCTGGCGAATGTAATGATAGGCTTAAATTCTGCTTCTACCCAAGGGGAAATCATGAGCAAATATCTCAGTTATAGCACTCTCCAAACAGAAGCTATACTTTTACCCCAGGAGAAATGACCTGAAGCAAAATTGCAAGCCTTCAATCGAAGCTTACTAAATTACAGTGTACAACCCGAGTTCATATATATTAGACAGCAAGAGCTTATTTGCTAGCTTCCATCCTAAGCTTAATTCCTAGTATTCATACAAAAGCTATCTTAGTAAAAAAAGTTAAATTCCTACCTTCCCCTCCAGATAAATTACAAACGTTCACCGAAAGTTAGATTGTTAGATTTTAATTGCTTAGCATTCATCATTAGCTTTAAGTTTGGTGCCTCATGCCTCAGTCACATTTGCGCCGATTTCAGTAAAGATGCCCGGCCGATGAGTATTTTTTACAAAATCGGCAGGCAGTTCAGATTGCCGTGCGGGCACCGGGAGATCATCGGCCACAATTGGGCATCTTTAAGACGTCAGGCGGGTCATCGGGAACTTTTATCTGGAACATAAAAGTTACCGGCGTTTCCCTGATGTCTAATGCCTCAGTCACATTTGCGCCGATTTCAGTAAAGATGCCCGGCCGATGGGTATTTTTTACAAAATCGGCAGGCAGTTCAGATTGCCGTGCGGGCATCGGGAGATTATCGTCCACAATTTGGCATTTTTAAGACGTCAGTTGCAGCTAAAAGTTGCCGGCGTTTCCCCGATGTCTTATCAGCAAATATCATCTTAAAGTACACGGCAGGGTACCGGCAGTGTCCCGCAGGGACATCGGCAGATTATCTTAGGGCTGCCGGTGGCATTGTATGATGAAAATAGGAATTTTTTTATTTCATCTGTTCACAGGCCATCGTCAGATGATCCAACGGGCTCCCTACGATATAATATAGACGTCTTAAGGATGTCCTACAGACGTCTGTCAAATGAGACAGACGTCTTTAGGATATCTCACAGACGTCTGTCAATGAGACAGACGTCTTTAGGATATCCTGCAGACGTCCGTGACATCTCATCTGGCAAGTGCCGTGTGGCACCCGTGTATAATGTGACCACAACTACGGCATCTCTTAGATTGCTTCTGATAAACTCCCCGGCGCCCGGCAGACTGGGAAGTCGGCCGATTGTTACTTCCCGGCCGGCGCCCAGTGCAAATGTGACTGAGGCATTATTAGCAAATATCATTTTAAAGTACGCGGCAGGGTCCCGGCAGTGTCCCGCAGGGACATCGGCAGATTATCTTAGGGCTGCCGGTGGCATTGTGTGGTGAAAATAGGATTAAATATTTGTTAAAGCCTACCCAGACGTCTTAAAGACATCCTGCAGACGTCTGTGTCATGAAACAGACGTCGTAAAGACGTCCTACAGACGTCTGTGCTATTCAGTTTTGCACGTGCCGTGCGGTGCCCTTTAATAATGTGACCACAGCTACGGCATCTCTCAAATTGATGCTTATAAACTCCCCGGCGCCCGGCAGATTGTGAAGTCGGCCGATTCTAACTTCCCCGCCGGCGCCCGGTGCAAATGTGACTGAGGCATTACTGGCACAGTTGGTAGAGCAAAGTCTGTGTGCCCTACTTGGTTATGTAGGTAGAGGCATGCTGTGTTGCTTTCATACAGGTTTAAAAGGCTCCAAGATTGACCTTATCAGACAATTTTCGCTGAAAGGGCGGTAAAAACATCATTTCACTTGTTGGCTTTTAGCATATACAAGTTTGACTATTTTGATTCTCGTCACAATGAGAATATTGAGGCACGTTGAAATATTCAGTTGGGATTGGGAGTTCATTTCAATGTCACTCATTCAAAATACAAGCTTCATATTGACGTGAACCGCGTTGACTTGGTTATTTTGGAGTAGCGATGTTCTCTCAAGAGGGCACAAGTTGTGTATCATATTGATATTCTTTATCTATCAATGATTGACACAGAAAAGCAAGGCTTTGGTATTCACACAAGTATAACTTGATGAGGGGAAGATGGAGAAGTGATGTAACATTAACATCAATAATCCAATAAAAATACACAATTATCCAGTAAATACTGCATACACACTCGTCTAGACAGATTAAAGGATACAAAATACAATATAACTGACAAGCATGTGGAGTGCTTGATGGCTTTGGAAATATTCAATATGATGATAATTATGGAATGGATTGTTATTGGCACTAACAAAATGAAAGATAGTCACATAAAAGGCGGCCCTTAAGTCTGATGTATTGTTTATGCTTTTTAAGGCCTTCCAACAGGCGAACTGTTAGCCATATTGGGAATTTATGCCAGTTTTGATGCAAATCGAAGATGAAGCTAATTTCATGAGCATAAGAAGCAAAGAGGAAAGCATAGCCTAGTCTTATTACAAGTAGCTTGGCAATTTGTAGTGGTCCTTGTCTGTTATGATATAAAGGGTCCCGACAGCTTATCATTGTTTGCTGGTGGCCAGACTATGGCGTCCCGATCAGACACAGAGGCTGGTCCTAATCTTCTCAGAAGCTGGTGTCCTACTGGGCAAGCAGGGGTACAGCTTTGATGGGAGAGCCACCTGGAATACACAGCCTCTGAGCAAGCATTGCATGAGAAGCACTCAGTGTATAAACGATAATTGCTTGTGTATTTTTGGACAGCTGAAATTCTTTATAACTATGAACTTTGTTAAATACCACATGCATGTTCATGTATATCTGTTCATGTATATCTGAATTAGAATAGTAAAAATATGGAATTTCCATATTTGTAGGAAATAGCACAAAAGCAGCTTTACGTTCGAGATACCAATCCAACATTCAAAGAACCTATTTAAATCTACGGGAGACAGCCTGGTTCATAATGTATGCCTAGTGCATGACATTTTTTTAGATATGAGAGTTGTTTCTTGAATATAAAGTATTTGTTGCAATATCTAATTTACAACGAGGCATGTTATTTCTGCAGCGTGTTCTAGTTTTCATATAATGAAAACTGATTTTATCTTATGCTTGAACTGGTAATTACAAAATAAATTGTAGTGCCAGTCATGTGCTGAGCTCGCTTCATACATGCAAATAACTTCACGGTGTGCCCTTAAGCATAAATCTTGAACGAAATCATGAGATATATTGAGGTTCTTATGCTTATACATATTTGTTAAGGGAAAGCAATTTATTTTTTGAAGAGCGCATCTATAGTAATTAAGATCGGTTCAAGTACTTGAAATTCCATGTATGAACAAGACATTTATGGTAAATTTCCATGTAACACTACGAAACTGTAACGTGAACATTTCTTTTTTTTCCATTATCGGAAATTTTCATGTGACACTAAAACTGTAACATGAACATTTCTTTTTTTTGCATTTTCCAAAACATGGTTTAAGAAATGTGGATTACTTTTCAAACACGAACACAGCCATGTGATTAATTCTAACATATTACAGATAATCTAAGATCAACGTTTGGCGTCGTGAATGAAGCTCACAAATATTAAGATACTTATACTCATTAGGAACACTAAATCCTACTGCATCAATAGAAAATAAAAGATTGGGCACTTGATATTCTGCTGAACATGGATGGGGGATATTTATAAGCATACATGAAGGTGGATACTTTTCATCCGGACACACACACACACACACACACACACACACACACACACACACACACACACACACACACAAACACTTTGAGGCAGTTGCATGCAAATCTTGCAAATCTTGATGAAATCAGAAAGTCTGTGGCACGTGTTGAAATAACACATCGCAACAACCAACACCCATGGCAACAAATATGAACATATTTTATGTGATATGTGTAAATTATGAACAAACAATGTAAAGACTTTTTAATAGACCAAAAATATATTTGACTATTTTTTGCTCCTTGTTTGATTAAAGGGCATAATTATATCACAATTAAATGCAAATGTCCAAACAATGCAGTAGGGATTTATTTGAAGATTCGTCAGCATGAGGAAACGTTGTTTGACTGTGCTTCAGCCCCCCTCCTCACGTCATGGACCCTCACAGCATAAAAAGCTTCATTTGAGACGGTTACAGTCAACAATTCTTTTCAGCATTTTGTGGAAACATTAAGATTTACTGAAAACGAGAATCCATCCCAAGAGTATTCATAGCCGTAATTACTTTGATAATAAATTGTCAACGGTTGTTAATGTAAGTAAGTTTAATCGTACCTGTGTGATGACTCTGTGTGAGTCGTGTGTGCTTCTCTGATGGGTCTGCCTCCAGGTATGTGAGTGTCCGCCCGCCAGGAGGTTGACGGAGAGGTGATAGAGCGCGCCCCGTCCGCGTGGCAGTAGGAGGCAGACGTGGTAATGCTCACTGCCGTGTCGGCTCGGAGGAGACTGCGGCAGATACCCTCCGCTCACAGTGGCTACATCCACGACTGGCTAATCCCACGACTGGCTACAACCACGACGGGCCAATCAACTCCGGGTGTGGTGACCCGGGCCGGCCAATCAATCACATGACCATATCACACATTGCTTAATGAGGGGTGTATAGTGAGAAATGGCTTATTCTTGTGAGATATTATTATATATCATGAGATATACAATATAGATCTATATCTGTGAAGCCAAGTTAGACAGACAATATAGATCTATTGCTATGAAGCTATGTTGTTTAATTGAAGGTTTATTGGGAGTGCGCGATCATTTGACCATTGGGTCATTTTAAGTTGCTGGACTTTCCCAAAACTGCATATTCATTTACCTAACAAACATTGCAATATGCATTACAGAAATGTTTAAACTGTTAAAGTTCTACACTCTGCGGTTCAGCATACGCGAATACTAATGTTGACTTAGTTACTTAGTTATCTTATGAGATTAGTCTTTGTGGAAGGGGAGGCCGACGCCATACCACAGAACTAGCTTCAGATATGACGAGTTCCTCGTTGATGACAATTGCAATACCACATTTGAAAAAAAAGCTTTTCTCTTCTTCTGCAGGAATGGAAGACAAACATTTGTTTCTTTCCTAATTTCACGCATGAAGAAACACCCGCCCTGACCCAATATACCGTTTTCAATGTTAAACAACGGTGCCATTTTTCAGCTAAGTATGTGATCATTGTGTGTAAACAACGAAACGGTATGTTTATGTTTGTAATGGTAAGATGTATAAATCAATGGTGAGAATCTACGCCTTTAAGCGCAATGGCCATGAATATGTATGTGTGGGTTTGGGTGTGAGTGTTTGTGTGTGTTTTTGTATGTGTTTTTGCGTGTGTTTTTGTGTGTGTTTTGTGTGTATTTTGTGCGTGTATATGTGTATGCGTATGTATGTGCGTGTATGTGCGTGTGTGTGCTTATCAGCTTTCTGATATGAAGTATAACCTTCTCTGAGACTGTTTTGTTTTTACCGATATCAGCTGTATGTGTCTGGTGTTGTTTCTGATGGATACTCTTATTTCAAAGCATTTGTTTCTCATATCGTATCTTGTAATATCTGACATGAAATCAGAAGACTGTTATATAATTGGTTACTCCATAGTGGGTTTATTGATATGTCGTAATTATATTTCCATGTCTGGACCTGATCGTTTAGGAAACGACAGATGCTGTAATTGAGGTAGAAATTGGCAGCGAATCGGTATTACTTAATTGCATTGATGTGCCCCAAACAGATAAAAGTTACTTAAATGGAATGTCGGTTACTCAAAAGAGTATATTTAAAATAAAGGAATAAATAAAATAGAATAACTGTTAATAAATAAAATAACTTGAAATAAACGATATCATTTTGGTTATTGATGGAAATTAAATTCACAAAATTAAGGACAAAAATATCTTTAATTATATTTCCCAAATTTAACTTTTGAATATTTATGGATCAAAACCTAACAGAAAAGACAAGAAATTTTAAATAACTGACATTTATAACAGTGTCAAAAGGTATCTTTCTATATGTACATATCTTCTCTAGAATTCCAGTCAAAAAGACCAACGAGTGTCACATTCTTTAGTCGCACGTGAAATTTTATAACTCTGATATTTAAGTGTACAAAGAAAGATTTGTGGGACGGGTGAGATATGTTGAAAATAAATAGTTTGATTCATAAATGTTTCTAAAGGTATAATATAGTGTTCTTGACTGAAAAAAAGTTAAATATAAAAAGCTTACTGTCCTTGCCTTTGGCATAAATGAATCCGATGTCTTAATTCTATTTATATATCTTGAAACTCTTTATCCTGGAGTTCATTATAAATATCTTTATCGTGAGATTCATTTCTATTTTTTTCTTGGTCAATCAGCCGATTAACATATTTAAACATTTTCAACCGTTCTTCAAACTCCAAGGCCTCATATCGTTAAATAAACTTTGAAACGTTGAGAGCAGAAAACGACCCATACTACCCCAGGAAGAACATCGTGACCTAGTTTTACAAATGAACTACATAAAAACTATTGAGTCCGACCCAGAGTACAAACCTATCCTTGCCTGTCTTTTTTGCAATTGACTTTTTTCTGGCATATGAGCACAGATGTTTTATAACACGATCATGAGAATGACAGACCCATTTCTTTTTTCGGTATGATTCTCCCCATTGGCGTGGTCCTGTTCATATCTGGCAGACCAACCTCAAGATATCTCCTGTAATTGGGTTGACTTTTATGCCAACCATCATGACATCTCTGGGGGCTGTGAGGTACAGGTCGTGCCGTGGAAAAATGAGAGGCCCAGCCCCGGCAGTGTCAGGCAGATACTGGTGACAGCATACAGGCAAACATTCACTCTCTGCTGGATACAAACTAGTCACTCCTCAGGAAAACATTCACTTCCTGATGGCTGCACACTGGGCGCCCCTCAAGAAAACATTCACTCTCTGATGGCTGCAGACTGGTCACCCCTCAAGCAATCATTCACTCTCTGATGGCTGCAGACTGGTCACCCCTCAAGCAATCATTCACTCTCTGATGGCTGCACACAGGTCACCCCTCAAGCAATCATTTACTCTCTGATGGCTGCAGACTGGTCAACCCTCAAGCAATCATTCACTCTCTGATGGCTGAACACAGGTCACCCCTCAAGCAACCATTCACTCTCTGATGGCTGCACACTGGTCACCCCTCAAGCAATCATTCACACTCTGATGGCTGCACACTGGTCACCCCTCAAGAAAACATTCACTCTCTGATGGCTGCAGACTGGTCACCCCTCAAGAAAACATTCACTTCCTGATGGCTGCAGACTGGTCACCCCTCAGGCAAACATTCACTCTCTTGTGACTGCAGACTGGTCACCCCTCAAGGAAACATTCACTCTCTGATGGCTGTACACTGGTCACCCCTCAAGCAATCATTCACTCTCTGATGGCTGCACACAGGTCACCCCTCAAGCAACCATTCACTCTCTGATGGCTGCACACTGGTCACCCCTCAAGCAATCATTCACTCTCTGATGGCTGCAGACTGGTCACCCCTCAAGAAAACATTCACTCTCTGATGGCTGCACACTGGTCACCCCTCAAGCAATCATTCACTCTCTGATGGCTGCACACTGGTCACCCCTCAAGCAAACATTCACTCTCTGATGGCTGCACACAGGTCACCCCTCAAGCAACCATTCACTCTCTGATGGCTGCACACTGGTCACCCCTCAAGCAATCATTCACTCTCTGATGGCTGCAGACTGGTCACCCCTCAAGAAAACATTCACTCTCTGATGGCTGCAGACTGGTCACCCCTCAAGCAAACATTCACTCTCTGATGGCTGCACACTGGTCACCCCTCAATCAACAAAGCTGCAATGCTCTTCCAGGGATTGTATTTTTTCTCATTGTTTCAAATTGTAAAGACTTCCTTTTCCATTTTCCTGAAGCATACCTGCAACATAGATATGAGTTTCTGAAAGGATGTTCCTCGAAGCAATGAAGAAAATATTATTTTCAGAATATATAGAATAACATGCAACATTATCACTTATGCTTAGTACCTTTTGATCGCAAAGTCATTCAAATTATATGTGACAAACGACAACTTTGCCTTTGTCATATGATTTAAATCAGTCAAGTGAGAAATGTTACAACAATTCTTGTGTTGCATGTTTTTTGCATGCCAAAATGTCATCACGATAAGATTCAATATTAGATTCATTTCTCTCTCTGTAAGAAACATATGACCGTATATATCTAAGTTGATGGGTTTTCAATATGCCGATCTTTCTCCCCAAACATACCTGTCAACAACCTTCTCTGACACGCTTGCCCACGTATCTACCAAGACACACTCGTCAATACCAACCTCTCTATCAATTAAAAGATCACTCGTCAATACCAACCTCCTTATCAAATTAAAGACCACTCGTCAATACCAACCTCTCTACTAAAGACCACTCGTCAATACCAACCTCTCTACTAAAGATCATTTGTGAATTCCAACCTCTCTACTAAAGATCATTTGTTAGTACCAACCTCTCTACTAAAGATCACTTGTTGATACCAACCTCTCTATCAATCAAAGATCACCCACCAATATCAACCTCTCCACCAAATATCACTTGTTGATACCAACCTCTCTATCAATCAAAGATCACCCACCAATATCAACCTCTCCACCAAATATCACTTGTTGATACCAACCTCTCTATCAATCAAAGATCACCCACCAATACCAACCTCTCCACCAAATATCACTTGTTGATACCAACCTCTCTATCAATCAAAGATCACCCACCAATATCAACCTCTCCACCAAATATCACTTGTTGATACCAACCTCTCTATCAATCAAAGATCACCCACCAATATCAACCTCTCCACCAAATATCACTTGTTGATACCAACCTCTCTAACAATCAAAGATCACCCACCAATATCAACCTCTCCACCAAATATCACTTGTTGATACCAACCTCTCTATCAATCAAAGATCACCCACCAATATCAACCTCTCCACCAAATCTCCCTTGTTGATACCAACCTCTCTATCGATCAAAGATCACTCACCAATATCAACCTCTCCACCAAATCTCCCTTGTTGATACCAACCTCTCTATCAATCAAAGATCACTCACCAATATCAACCTCTCCACCAAATCTCCCTTGTTGATACCAACCTCTCTATCAATCAAAGATCACCCACCAATATCAACCTCTCTATCAATCAAAGATCACCCACCAATATCAACCTTTCCACCAAATATCACTTGTTGATACCAACCTCTCTATCAATCAAAGATCACTCACCAATACCAACCTCTCCACCAAATATCACTTGTTGATACCAACCTCTCTATCAATCAAAGATCACCCACCAATATCAACCTCTCCACCAAATATCACTTGTTGATACCAACCTCTCTATCAATCAAAGATCACCCACCAATATCAACCTCTCCACCAAATATCACTTGTTGATACCAACCTCTCTATCAATCAAAGATCACTCACCAATATCAACCTCTCCACCAAATATCACTTGTTGATACCAACCTCTCTATCAATCAAAGATCACCCACCAATATCAACCTCTCCACCAAATCTCCCTTGTTGATACCAACCTCTCTATCAATCAAAGATCACCCACCAATATCAACCTCTCCACCAAATATCACTTGTTGATACCAACCCCTCTATCAATCAAAGATCACCCACCAATATCAACCTCTCCACCAAATCTCCCTTGTTGATACCAACCTCTCTACTAAAGATCACTTGTTGATACCAACCTCTCTATCAATCAAAGATCACTCACCAATATCAACCTCTCCACCAAATATCACTTGTTGATACCAACCTCTCTATCAATCAAAGATCACTCACCAATACCAACCTCTCCACCAAATATCACTTGTTGATACCAACCTCTCTATCAATCAAAGATCACCCACCAATATCAACCTCTCCACCAAATATCACTTGTTGATACCAACCTCTCTATCAATCAAAGATCACCCACCAATATCAACCTCTCCACCAAATATCACTTGTTGATACCAACCTCTCTATCAATCAAAGATCACTCACCAATATCAACCTCTCCACCAAATCTCCCTTGTTGATACCAACCTCTCTATCAATCAAAGATCACTCACCAATATCAACCTCTCCACCAAATCTCCCTTGTTGATACCAACCTCTCTATCAATCAAAGATCACTCACCAATATCAACCTCTCCACCAAATCTCCCTTGTTGATACCAACCTCTCTATCAATCAAAGATCACCCACCAATATCAACCTCTCCACCAAATCTCCCTTGTTGATACCAACCTCTCTACTAAAGATCACTTGTTGATACCAACCTCTCTACTAAAGATCACTTGTTAATACCAACCTCTCTATCAATCAAAGATCACTCACCAATATCAACCTCTCCACCAAATATCACTTGTCGAAACAAACCTCTCTATCAATCAAAGATCATGTGTGAATACTAACCTCTCTTCTCTTCCAAAGATCACTTGTTAATACCAACCCTTTTCCACAGCCACATTTGTCAAAACCAACATCTTTTCCCAGACACACATTTCAGTACCAATGTCCTTCCCTTGGCACTTATAAATACCAACATTTTGTCATTGACACATATACAATGCCGACCTCTTGGCGTCAGCTTTAGCAATCACATGGAATCTTCAACAGCCTCTGATCAGTCTACACTCACACACACAGTATGAGGTTACTGTTTGTTTTGGGCTTTACGTATTATTTCAGTTTTATTCTGACGAGACCTACTTATGGCAGATATAGTGCTGCCTGTTGCAGGTCCTTGGCATCACCTAGAACTTATGAACTTTTATTCATCACAGAGGTGCTAGTAAGTTTGTGTTCTAACCAACTCCGCCATGGCCCGTGATCTAGTGAGAGGAACACAATACCACATTATTATAAAAGTTAAATAGGGATGACAAATTGTTTCCAAGAATATACTTGATTTTGACGAGGTGAAAGAACAATCGTCGGGGATCAAAAGGTTGTATAGATTAGATGCGAGAAGGCATTCACACGTGAAAGCAGAATTGTTTATGATAGCAGTAGCCAGTTGTTTGTTTAGTTGTTTGTTTGTTTCGGGTTTTATATCACCATCAACATTATTTCAGTCATTTCGTGATGAGACCTACTTGTAGCAGATATAGTGCTTCCTCACTGAATTGTCATGTCGCAGGTCCTTGACATGACAACCCACCCGGTCACAGATTTAATAGGACAACGGTTTAACCCTTTGGCATGAGCTTCAGCTCATGTGTGAAATTGCATCATGAATTCAATCTCCGTACGGCCGAGGATCGAACCCACGACCTTCAGATCACAGAGGCACTGGTGCTAATAAGCTGGCGCTCTAACCAACTGCGCCACGACACATGGCCAGTAGCCAATTTGTAAAAGCACTAAAATGTGTTGGCTGTAAGTTGTTCGAAAATTGACTCAAAATCTCCTAAGAACCTAATATGTAATGGAATTTAATGTAATGGAATTTCATGTTAACGCCATTTTGTGACACAATGAAAATATATTGACTTAGGGGGTCTACTGTAAAATCAATTGCAGAAGTTCATTACGTGTTAGGCCCGTAAAAGACTTTGATAGAAAATTTGACCAACATTCGGCCATCTTGATTTTGGTGCTTTGACAGCTTGGCTACAGCTATTACAAAAGATTTCCCCTGCTCAGCCCTACTTAACTTTTGTTATCCCCCACGACTGTTCCTTACTCCAGTGCTTCATGTAAAGTATACAGGTATTCACATATGGAAAGAAAACACGTCATGTGTGCAGCTATTGATAAAAACTGTACTAATTTTGTTATTTCGCGCAATTTGTAGACACAGTTTTATATAGAAGCCCTTTATTCCCTAATTGGTTTTCATACTTATTTGAACAAAATTCAACAGAAACAGTTTAATGTCTTTCATTGCACAAGAATGATAATTTAGATTTAATAAATACCAAAAGAAAGTATCAAAATATTATGGGATGGATTTGGCATTTGGTGACCAATAGCAGTAGATATTATCGCATTACCTTAATTCTGGCATAAGCAGATATCGATGGTTGATGTGAATTTGAACAGATAGCTCAGCTGATTCCAGAGAATAATTCATTTTATTATCAATTTACAATTCGCTACAAATATCTTTGAAATATTATCATATTATCTGGCTGTCTTCGATGCAGTTTGACTCAATATGTTGTCTCTTAATTGGCCAATTAGGAGACACCATAATTGAAGAATGTCATGGTAATTCAATTGACAAATTACCTTAAATTGCAACGAAGGTTACAAGGTTGTCATTACAACAGCGGATTCTTTTTAGAAATTTAATCTGAAAATCTAAAAGAGTGAAATTTGGAGTTTCGTTCAAAAAAGTTATAAGGAAGTCATTTGATAACTGTTTTTTTCCGTTTTGAAATATGTGATGTTTGGGGATGTATTTTATGTGATCTTATCAACTTAGAAAAAAATACTTTCCCTTCACATGGAAGATTAGGATAATATGGCAACAATCAATTCAGAGATATTTGAAACTTCAAGCTTTTTATTTGAGGCTTGTTTTAATGGTGAGAGAGAGAGAGAGGATGAGAGGAAATGTCGCATAGGTGTAGGTCTGCAGGACCAAATGAGTCCTCATTCTATGCAAGGAAAGATCCCAGCGGAAAAGATACTGTCAGCATGGAGATAATCGGAGATATAAGGACTCATTGTTTGTTAAGACACTCACATATATATATACTCACAATCACTCACACCAGTCAAAGAGAAGTTGCCTTAATGTCCAGGGATTCCTGGTTCGAATCCTTGCGAATTATTACTATGAGCAGACGTTTCCTGGAATCAGGGTATATTAATGATTAAAATAAAAACTGACAAAATACTCTACCTCGCCATAAAAACTGACAAAATACTCTACCTCGCCATGCAGAGTAACGTTTGAAAAGATACTGAGTGGAAATTATAAAATTAAACGTTAATGTATTTTCCAATTTTTTTAATGAAGAGATTAGCGATTATTTGAATATCCGAAATATGAAAATTCTTCAAGTATTAAAGATTAACTAAAGAGTAATACAATTGAATATATTCATAATGTGATTTATTTGTTTAGATATATAATACTGCTAACAGAAACACAACAAGCAGGTCATCTTATTCAATTCCAATGAGGGGTGTGAATTCCCCATCCACTGCATATGCCGGAAAGGCGTTAATGCTTGGCTGGTTTTGAAATACATTTTGAGATCAGCCCCATTGTGGTACCCTCCATAACAGGACTTTTTCTGATATCAGTCTCTGTTTCTAAAGGTATAAAGATGCGCGCAGAATCGACCACAAGTCGTCAATATTCATAAAAATCTGGCTTTCTATTGATTGGTGAAAGAATATGAATAGATTTGTTTTGTACAGGCAGTTGTACTGATTGGTCAGTTTATGTGTTAGATACCTGATTACAGTTTATAACATGATATTGGTCAATTCAGATTTGATTGTATTTTTGTGAGCAAGTATTTATAGCTTGAAGAATTCCAAAGCAAGTATTTATAACTTGAAGAATTCCAAATTTAGAATGGTATCAAATATAGGGCAATGGCTGGGGTTGTAGTGATTGAATACTACCTTAATATAATGCAGAGTAGCATTGCAGATATAAATGTGATGTGCTTACATCTCAAGGTCAATGTCATGTGCTGACCTTTCAACTGTTTGATGTCAAAGTAAGTATCGAGTATATCATTTGAGCAGAATGCTTTTTTACACGATATCTGTATGTGAGTTTCGCAGAGTTCTTATCAAATCTGTGTTAGCAAGTTATTTACGTAGATATTCACATGCATGTTGTGAATGGCATGAAGACTGCAAATGTCAGGGCTAACAGTCTCTGGGGTGCCATTTGCACCAGTCCCCCGAGCCTATTTCATATCCTACACGGCTGCAATCGTATAGATATTGCACCTTGCTCCGCCACGAGGGAACATAAAACGCTCAACAATACTGTGACTTGAATGGAGCTGCATCATATAAGGAATGTCTGGAGTTCTGTCTCAATCCCCACGGCCAAACCTTGCACCCCGACACCCCCGGATCAAACCTCTCCTCTACGTAAGTTTGCCAGATCCCATTGCCAGATATTGCATCGTGTCTTAATAGTTGGTAATACTGGGTCAAGCAGTCACAGGGGTGGGGGTCTATTCTGCAAAACTCTTCTCTACCTATCGCTCAATGATTGGTTTATTATTGATTTCTTATTTTATTTTCAAGAGGTTTCCATGTGTTTTTTTTATATGGCTCACCAGTCCTGGTCGTTTCGTTCCGTTTAATAGTTTCTGGTCATCAAAAAAATAAATGCAGACGTCGGCTTCCTTTTCCAACCTAAACAATGATACAGTTAGAAGAACAATTCACCATTGTGACATTCAGCTGATACTGATATGTTATCAATTATATTAGGACTCTTTAAAATGTCTAACATTTGAAACAAATTATGCATATTCAATTATCTGTAAAGTGCTTTCATAGTCTGAGGCTTTTCGAATTCAATTGCACCTAAAAGAAACGATATGAATTTGTTCAAAAATTCAAAGTATAAAATCTTCATTTTGCTCTAATGGCCTTTGAAAAGGGAAAGAACTCCATATAAACCAAGTTAAGGAAACCCACAGGTTCTCAATCAATCAAGAAATGTTGGCAAAATACGAGGCAACTGTGACAGCAAACCTGCAAGGAATATCAACTCGCGTGTTGGGCAAAATGATGTGCTCATTACATATTCAGCTGCACTATTCAGAGGCCTGTGGGTGAGATTAGGTCACACGCCTCAGCTGTCTTAGGCAACCCTTCACAGGAAGTCGACCATTAACTTTTATCCATGAAACATTCACGGTTAATAGACCCGGGTAACCGTAGCAGGAATACAAATTTGACATTGATTTCATCTTTTTTTTACAGCAGATCTGATTTGACTTCGAATGGACACCAGGGTACAGTAACACCTCTCAGTGTGCTGATCTGTGTTTGTGAAAGATGCCCGCGGTAGTGAGTACACGAGGATTTTGATTGGGTCATTGAACATTGCTTCTGATAGGTCAAGTGCTCTCCAGAGATGGAATCTGAAAGCGACATATTGCAACATGACTGCTGTCCTGTACACTTCCGCGTTTCAATGTCCCTTTGTGTCAGCATTGAATGTCACCCTCCCATACAATCAATTAATTGTAGAGTTTGTTTATAGTGCAAGAATGTGCCATGATATCATTTTATATTGTACTTCGTTTAGAATAATTCAACAAAATTTAATAATTCAATACTGTTAATTTTTAAAAGTAAAAAAAGGCAAAAATTCCATATGTTACAAGTATAATTGTTCAATTATCAATTTGTTCAATTATTGTTCAAATCAAAACGAAATGTGAATTAAGATAAATTATGCTGATAACGATTAAATAAATGATATCTTAATTAGTTTTTGTGTTATCATTGATGGTTGTTTTTACGACACCCCATGTTGTAGATTACCATCTTGATAGTGTCATCGTCTGCGACTCCCTGTCTACTACTGCCCTCTAGCGGGGAGAAAGGCCAAGCTAATTTGGGGAGATATGACGGCTACATAAAAGTATTATGATATACAAATTGAGTGCCACCTCTTCCAATTACAACACATTGCTCTCCATTATTCATACACCTGCACCAGCGTCCTTCCAGGGTGCCCGGATGTGACATTAGAGCGTTTTTTGCTGGTGTCTATGCCTCAATCTGAGTTTCCGGCATTGCACATTAATGTAAAGGTATAGCAGATGTCTTTCTCTCATTCAATATGTCTCATGCCTTATAATTATTTTTCCATGGTGAATTTCTTTAATATCTTATTATCTATCTTGAATGTTTGTAAGAATCTGATGAACATATTCGAGGTCATAGAAAATTCAATATTTCAATATCCTCTTAAACCGATTAAAATATGCTTCACAAGCGAAGAACAAAGACCTTTAAACCAGTGGTATTTTTGTCTGGAGACAAGAAATGGAACACCATTCATTCAAAAAAGCGCATATGAAAATGGAAAACATTTGTTGGACCCTGACCAAGGTTGATGGTTGAGTTAAGAATGAAATTAGAAAAACAATACGCAAAACCGGACACTTTCATTTGAAACTTTTCGCACATGATGCGAGTAAAAATGATTTCGATAGAAGATTTTCTTTGAGACATAACTTTCAACATGGAATATTATCAAACCAAAATAACTCCTAAATGGTACCAGGTTAAAAAAACAATGATCATGGCAAACGTAGCATGAAAATGTTGAAACCTTGATACAATGTTGTATGCTATTCTCATGTCTTCTGCTAAATAGCTAGGAGCAGAATTGCTGACACATGATTTAAACCTCTGTGAAATAATGGATTTTATGTAAAGAAAAAGCACATAGTCTACTCATATTTCAGCAGAAACCATGATAATAGGATACATTTATATATATATATATATATATATATATATATATATATATATATATATATATATATATATATATATATATATATATATATATATATATATATATATATATATATATATATATATATATATATATATATATATATATATATATATATATATATATGCATTACAGACCTTTCATTACAGAACTTTTACATATTATGATATCTTGAGGTATGATGTATTTTTGTTTCATAACCACAATAAAATGTCAGGATTTCCAAGAATATGATTGGCTGGTGCCTGTTGTGACACATGAAAATTGATCTGAATATCAACATGATGACACTTCATGTTCTGAAGTGGTTCTACTCTTTTTACTTGCGGCTTGCATGTTTTTAGATCTATTTCAAGTCTATTTCATGCGCTCTGACCCTCCATTTTGACAGGTACACAAGACTCTAAATAACATTACATAACTATCCTATTTATATTCTAGCACACACACCACATCATGACCTATCATTGTGTACCTCCTAACACATATCAGAACGTCTCCATTGATCATGACGTTCACATAAATTTCATTTATAATTAATAATTCATCTATCACCATATATCTGGACAATGGACAGACGTAAACATCATGATAGATATATACCATTTCAGTCTCAGTAATAGAAAAAAACATAAGTTAAGGAATTAAGCCTTATGAAACACTTTAAAACTCTACATATCATAATTAATGAAAGGTAGCCTAATCGTCACACATTATGAGTCAAATAACGCGCGTCCAATATTAGAAATATATCGGACATCTGAAACCACGGATTCGGTTCCAATATCTCAGTTGATGAGATTGTCTGAGAGAGTGGGTATATCTGAGAAGTGCTTTATAAACTGTGATGACAGGCAGTAATGTCTGGAGGTATCTGGTTACAGCGGTCATTCCCGTTTGTAACATTCCGTATAATCCCCTTAGCTCTTCATATCATACATGAAGATAGAGTGTCTCTGCTGCGTTCATTATATTTAATAAATAAAGAAAATAAAAGTGGAATAAACAAGGCATTGACGGTTCTCTTATCTATGAAACTGTATGTTTGTTATATGATGTAATGAAATATATATGGCCATGAACATGTAAGACGTTTTAAAAAGTCATTTCTCAGATACAGCCGATCCCAGAATATCGTCGTATGTATGTTTAGTTATTGATAGGAGAAAATAGAAATATGCGATTTCTTTTTATCTCAGGCAAGCGACTCTATGCCAAATCATTTCAATATTATGAGATTAATGTAACATGTCTAAGTAAAGCACCAATGATAAAACTCATCACACGCTTTACTCGTGAGAAAGAAAGAAAGTGATTTCCTTGGGGAGACCGTCCGATAGACAGGTTCTTTATATGATAAACCTCTCACACACAACAAGAAGGATGTAATGCATGTGTGATTGGAAATCTTATATCTGCCTATCAAATCTGACATAAAGAATGACAAAACAATCAAGCACACATTTCAGACAGAAATAGGAAATGTGCATAGATATATAATGAATGGACGCCTCACATCTTTTGTGTAATTATTGAAGCCTTCGGTATTCATTAATTCATCACCTTCTTGTTATTCGCTTAGTTGGTATTCATTACTCGTCGTATTAACATATATGAATCTCACGGACACCACTTTTCTGACATTCATGAAAATCCTTTTTTGAAAACACATCCCGGTATATGGGACAGCAGCAAAGTTATTTTACTCCCAGACGTGACCCAGGCTCAGCATTGAAATGCTAATAAAATCAGCAACATTTCATTGACAATATCTTTCTCCATCACTGACATTTCTAAGTGTGAACAATTCTTATTGCTTGAGTTTCAACATTTAGGATCCACCAGGTGTCTCTTGTACCATGAATAATGCATGCTGGGATAGGTTTGTAGACATGATTGCTGATATGATGACTACCATTCTGCATGCTGTGAGGGGAACTAGTGCTATGGGAATAAATGGATGTCAAGTAAAAGACATATCAATTTTAGAGTCTTGAGAATAGTAAAAGGACAGTTATGTGCGTAATAATCTGCTTCCACTAAAATGACATTCAAATCAAAATGTGTTACGACAATGCACGTCAACAAAGTTCCCCATATGTGAAGACACCAGGGGGCAGCATGGCCCACTCGAGCTGTGAGAATTAAAGAAGTTCAACTATGGGTGCGGTTTGTACATCGGATGTTATATGTATGTGTAGAAAAAAGCAAATCACGTGGGGTAACACAGAATAATGTTTCTGTAGTCAGGAGAAGAGCCATATTGAGTATGATGAATGAGGAAAGATAACTGAATGGGAGTCAGCGGTCTCGGCCCACTGCAAAAGCCACATAGCCAAAGCTGTGTAGAATGTATCATACAAATATAAGCTCTCAAAGCTATATAGAATATATCATACAAATATGAGCTCTCAAAGCTATATAGAATATATCATACAAATATAAGCTCTCAAAGCTATATAGAATATATCATACAAATATGAGCTCTCAAAGCTATATAGAATATATCATACAAATATAAGCTCTCAAAGCTATATAGAATATATCATACAAATATGAGCTCTCAAAGCTATATAGAATATATCATACAAATATGAGCTCTCAAAGCTATATAGAATATATCATACAAATATGAGCTCTCAAAGCTATATAGAATATATCATACAAATATGAGCTCTCAAAGCTATAGCTGAATGTTATATTGTGAAAAACACAAGCTCAAGAAAACTAATATTCACATTAATTCACTGTTGACGATATCATATATCCAGACAGTGCATGTGGCTTAAACTGTTTTTTACGATATGAAATACTGAAATTGATATATACATGTACACAATTTTGTTTTACTTGCTCATCTTTTCATATCGAATATCTTATATATTAACCAGTAATTTGAAGCACACACCATTTCTGCCAAATTTCACCATTCATCCCATATTCTCGTATTGTCTACATGGCATTAAAAAAAATTATAATAAACATATGCTGGACATCTAAAACATATGAGATGTTTTTGAAAGTCAGAACTCAATATTGCCTTTATATATCATAAGATATTCCACCAAATTTGAAAAACCTACTTAATTAGTGTGATTTTAATGATGATAATGTTAATAAAATATTTATATAAAGTACATGCCAAGCATGACTTGCTCATAGTACCAAACTCTGTAAAAATCAATTGAGGAAAAATCTTAAAGCTTTTTCCAAAATCCATCTAGTTTTCCATATTCCTTTATATCAAGAGGCTGTTTATCCCATACAACTAGAGCAATATATTGAAAAGCTCTATCGCCTTAATATTTAGCTTTACCTTTAGGAACTCTAAATTCTAATTTATTATTCAATCTCTTAAAAAACTAATATTAAACCTCATCTTAATCAAATTAATTAATTGATTACTCTATCATATACGTTTCATGTTAATAGTAACATCTTGAATTCAGTTTATGCCACGAAAAGCAGCATGTGCAATATTTATAGTACATTTACAGTTGTAATATGCTTTAGTATTCTACGAATTTTGTTCCATTTATAACTTAATATTTCATACCCAAATTAGTAAAAAAAGAACCCTTACCTTTTGAGACAGATAATTTCTGTTATTTTGGTTTATATTTTTGAGGCAAATAATGATTCTGTTTTCCTATCATTCAGTTTTTATCATCATATACAAACATTTTTACCATTTCTATAAATTCAATTATATTTCATGTATAACTTAAATTTCATATTCCTCCTTAGCATCAAAGAACATACTTGAGTATCATCTGCATATACATGAACATGCTAACTCAAGCCAAACTATTTCATTATATAAGCAAGTGGAGACAAATATGTAGTGAATAAAATTGGGCTGAGCACACATTTCTGAGGCACTCCAAATCCAAGATTTTCCGATTTAGAAAATTTGTTATCAATAGTAAGGTACTGTTCTCAATCTTGCAAGTCCGATTTGAGCTAGTATATCTTTATGTGACGTGTGTGTACCAGGAGAATCATAAAGCTATGTTTTACCTTGGAGTAATTACTCCAAGGTTTTGCATATAAAATATACCAATGTTATTTTTTAATAACACAAAGTATTTGTTTTCGCCATATTGATAATGTGTCAATGAATACACATTCACTTTTTTGTCAAAACAAAGTTTGTCTCAAGTTATATTTGGGTTCCCAAATGCCCAAAATGTTAAACAGGATCTGACTGTGGGCAAACATTTTACCCTTAAGTGCATTTCGCTTCCTGTGGAGGCCTTTGTGATAAATGGGACATTTATTGATGGCAACGGTCATAACCAAGTAAGAGCTTCCTTTGCTTTTATCGTGATCCATGAAACAAAACGAAAAATTATATCTAACCTTTCATTTCTCATAGCAGATAAAATGGGGATAAAATGCTTCCCACAGGTCGTCGCATGTTGTCTAAGAAAGTGCCTGGTCCACAAACACAGAGGTTGCACACGCTGATCTGCCAAGTAAAGGTCTCCATAAATCAAGAGGTATATGATAGTAGATTACCATTTATGATACTAAAAGCTGGCATGTGTCTGAATAAAACACAGACAGTTTGGTAGAAGGGCTTAGATAGGGGGTTGTGCATTTGATATGTGTCATGTCATCAGCTTCAGTTGATAGCTATATGGGTTTATATACTATATAGGGTCATACATGTATCTCCCAGATATATCAAACAATACACTGTTTTATACAAACACTACTATCATGCTGAAAATTATGCAGAATGTGATAAAAGTTTATTCTACTCAAGAGGTATACTGCAAATATTGCAATAAAGTTAATGCAAAGATAAAAATTCCAGTTAATTAGGACAAATAAACTGTTCTCATATGTCATCTATTAAGGGTAGTGCAAACTTGTTCCAACCCAAAGTAGTGGTAAACCTTGGATTGTTTATTAGAAATATCAGATATCTTAAGATAAAAAGGAAATCATTTTTAAAATGGTTTAAAAAATGTTTGAATGCTCGAATGCTAAAATATTTTAAAACACATTTTTGAGCTGAGTAATAGGGCTTCGGAAATTATGGTTTTAAAATATGATTTATAACGGTAAAGTCTGATAATGTTGATCGTCGTCCAGCACATCTAGAGGATCTTTCACTTTTTTATATACAGATTTACAGTGGTAAATTTGATTTCAATAGCAGAGCTTATCTGGATGCAATATTCAAGCCTGTGCTAGAGAGCATCACCATATTGAAATACACCATTTTCATTGTTTACCAGTATCCATATTGTAATATGAGGAATCAGATTTTTTAGGTCAAATTATGATTGACCATCATTGGACTACCAAAGGACCCAACTAAACAATGGCGCAAATTGTCAAAGATATTCTGAGGAAATCTGCTACCAGGAAAGCAAAATGATGCAGAAGGATTAAACATGAAGCATATGAGTTAAATATTTCAAATGGCACGCGAAGGTTATGAAAAAAATAGATATTGTCAGCATGACATAAGGACAGAGAATGAAAATATAAATGTACAGTTAATAAAACCCATATTCTACCACTTTCTAATCATATACAAAAGACCTTATTGGGCCTGTAATTTGTATTCAACACACAGAATATAGAAATATGAATATCAGATATTTTCACGTCGTAAGGAGAGTATATGTTTACATATGCTTTAGTATTCTACGTTGGCTCAATGATAAAGTTACTGCGGTAGTAATAGCAACATTCCAAGGGTTCCAGGTGAGTCTAGAAGGTTGTTTACCTTAGTCCTTGTCTCAGGCTTTGGCATTTCCATTAATTAAACAATATAGACCCCTTTTGCATCATCTACAAATAAATGTATATCCCTCATCCATCAAGTGAAATTCTGGCGATATCTCCTAATGTCTTAGACTAAACTGATGTCAGCCAATGCGATGAACAGATTAGCCATGAGAGGATGGTAGATTGATGCACCGCAAGTCTAGCACGACAATATAGTCTGCAAATGAAGATGAGAATGTCACAACGTGATGAAACACCAGGAAATTGCACAGTTTTGGTGAATGCCGCACCAACAATGAAGCGCTTATGATAGCAAGTGTTGGGCGCAAGAGGTAGATGGCAATATGAGGAAGCATGTGTGCTGTCTCCATGGACAACAGGGCGGCGTGTCTGATTGCGCCAATTGAGATCTAATTGAGTTACTCCATGTCATATATACACATCAGGCATTGTCATAAATCATCACAACTTCAAGAAGGTTGCAAATTTCTCGCTTAAAAAGCCTAATCTTCTATAGTTGTCTGTTATTTATCTTTTTGTAAGATATTCATTCAGGTAAGTTGTTTAGAGAGCAAACTATGGTGTAGCAAAGGATGACAATGGGTATTTACCCTCGGTATGAGCATAGATAAACAGTCAACAACAAACCCCAAACAGCAGAAACACAGCAGCTCGGTGTCAAGGGGCTGGATGTTCGAGTCAAGCACTCATTTTAAGAGGCTCAACGCCTGCCATCATTTTTTATAACATTTGACCAATGCATCAAAATACATGCATGCGATCAGTTAAATACGTGATATGATACCTTGGACAAGTTAAACCTAAGTAAACGCCGAGGGTAGTGATGCAAATGGTTCAAGCGTGAGCTTCTTGGCACCAGTTCGACGGTGATGATCCAATGGTCGTGGGTTCAATTCCCATGCATGCTGAGATTACATTCAAGTTACCATTTCTTATATGACACGAGGCCCGAGACTGAAAGGTTTACTTGTTGTTCTTGTAGATCTGTGACCATGTGGGTCGTCATGTTTAGGACCTGAGACATGACAAATCAGTGAGGCAGCACTTTGTCTGCTACATGCACTCGCGGCTTTACCCCATTCAACCTTTTAATCCCCTGCGCTGGTTGCCAAATACTTTCCTCTCAAAGTTTGGTACTGTCTCTTAACAGAATATCATGTCATGTGCCAATACAAATAATAAGGAATGGAAGAGAAAAAGATACAACCGCATTCAAGGTCTGAGAACCCAACAATATTTATATGTTTTCTGTATATTTATTTTATTTTCCTGGGCACCCATCCTTAATGACTAATGGTCTTTCTCAAAGAAATAACCATTGATGTCATTGACACCGCTCCATTTGAACACGAACTAGTCCAGTTATTAAGATAATATGTACTTTTTAGATCCTTTTTACCAAACAAAAGAAGAAGCTTTAGGTCAGTTACCTCGTCTTTGATTATTTGACTGGATCTAAATGAAAAATTAGAAGACAAAATGTGATTTTTTAATACGAAATTGGTTTAACAAATAATGCGGTGTTTATTTGTTTCTGATGAAATTATCACATGACAAAATACGTATTTACCAGTTATTGTTCATCACTCAAATTGTATCATAATTTCACTGTGTAGATATGTTGAATCTGAGTCAGAGGCTGTGCAGTAAATATCCGACATATCAGAGAACATACCTGACTGCCTTCCCCGACATATCAGAGAACATACCTGACTGCCTTCCCCGACATATCAGAGAACATACCTGACTGCCTTCCCCGACATATCAGAGAACATACCTGACTGCCTTCCCCGACATATCGGAGAACATACCTGACTGCCTTCCCCGACATATCAGAGAACATTCCTGACTGCCTTCCCCGACATATCAGAGAACATACCTGACTGCCTTCCCCGACATATCAGAGAACATACCTGACTGCCTTCCCCGACATATCAGAGAACATACCTGACTGCCTTCCCCGACATATCAGAGAACATACCTGGCTGCCTTCCCCGACATATCAGAGAACATACCTGACTGCCTTCCCCGACATATCAGAGAACATACCTGACTGCCTTCCCCGACATATCAGAGAACATACCTGACTGCCTTCCCCGACATATCAGAGAACATACCTGACTGCCTTCCCCGACATATCAGAGAACATACCTGACTGCCTTCCCCGACATATCAGAGAACATACCTGACTGCCTTCCCCGACATATCAGAGAACATACCTGACTGCCTTCCCCGACATATCAGAGAACATACCTGACTGCCTTCCACGACATATCAGAGAACATACCTGACTGCCTTCCCCGACATATCAGAGAACATACCTGACTGCCTTCCCCGACATATCAGAGAACATACCTGACTGCCTTCCCCGACATATCAGAGAACATACCTGACTGCCTTCCCCGACATATCAGAGAACATACCTGGCTGCCTTCCCAGGGAATCAAGGTGAGGCTTCCATTTCAAGTCGTTTCAGAATCTATTACCTTTCTGAACAACCTCAATCTAAATGCAAATTCTTTTTTTTTTAAAACGTTAAGAAATATGGTACAAAAAGGTGTTTTGATTTTACTTAGGTGGTAAACATGTTTGAATGAGAGTGTATTGGGATCAGAGGTTGGAAGATTGAAGGAAAATGACGTAAATATTACAGATACCTTTCAATTAGAAAAACATAGAGAACTCCAATATTGAAATTATTTTTACTAAGGTCAAATGTTGAAATCCTCGGTAAGGAATCAAATGGTAAAATGCATTACCGTCCTCTCACAAGAGAAAGGACAAATATTGGGTTTTACTTTTTATGGATGCACATATCCTTGAGGTTTCCAATGAAGACCATTTGGCAGGCATGTTGGACCATACAGAGTGAGAAACACTCAGACAGAGGATGTGGTATAGTTTATGACCTTCTCACCAGAGGGTGTAATAGGATCATTTATTAGTATGATGCTTTCCCGGCCTCCCTGTCAGCGGATGCACATTGCAATTATTCAAGAAATCAAACCTCATTTAGGTCTCAATCAGTCAGCAAACAGCACATTTATAACACTCGCCTCACTGCTGGATGGAGGGTGACCTCAACCTTTTGCCAATGCCATTTTGTCTTAAGGTTTTTTTCCAAGAAAACTGTACTTTTTGTAAGTCTTAGTTCAATATAATATAAATACATCAAACATCAATGTAGAAAGGACAAGAACATCAGATCTTTAGTTTTGGACCATTTAAGGTAGAAACAATATAGACAAAATTGATGTCGCCTATTAAAGGCTACAGAAAACCTTCTAATGATTATGTGGTTAAAGTGTATATGCTATATAGAATTCATTTGACATGATTACATTACATTATTTCCAAAACTGTTATTCCTTGGCATGATCTTCAGAATAATTCTTTTTATTTTTAATTTTCAAACCTCCTCCCCGAATTATCAATGGTCCGTCCTTTTTGGTTTTAGCTAATTAACACAAGTTAATGCAATCAAAGCAGTTGAAGTAGATATGTCAATATCAAATAATATATCAAACAACATTCGCCATATCTAAATAAAATTCTTTTCAAAACCTGTTTCTATTCTCCAATTTCTATTTCTACACGCATAAAATATAATTGAAACTGAAATGACAAAAAAGGTAAAAATGACACTGACTGGAATTGATATCTTCCTAAATTATGAGATTAGATTTATAAGCAAAAGCGTGAATGGACGAGGGGGAAACATAAAGGGAATACAGTTGTCGTGTGCACAGATATCATGCATCATAAATTGTCAATAAATTGTCCTTTGTCTGCTTTGTGGTGCATTAAAGATGACTTAACGCTGCCTATTAACACTGACACCGGAGATCCCAGATCCATGCGGCCTTGGTAATGGCACTTAAGCTTCATGTCCGAATAGAACAAACAAAAAGGATTATACCTGGATCATACACACTTAATTACCCCATGCACAGATGTGAATCGCACGAAGAAAGCCATCTTTGGGGCTTGTGGTCTAACCCTACAACCTGCCTGATTCACTTTTAATATGTATCTTATCAGAGAGGCTCTGGGGACCCTAATATTTCAGCTTTTATCATAATTACTGACCACTTACTGTCAGACTCCTGTCTGTGAATTGACTCATCATCAAGATATATGCAGTCTACACATAACTCAGTGCCTTTCTTGAACCTCACATCTCTCTGTTTTACATCGTCTTTTATCTTCCGTGTGAGTTTCTCCATCGTAACCTTGCGCCAGGGGGCGTTGTATTTAACCCTATATCCCTTTTATGAAAAGGTCTTTTTTGTGCAATCCCTAACCTCCCAGAGAGCAAGGGTTCTATCACAAACACTGCCCTCTACCGGGAGTTTATATCCGAGCTTGTCGCACTAACCACCTGCACGTTGTAAGATGTGATTGCAGCGATATAATCTACAATTATAGAGCAAATAATAGATAAGGCTCTAACACCAGCTTCACACCTAAGTAATTTTGAATCATTCATTTGTTTTGCCTTTGTCGGTAATACTTTTTGTACAAATTAATTGAACATTTTGGATGGTCACTCATTAATAAACTCATCCAAGCCCTCCTCTTGAAGAACCTGCTTGCTGAATATGTAAAAGACATCTTCAATTTTCAGTTCATTCTCTTGAGAATGTAGCATATAGAAAATCCTTTAAACTTCACGATTTTGTTGGATATTCAATATAAATTATCCTGCCAACTTCACGGACGTCCTGGGCATGTGTGGTATGTTCGGATACCTGCCCATCTGAGCTATAGGAATCTTGCATGTCCCACATCGTGTTAATCAAATGAAACTCTGCCTGTGTAATTCTTAATTGACAAGCTTTGAGTATGAGGTCTGATAAATAACTTCCAGAAGTTTGTATAATAATTATAACAAAAAGCATTGTTGTTTCAGGAGACAAAAAAGACATAGGAGAGTATGTTCTTATATTATCTCAGCAAACAAGTTCTGCTTTGTATATTGTGTTCACATGGCAACAAGTTAGATTGGTTAGGCTGATATCTGCCAAAGAATCTGCTCTAAGTAAATCTTAGACCAACAGGCTTCTCAAAAAGGCTTCAAGAAGATTTGCTTAATCGCCAGACAAAGTTGACTTTTTAATGACACTTCCTCTTGTTGTTTGTACGTACTCCTCAGGAGAAATCATTATTTCTGTTAAGACAAGCACTTGAGACAAGGCGAGAATACTGAACAGAGAAAAGCAGTGACTGATCCCCTGCGGTAAGGGACTTACATTTTAATTTCTCAAGGCAATGAGCAGTGATTCAGATGGATTAACTTCTTATATTTTTCATGGGGAAATACTGATTTATGGGATAGGAAATGGCAATTTGCACTGAAGAACGTCTTCATAAATCTTAATTAATTATTGATAAATATCAATAATAAAAATTTCGGAGACGGATGAATTCTACATTGAGCCAAAACTCTTGTGGTGAGTATTGAAAAATCATGATGATTAAAGATCATAAAACCTTATGAAAACAAGCTAACTGAAGAATATGGTGGACGAAAACAAAAGATGGTATTCGGATACAGGGCACTTTTCAGGCGCTCCATATATTTGTAAAGTATCAAGTGTAAAAAATGTGGATAGAATTTGGGTACATTATTAGCTCATTTTTATGGCGTAATTTGTTGAGGTATTCGGCATTAAGCCCGTGATTTCGTGAGTAAAAAGCATATATCTACATAGTATTACGAAAGCATGATACTTTGAAGTTTAACATAGAGCAAAAAGATAAGTTGCAATAAGACATAGAAGAGAAGAGATAGTTTCTGTCATTCTGTCCATCAAATTTGATGTTTTCCTCTGAAACTACTCGTCAGAGTTCTTCTTCAAGTAGGCGAGATATTACATTTTCAGGTGACCGAGTCTATTTATTTTCCATTAGGCTGAGAACGTTTTTCATCTTTTAATGACTTTTTGAAAAAATCTAATAGCTATCACTGAGTTGTCAATGAGGCTTCCATTTTGAATAACATGGCAAATATCAGCCAATTAGAATCGTAATAACGAATTCCTTATGTAATGTACATTTTGATTGGCCGAAATTATCACCTACGCAAGTCTGGGAAAGGATTTAAATGATTTAAATTTGCAAGCTTTTCCAAGAGATTTTCCCAAACATTACCAAATAAAATAATGAACAAAAAAGCTCTAATGCCATTGACCTATCTTTTGATTAATAGAAGTTGTACTAAAAATTATAGTCGGGAAAAAGACATATTTTACGTTTATATTCTATTTTGAAACAGTATGAAAGCATCATTGAAATTCAGAATATCAAGATCTTTGAATTAGATATATGTATTTATGAATACTGGCATTCTAGCTGCTTCTTCAAAATTCTCAGCCTATTCTAAATAAAAAAAAATATCACATAATAATAAGAAATGCACCAAAGGACACACAATGTTCCCCTTTAGGGTGCTGTTTGGGTGACATCTTGTGGACAATTTAACATCTGAACATCAGAGACATGTAAGGCTCCAGTGTCCCAGTTACCTGCCTGGCTCGGAAGAGATTTTGAGGCTTTCTCAACCACCTATCAGCATGTGTTCTTAGCGTTTTCACAGCTTGGCTGTGCAACTATCACCATTTATTTTGCCGCTAACACAATACGTGTACTATGGTCCCTCTCAAAGTTTGGTATTTTCTCTTCAGGAAATAACACATCATGACTGTCCTTTTTATAGTTATCAAACATAGCAAACACGGAATGTATGGGTCAGTATTGAGTTCATATTGTTTGGGCTTGAAAAGAAATCGTTCTTCACATTTACTCATATTAAGCTGTTACAGTATTCAAATTTGGCATGATTAACTGATCCTCGGCAAAAAACATTTAGTCATATTCATGTTTTGTGGTGGTAAACGTTAACAAGGAGTTTGTATCATTTTAAAATTGTACATGTATCTTACATATCATGTATCTTACATATCATTTTACAAGCAAATGCTTGATTTCCCAACATCCCAAAGGTGGCAATGGCAAGTCTTTTACAATGGCTCTCCGATATTCCACATGCCGAAACCAAAGTCTTTTACATAATGGCGACCCCTATCACAAGGCAGTTTATAGTTTAGTAGGGTTTTAAAGTCAATTCAATCATTATTTTAATTGTTTCATTATAAGACCTACTCGTAGCATAATATATTGTTATCTCAAATCGCATGTAATTAACATGAAAACGCACCCAGTCAAAGATGTACAAGGACAACAGGTTAGTCCTTTAGGAACGGGCCTCAATTCACATGAGAGGTTTGTCAGAAATAAAAACAATGGTCATCTCATGGGGCAAACTATGAGACCTTATACAATGGTCATCTCATAGGGGAAGACATGAAACCTTATACAATGGTCATCTCATAGGGCAGACTATGAGACCTTATACAATGGTCATCTCATGGGGCAAACTATGAGACCTTATACTATGGTCATCTCATGGGGCAAACTATAAGACCTTATACAATGGTCATCTCATGGGGCAAACTCTAAGACCTTATACAATGGTCATCTCATGGGGCAAACTATGAGACCTTATACAATGGTCATCTCATGGGGCAAACTATAAGACCTTATACAATGGTCATCTCATGGGGCAAACTCTAAGACCTTATACAATGGTCATCTCATGGGGCAAACTATGAGACCTTATACAATGGTCATCTCATGGGGGAAGACATGAAACCTTATACAATGGTCATCTCATAGGGGAAGACATGAAACCTTACACAATGGTCATCTCATAGGGGAAGACATGATACCTTATACAATGGTCATCTCATGGGGCAAACTATAAGACCTTATACAATGGTCATCTCATGGGGCAAACTATAAGACCTTATACAATGGTCATCTCATGGGGCAAACTATGAGACCTTATACAATGGTCATCTCATGGGGCAAACTATAAGACCTTATACAATGGTCATCTCATAGGGCAAACTATGAGACCTTATACAATGGTCATCTCATGGGGCAAACTATGAGACCTTATACAATGGTCATCTCATGGGGCAAACTATAAGACCTTATACAATGGTCATCTCATGGGGCAAACTATGAGACCTTATACAATGGTCATCTCATGGGGGAAGACATGAAACCTTATACAATGGTCATCTCATAGGGGAAGACATGAAACCTTATACAATGGTCATCTCATAGGGGAAGACATGAAACCTTATACAATGGTCATCTCATAGGGGAAGACATGAAACCTTATACAATGGTCATCTCATAGCGGAAGACATGAAACCTTATACAATGGTCATCTCATGGGGGAAGACATGAAACCTATAACTGATATATATCCATGATATCTATCTATCTATGATATTCATGATAATCTAAGAAACTCCAGTTTAACTCACTCTTCTGCTTTGTAACCTATCTATGTTTAGTGGGGGTAACAAATCATATGAAAAATCTTGCTCAAATGAGTAGTGATTTATTTGATGAATATTGAGTCAAAATATTGTTTATACTCAGATATTGTCAGTAATGATTCAGCCTGAAATGAAAGATATGTATTTAGATATACATTTGCATATCCCAAGTAGAACCACCGAACTATGTATGTCATCCATTAAACCAAGCTTTGTGCACATGAATTTAATTCTTCCCTTAGAGTACTTTATAGATTCCAGATTTTAACATACAAAATAAGCCCAAATTCAACGGTATTATTTTCATGTTGACACCGTTAGCAAAATGATCAATACGGAGGTCAAAAAAAGTTTATGAAAGTAAAAGAGAACCAACACGAAGATGAAAGGGAACATACACGAAGGTGAAAGAAAACAAAGACTGAAATAAGAACAAGTCTTTGAGCTTATACTCTTTTCACCCGCTTGTAGAAGAGGTTCTTCCCGTAACTTCTCAGTGGCTTTTTGCTTTTTGCAAGATTCTCAATTTTGAGCACCCAGGACCACATACAGGGCAGTTCCCCGTAGGAGATATGTGGGAACGTGATGACCATCCCTCCACCCCCAGCGCCTGGCGTCCACTTGAACTCGACGGGGTACCCTACCATGGATACAGTGGTGGAGCTGGTTGGGGTGGGGGTCACCAGGGTCAGGGTGTTATTCCTGGGCCAAGTGAGCACTATTGCATACACAACTCTACCTCCTGATGGAGACTTCTTTGATGTGTACCTGGAACATAACGTGAAAAAGTCAATATGTGCTCCAACAAGAAAGTGTTCATTGAAATTTACTCCATCATAGTTGGCATTATGTATACACTTTAGATAATGGCATTCACATGAGACAGATAAATTCATGAATATTACCAATGTATCTAATCGACTGTAACATGATCAGATATATGTTTCTGGTTTGTTTCACAAAACACTCACCACCCATCAACATCAACAGCAATGGTGTCATTCTGTGTACGATGTGACACTTACCACACATTCCCAGCAGCAGTGTCATTTTGATAAGTCCATGGTTTGGTAGAGTAAATTGCTTCCCCATTGACATCAAGCCATGAACCAAACTGGCGCAGTCTCTCCTCAAATATGGGCAGGATTCGTCCATCCGCTGTTATGCCTATATCCATTAAAAGATTACCACCACAGCTGAAATTAGAAATCTCATGACTCAGAATCAGTGTATATTATATCATATAAAGCTGTGTGATGTAAAGTGAGATCTCTTATGAACTGTTTATTATAGAGTAAGATAATCTATGAAGTGCGTGATATGGGGTGAAACAGATGCAGTGTGTAATAAAGGGTGAAATCCTTGATGCAGTGTGTGAGAAAGGGTGAGATCCTTGATGCAGTGTGTGATAAAGGGTGAGATCCTTTATGCAGTGTGTGATAAAGGATGAGATCCTTGATGCAGTGTGTGAAACAGAGTGAGATCTACCATGTAGTGTGTGATAAAGGGTGAGATTCTTGATGCAGTGTGTAATAAAGGTTGAGATCCTTGATGCAGTGTGTGATAAAGGGTGAGATCCTTGATGCAGTGTGTGATAAAGGGTGAGATCCTTGATGCAGTGTGTAATAAAGGGTGAGATCCTTGATGCAGTGTGTGATAAAGGGTGAGATCCTCGATGCAATGTGTGATACAGAGTGAGATCTCCCATGTAGTGTGTGATAAAGGGTGAGATCCTTGATGCAGTGTGTGATAAAGGGTGAGATCCTTGATGCAGTGTGTGATAAAGGGTGAGATCCTTGATGCAGTGTGTGATAAAGGGTGAGATCCTCGATGCAATGTGTGATACAGAGTGAGATCTCCCATGTAGTGTGTGATAAAGGGTGAGATCCTTGATGCAGTGTGTGATAAAGGGTGAGATCTCCCATGTAGTGTGTAATAAAGGGTGAGATCCTTGATGCAGTGTGTGATAAAGGGTGAGATCCTTGATGCAGTGTGTGAAACAGAGTGAGATCTCCCATGTAGTGTGTGATAAAGGGTGAGATCCTTGATGCAGTGTGTGAAACAGAGTGAGATCTCCCATGTAGTGTGTGATAAAGGGTGAGATCCTTGATGCAGTGTGTGAAACAGAGTGAGATCTCCCATGTAGTGTGTGATAAAGGGTGAGATCCTTGATGCAGTGTGTGAAACAGAGTGAGATCCTTGGTGCAGTGCATAATATCCGCATGAGATCCTTCATGCAGGGATTAGGAAGTGAGACAGTGCTTGATATAACACTTCTATGATTAATATTTGGAATTCAGCTTTATTGAGCATATAAAGCATCATATCAATCAAATAGGCACACCAAAAAACACACACACTGAATACATGGAATTCATACAAATTATTAATATAATATTTGCTGCAGTTACATTGGTTAACATGCTGACATTTTATGACGTTGTAACATAAGACATAGTAACATGATGAGAACATAGTAACAGTTTAAACTTGGTTTGTAGGCCTTAATGGTAAATTATAAACAAGCTGATGGGCAGGGATGGGGGCAAATTAAAAATCTTAATGACCAGTGGGGCGCGCGCCACTGGCCCTAAGTCCAGAGGTGACGTCTGGCAGTGAGCTGAGCACTGAGATTAACCCCCGCTAGGTGACACGACCCCATAGCTTAACCCTCTGACCGCGGTTAACTTTATTTAACCTCTTCTAAGAGTCCTGATGCATAAACATACCTGACAACCTGAGCTAATATGACTATCAGTTCTTCTATGGTGTAGTAGCGAGACAGTGGGTCATTCCTACACAGCCCAGCTGAATACTTGTTGATAAACATACTGTCTTCCCACTTCATCGTTTGAAGTTTACCTAAAGGAAGTAAAATATAGATGGTCCATATTTCTTTTACTAAATACACTCTTATAATGTTTGTTTTCTTTTAATGATATTCACATATGAAGGAATTGAGCAAAAACATAAGAAGATGTGAACATGATTTTTAAATATTTCCATCATCTAATGTTAAAGTCTGGATATGATAAGCAAAAGAAAATCACAATCCTTTTTTCAAGCCATTAAATATATCTTACGCCTAATTCTTAAATATTTAACAATAACTTGGATCTAATAATATATTCACGTGGATTCCAGTGGTCATCTCCCGTATTGAAGCCGCCATGTTTGCGTCTTGCATCTTTCCCCCATCTATCATTGGTCACGACTGTGTCTTTCACTGGACTTGAATCAACAGAATGAATGTTTTACTACCTGGTCATAACATTTAGATCTTTGTAGTCAATTAAATTATCGTATTACACAAGAATTATTCTGTTTGTTATATTTGAAATGATTTGATATCTATATTAATTGATTTATTTGATTTTACTATATCAAGTCAGATAGAAGCCTGTCACCGGGACTCAATGCCCTACTCTATTTGACGAGTGAATGGCGATCTTTCGTTTTTATTATCACATAAACATGATAACAGTCCTTGTTTACCATGGAGCACTGGCAGGAATGATAAACAGCTCAGTCACAGTTATCCACCTTTCCCGACCATGCAGCTTGGCTGAAATACTTGTCCCAACTGGGACCTTTAACATGGGAGACAGACGTATCCAGGCCACACCTTTTTATTATTCTCACCTGTCATTGTAAAGCCAGGCCACAAACTCGGTGCTGTTCCAGTACTTGTATGGAGCCATCCAGTCCCCGTCATTCCAGAACAAATCCGGTTTGTACTTGTTTATTAGCTCATGCATCTGGGGCATCAGCTTTTTCTGTCAAATAAATGATTTGGAATGTTTCTTTGGGAGACAATTAATGTTCACAGATAGCTGAGAGGACAATAAAGAAAAATATGATACATTCCACACAATTCTAATGTAAAGAGAGATGTGAACTCAAAACAGTGTTTTCTTGATTGATGCCTACCACAATGTATTCCTGAGTGGTATAGTTATTAGCAGCATCTCTGTCATACAGTGGATTCCACCACTCAAACATGGAGTGGTACACGCCAAAGTGGATCTTTGTTCTTGTCCGGATAGCGGTGGCAAGCTCACCTTCAAAAGAATAATTCTATTAAAATTGGTTAAGAACAGATCCATATTGAAATTGGTATTTTTCATGTCTGCAGAATATACATGTGACTTACAAGAAAAAAGGAAATGTTTCTATGCAGATGACACTCAACTCTATGTAAATTGTAATACGGTTAATGAAATGCAGAAAATCATTGCATAACTGGACTCGTTTAAAGCGAGACAGGGATTGTAAAATCTAGGGTTATTCATTGATATAGAATTATAGGAATTTTCCAGAGTTTAAAGGAATTTAATTTTGGGCGTACTCACCAAGCACATCTCGTTTTGGTCCAGTAACCATCGTATTCCAATTAAAGGAATACTTAGTTTCAAACATAGCAAAACCTTCATGATGTTTGCTGGTAAAAGCTATGTATCTAGAAATGAGAAGGGATACATAGGTATTGACACAGATTTATTGACCGTAATGGCACAGTGACCGGAATAAATAGTTCTTGCTGATACTTAATCACAGAACTCAATTCTGTAGATGTTATCAAAGTCAAAAATATCCAAGTGAATTTTGAGAATAGTTTTGTTTATATATTTTCTTATATTGTACAGATGTTTTCATACTGATGACTGCAAATATAGTCCAGATTTCTGTTGTAAGATATATAATTAAGTACTTTTACATATACATTGCAACTGTTTTTGGTCTCGTCAGTGGTTGGACAAATTAGTATAACAAATGTTACGGTTTCCTTTATATATTTTTGTTCAGGCAACTTTAAATTCTAGTTACGCTCAGAAAACCTTTCAGCACCTACAACGTTTTAAAATATTATTATCTTCATTGTTCCATTGTGGAATGCTGTCACCTGGTGTGTTTAAACCTGTCACACATGGAGGAATTTTGCATCCTAAGCTTGGCTCGGAGTAGTAACTAATTTCGATTGACAGGTGTATTACACCTGTAGCTGTTTTTCTATTGTTCTCCAAATTCCAAAACTGATTAAAACAGATATTTAGCGTAATAATTTGCTATACCCGAATTCTTCTGATTGTTGAGTGAACTGAGCATTAGAACTCCATTTGGTCTGAAAGATATGGTCATTGAGCTGCAACATGTATATGTAGATTGAAGTCACTCTTATGATGACTATATGAAACAAATGCATTAATCGATTTCCAATCAATGGATCATATGTTAGTATGATCGGCATGGCCAGACAAAAAAGAAGGATTGTTCATAGACAACTGGTTAATTCATTAATTGCGCTAATTCATGAATTCATACAGCTTGCCTTTGCAATGTGACAATTTGGTATATCTGTGTTTTCCGGAACATGCTCCTTAATGATTGAAAATACTATGCTTTTATAGATTTTATCCCAAAATGAAAACTTCGGTGGGATTTGAGCTCTGTTGTAAGCGTCCAAAATGACGTTATTTGTCCAGATTGGTTCAGATAATGCCCAGACCGGTTCAGAGCTCTCCCACATAAGTGTATATCATTAACCCTTTGGGCCCACGGTGGCTATAGAACTATGCATTATAGCCAGTAGATATTGGATAATTTCCAATGTCCAAGTAATAAAATATATTCATTGATTTTGGACAAATATCAAGAAATTATATAAATTTAGTTTGTTCATTTTTGAATGTATGTGTTGATCATATACGATATGCATTAATTTTTAAACAATTGTATATGATATATATGATATATATATGTATATATCATATACGATATGCATTAATTTTTAAACAATTATATATATATATATCTCCTAAGAACATAGCATATATACAGTAACATACGTTGCACCAGCAGCCTTAAAGATATCCGCCCATTGATTAGCATCAAACAATTCCCCAGTCAAAAGTGGCGCTAGGTCCGTGTATGTCTCAGTCTCCGGGTAGGTTCTTCTCATGAAGTCCACATAAGGTTTCTCCTTAAGTTGCTGCCAGTACCAGCCAAACCACTCGCAGTACTCCTTGTCCGCGTGGAAGCTGGGCACGGAGAACACTCCCCAGTGGATGTAGATGCCGAACTTGCCCTCGTCAAACCAAGCAGGGTTGGGTCTTTTGTCTAAGGACTCCCAGTTAGCTTCATAGCGACATTTGACCTTACAAATGCATATAATAAGAGACAGCAAACTAATACATAGACTCTGGCTCCCTTGTATCATGGTTACTGGATTCTGTCATTAGCCGCTCTCATATCTTTTTGATATATCTGGAAAATCAGTCACATGACCATGATTTGGCAACAAATCAGAAAATAGAAATCTGGAACAAACACTGCCTCAGTGCTTTTAAATTATTTATTTGTGCATGTTCTATCAAATAATTGACACAAGCATTGCCTCAGTACATGTACTATTATATCATGAATTATAATTTCTCTGTTATTTAAAATTAAATTCACTCAGTGTAATAACAAGTAATATTGGATAGATTTAGACACCTAAGTTAAGATCGTCATTTTATTTTATTTTTATTGGTGATGACACTTGTCTCTGTTGCCTGTTTCTTCTTCCTGACATCATCGGTGATTACTGATATGTAAAGTCTAAATATAGCCAACACAGGGTTCACAGAACTTGCAGCCAAATAATTAGATAGCAAGAAAATATCAAAGAAAGAAATGAGAATAAGGAAAGGATGGAGTTTTCTGCGTTCAATCAATAGATTACAATATTTTTCAACCAGATAAAACAAACTGATGAGAAAAATATAAATGAAATACGAAACTGTAGCTGCGGCTAATATCAGCTTAAGACTTGAAAGGTCAAAGGCTAAAGGTAAAAAGGTGAATAAAGAAGCCACTCTGTGCGTACTAAAATAAATCATTTTTGAAAACTGTTATACATGAAGTAGTTACCTAATCTTAAAATCTCATTTTTTCTATTCCAAGGAACTTATGGATAAATAATGACATACAAATGTATTTGTTTGAAATATTTTATTGTTCACCAACAAGAATGGATTAGTCTCTCACTCAGTCTTTCTTAGTCTGCTGAGAGGTAATATATTCCAGTTTTTTTAACACATTTATATGTACACTCTCTTTTTTTGGTATTTTTGGTATCTCTGGGATAAATGTCAACTTTTCTGCATGTGAGGTATGTACCTCCAATCAAATATCAAAGTTTTAAATTTTAAAATGCAAAGTTTGGGGCCAATGGCCGCTCTGATATAAACAGCCGCTCTGCTATAAGCAATTTATCATGCACAGTATCGAATTGGGCCCTTTTTAGCTCACTTTGCAATAACAGGGAAAATTGTTTGATCATTTTGATCATTTTGTCCGATTTGCCTTCATCTATTGTCATTACAAATAGAAATATTGACAAATGACAGACATGTTAGTATAACACATATATTTTTAAAAAAAATTAAATTTTAAAGTGTTAATCCTTCCCATGAAAGCTAATTCCTCACAATCAACGACTTATTGATTGAATAAGTGAAGTATGACTAACACAAACTCACATAAAACATACATTAATATCAATAATCTAGTGTCATTCCGTTAACTCATTATTTTGTACAACTGATCAAGTTTATTCTTTTGAAAGAGATATTCTTTTTGTGATTAATTGAAATATTATAATGAAGATGGATTTGTGTTACATGTGTCTTTAACTGAAATAAGCTGAAGGACAAATGGTTCAAATCGTCCACAAACTTAATTGTGTAGTATGTAGACACTTGATATGCTGTAAATTTTAACAAGGTCAAGATAAAACCAGTGAGAAATGAAACTCAAACTCTTGGATCTTTACATTAAATACAAGAGAAAAATATAGCATTCGTGCACAAACATATTGATTTAACGCATAAATCTTTACCAATCTGAATAACTTGAAATGTTTCCCGACATGTCTGGCAATGATATAGAGCAGTGAAAAGCACTTTATAAAAGCATCTTCATCATAAACACGTTATAAATAAATGCACATGTACAGTACTAGCGTATATCGCAATATATATGGATTTGATTGGTTTTTATTAACGATTTTGTCAGCACTGCTTTGAGCTTATCGGGTCTGATAGAAACCTGTCACCGTGCCCCAATGCCCTACTTTTAAAAGAATAACTGGAGATCGTTCTTGTGCATTATCACAGAGACATTATAACACAAACCAGAGCCTTCGATAGCAACAAACATCCACCTTTCTCGACCGAAGTGCCTTTCCTAACCAAGATTAGAATCCGGGACCTATTGCATACAGACTTCATACCAACTGAACCACGTATATGAATAACACAAGAATATTTACATTCAATACCACTCTGATGGATATATATATATATATATATATATGACGTGATATGTCTTGTGAGATTCAATCAAGTAAGGCAGCACCATCGGAAATCCAGTTAAAATATTGATCCCCAAAGACTGGTTGGTGACCTGATTAAAAGCTCTTTAGGTTTTGTATTTAGTCTAATGTAAAACATGTCACAGTCAACAAGGTTGCATTTGATTTAATTCAACATGTTTTACTAATTCACATCACAGTCGCAAATGTCGCAAAAGAAATCTAATGTTCCATCCACCATTCCCAAGAAAAGACACAAAAGCACACACACACGACTTGAGTAAAAATCAATATCATATGTATAATTATGAAACTATCACTCAGAGACAATATGTCATGGTATTTCAGCCGAGTTCCTTATATCGGCGCCTCTGTCCCACCGGTCCACGCCAGCTACCGGAGCTGTCGGACCTGCCTGGGGCTCAGTGGGGGCTGGAATTCTCTCCGTCGCTGGCAAGATGGACTCCTGCAACATAAGCCCAACATCAAAATAAAACAGAAAATATTCATGCAAAAAAACTCACGTGATATATTATTCAATGAGATATGTCTTATGTATGTTTTGCATTATATATTTTTTATCTGTATCACATTTTGAAATGCATATTTAATCAAAGTTTCCGATAGTAATTAACACCTTTGCTACTTTGTTAAGGTAATAGTTATAAGTAAAAGCTGAATAAGAAAAGATAAACTCATTCATGATTAATTGATTCAATCACACTTTCATAATACCACAGGTAGTCCACATCTCTCACATATCTCTCGCCTACACACACACACACACACACACACACACACACACAAATATATTATTATATTTATATTTTATATTTATATTTATATTTATATTTATATTTATATTTATATTTATATTTATATTATATTTATATTGAAACATGAAGAGCTGCAATGCTGACACCAGATGTCGCACTAACTACCTGAGCTTTTGGCATCGTGTGCCATTGTGTGCCATCGTGTGCCATTGTGTGTCATTGTGTGCTCTGACAATACTTTCTGATGCAACAAATCTTGAAATGAACATTAACGTGAGTGCTACGGACAGCTTGAGAGTTGATCGATTTCCAGAGCTTTTGTACTTACCAAAATGACCACGTGAGCACGTTGGAGGATAACGTTGTGGTCCGACGTGATAACAACGTTGTCCTTCTACGTGCTCACAATGTTGTCAGCACATTGTCTTGCAACGTTTTGTTACAAACGTGTTTACAACGTGGTTACCACGTAAGAAAAAACCTTGAAGCGGTTAAATTAACTGTGGCTGCAGTACCACAGGGAATGGTGACCTGTAACAACTTAGTTGTCAAGTAACTCTAAGTATACAGTGAATTTAACAGACAAAACATAGTGTTCTCAATTAACAAAATATTTTTTTGTAATCACTGGATCGTGTATTTTGTTGTGATATAAGTTTTTTGTTATTATCGACTGCAATATATTCATGCGTATAATTTCAGATAATGTCAATAAATCAGCATAACACGCCAGTTAATATGCTTGAAGATATATATATATATATATATGTATATACCTTGGCAATACATATACGTATGGCAAATATCTATCTGTGTTCTCTTAAAAAAAACATACTCAAAGGCAAAATAAATCAGATTCCCTTATCCCCTAGTTCTTAGAAAATATACTAAGGATATAGTTCAGGCATGTGCGATAATGATTATCATTTTGAAAAGCATAATTTTGAAGCTTGTATATGTCGGCTGCGGGGTAATCTCATAAGGCATATGGAAATTATGAAAAGTACATGGGAAAATGATAACATTGTGTGATATTCTCCTCAGTATCTTCTTCTGCATTATTGCGCACTATCTCAAAGTATAATTCGCGAATAATTGCATAACTAGAACCAAATATTTATTAACAGAGGATCAAGTCATAAAACAGGAACTTCGTTTCCAAAGTAGTACTTAACATCCACATTATCTGACAGGTATCAATTGAATAGATAATAATATAAAAAGTATACCAATAGATAAGATTATATCAATAGTTTTTGAGTTTTTGAGTTTTTGTATACAAAATGGTGCATATATTGATTGAGATTTCAAAGGCAATGATTTTATCCAATTTTACTGTATATTAATATCTGAGGAATAGCGAATGGCAGCTTTTTAAAGATTCAAATGTGAATAAAATGTATAAAATAAGAACACCTTTCCATTGTTATGGGCTGGTGAGCGTGTTCCGCTAGGGGCAATCATGTGCAACCACTGTGCGATTTCAAACTGTGTCATTTCCAGGAATGTTAAAAAAACTGGATTTTAGACAGACTTACCTCGGTTAACGTACGCTAGGTCAAAGTGTAGCGCTCTTATTATCCAAGTAGGGCTGTTCATATAAAAATGTTTCAGTTCCAACAAGCGTTTATTTGAAGTAGAACTCAAACCCAGAAAGCAACATTTTAATTCCCAAGCAACATTTTATTTTTTTATTGAAATAAAACCAGTCATACCACCTGTTTTGTTCCTCCACCAGAAATTTTATTAAGAATTGTTTAATGTTGTTGCTCAATATATATATATATATATATATATATATATATATATATATATATATATATATATATATATATATATATATATATATATATATATATATATATATATATATATATATATATATATATATATATGCGCATATTTCATTCTTAGATATATATGCGCATATTTCATTCTTAGATGAAAAGCATATATTAAATATTTATAAAAAAATGTAAAATAGCCTATACAAAAAGCGTTTTCAATCAATATTGACGTTCTGAATATCATGCAGTTATGTTTCAAAGATTTGTGTTCCTGATATATCTAATGAGATCATATCATATCAAGTTCCATGTTTGCTATCAATGCGTTATACCCAACACCAATTAGCAGTTGTCAGAAAAGCCTTTTAGAAGCTGGGAAGAGTCGTAGAAGAAATTCTCCATACCATATCAAATGTATAGGGATCCATAATCATACTCCGGGGTTCATCAACTATTAGACTGTGGATTATTCTGTTTCCAAGCATCAGCGTTTCTCTGACCCCATTTTCATGTGGACTTCTATGTACAAATGGATAAATGTCTTTTAAATCACTACAGTGTATATAATACACTTTTCCTGTTAGATTTTCATATTTGTGACTGTAATGAGGTGTGGCACAACTCTGGAAAGCCCTTGGGTGGTAAACACTCAAAAGGTTTGCTATGGGATTCCTGGGAGAATCAAAAACGAATGTACCAAGTGGTCTTTTGTGGAGCGGAAATACATCTTTTTTGGCAAAGGAATACATATTATACCCATAATCCACCTCCATGGAATAATCCCATAACCACGTGTCGTTCTCCGCGAAGAAACTGATATCAATATAAGGCCATTTCCATGGAAACTTGCTGGTCTGTATGGCTTTATACATGTAAAACTTAAGTCTACTTCCGGAAATTGCTGTGACATAGTGCGGTCCCAATTTGTCTAATTCCCTAAATATGTCATCTCTCTGGGAAATATTCATGAAGATGTCAAAATCATCATCCCAGGGCACGACGTCGTGGTGCCTCAGGGAACCAATCAGCGTTCCTGAATATATCATATAAGTGAAATTATTTTTACGGGAAACTTCATCGACCTTCACCAGAGCATCAAATAGAGCTATCTTTTGCTCATTTGTCATCCGGGGTTTGAATTGGGCTACGAGTTCTTCATGCGAGAGGCCATCGTCGTTGGAGGCGACATCTGGAGGCCGTAAAGTGGGTTTCAGGGTCAGGTCTGATACATTCACTCCCATTCCGAGAAGAAGTTTGTTCAGTTCAGAAACATGCCCGGATGCCGGCTGGATGACGTTGGTGATGCTGATATTAATTAAAGGTCCAGAACTAGAATTAAACTTCTTCAGTAAATCCAAAAAAGCAGACATGAGCAGAACCTCTTTTTCCCTATCTGCTTCGGAGCCGACTCCCGCCATGAGGTTTCTGTGCCCCACATAAGGTGAGGATGCCCCGGGGATGTAGCCACCTTGGTAGGATACCACACTTCCCCCGGAGTCCGGATTGACAAGGATCATGAAGCACACCATGAACACCACGGCCGATAAGAACATCATGAAAACGGTTTTCTTTCCCCGCAGAGGACCCTTCATCCTTAGGGCCTGCATGACTCCACACGTTAATGTTAATATGTACGGCACCAGACACATTTACCAGGAATGAGCGTTTATAGGTATCATAGTGATGGCTTTTTTATGTTAAGTTGGCCACATGATATGCATGGTTGTCATTTGAGGGCAGTTCCTGGCAGCGGTGTGTGAGTGTGTGGGGTTGCGCGCGCCGCCCTGGAATCAGTCAGGCGACCCTCTGTCCTCTTAGTATCAATGTCTAGCGTATCAATGAACTTTTCTCCTTGCTTCGTCTATCTGACTGAAGTAGCCATTTTATATTCTGATTGGGATAAGGAAAAAAAGACCATTTTTAATATTATATGCAATGTGTTTAACAATATTCTTTACTTAAAACTGGTTATGAATGGTTTATTCATTAATTGTCCTTGTGATGTTTGCCACTATCTTACTTTATTTCCTCGTAGTTGAGAGGTGAATTGATGGGCACAAAGACTCTTAGGTCAGTAAACATGGTGAAAGATAGGATACACATATTGGTTAAAACAAAATGATATTTCTCAATACTCATTTAAGCTAAACTCTATAATATATTCTAAAGTAAACATGTCTGTATGGGCGAAGAAAAAAGAGAAGATTACATTCATCTCCAGTCAATGTGAACAGTACAAAATCACTAATAATATGTGAACATTAATTCCATATATGTATATATGCTATTCATTTGTAAACTTTACTCCCGTTCCTCCGTATATCATAAGCAACTTTCCGTGATCATTCTTTAATGGGTCATATTCAATTCTCTCCTTAATATATCATATTGAATTATCAATGATAATTTCTTAATACATTAATTTGAATTCTCTATGATCATTCCTTAATACATAATATTCATTTCTGTTGCTATTATGCTATGTTTAACAACTGGAATGACTAACAGAAACAAATTTAACAAGACTAGTATGATAACATGAGAATGTATAAGCAAGCAATGGAAGTAAATAAAACTGTATGAAAATGAACCAAACAGATGATTATAACTAGCAGGGTGTAGGCTTCATGTACCAACACATGATCTGAATACACAGATCAATGGCATGCATGCTGGAACATTACTCGTACACCTTCATAGTAGGAAACTACGCCCCCTCGCGATCTTAAGCAGGATTCCACTAGTGATAAAATGAAGGGATGAAAATGAAGGAATACAGTGAGATGAGTATCAGCGTAATGTAACATGCCGTTGATTTGAGATGTTGATGGGCAAAGGAACTTCAATGACTGACTGGTATTTAGCAAAGAGATCTCTGTGTTTATGCTTAGTTTTGTGTAGCTGTTTCACTAATGATTTATAATGAAAGCCCGGTCTCATCAGCTTCAAACACAGAAATTCATGTCTATCCTTAAAGTCTTTGAATGAGTCACATGCGCGAGCAATGCTGATGAGTCTAGAGGCATAAACTCCATAGGCAGGCTTTTCTGGAATGTTTGAATCCTTCACAAAGGGATAGTTCACAATATCAAACTTAAAGCTGTCTCGTTTGTCATAGAGTTTAGTGTGAAATTGTTTGTTGTTGATCTCAGTGTAAAGATCAAGGTAGGAAGCCCTATCACTGTGAGTGTTTTCCTGTTTGATGCTGAGTTCTTTAGGGTAAATATTGGACACGCCCTCACTGAAGTCTTTGTTGTTAAAGCTTACAAGGTCATCTATGAACCGAAAAGTATAATTAAAAGATTTAGCTTTATGAATGTTATTCTTTTCCAACTTCTCCATGAACTTGTATTCATGTGACATGAGGAACAAATTAGCCAGCAGAGGAGCACAAGATATGCCCATTGGAATTCCAATGATTTGCTGGTGAATGGTGTTTCCAAATGTTACATAGATGTTGTCAATGAGGAAGTTGACCATATCAATCAATTTGGAACTACTAATGAGGGTGTAATTTTTTACATCTTTGTTAGACCAAAAAGCATTATAACTATTGACGGCTATGAAAGACTTTTTGTTTTTTGTAAAGGAAAATTGGATGAGTTCATGGATATGGGTTTTAAGGAGGTTATGGGGAATTGTAGTATAAAGGGTACTAAAGTCCCAGGTACTAATGCATTCAGCATACTGACTTTCATTACACTCAGCTAATTTAGTTTTTAACTGAATGGAATTATCTAGTATCCACATCCGGTTGGTGCCTGTATAGTTGAATATACCTTTACAGTAGGTTTGCATGAATTTATAGATCACGCCAAGACAACTGGTGACTGCAAGGTCCATAGGCTTTAAGGGAGAAGCGCAAGAAGCTGCAATGTATCTAAGTTTAGGAGTGGCTTTATGCATTATGTATAAAGTCCATGACAATTTTACATTTAAATTCTGTCAGGTTTTAATCCATATACAACATATTCCATATTGGAATCTTGAGAGGAATAGAAAGACAGTTATGGGTATAAAAAACGTATCGAAGGAAAATGACATGCAACTCTATGAAGATCACCCATGAATGATAAAATGACATACCTTATTGTGACAGGAGAGTGCCATCTGGAGTTAATAATGAAATTATTTTACATACCTCACAAATCTAACGTTCATATCAATGGTGCTAATGCCATTATCCACCACCAGGGCACTTATTACTACCTGTGACACTAGATGGCAGTGATTTATATAGTTATAGCCTATGAAGAGTGGGGTATTTTATATGCCTCACAGTACGTCAATGCCCCACAAGACAGGTCTGAGATTGGTAAAAACCCCATATCTGATACAATCTCTTTCTATATATATATAAATATATATATATATATATATATATATATATATATATATATATATATATATATATATATATATATATATATATATATATATATATATATATATATATATATATATATATATATATATATATATATTAATTAGCGTATAATGGGTTGTCCTGGAGCTTTGATAGTGTGAATCAGGTCACACTGTATTGAAAAGAACAAAGTCACTGAAATGTTTTGCATTTGTGTGCTTACCATTTTTTCATCAGTGAACGACGGTCTTGCAGTTTTTGCAGATATATCCTCATGTTTTCAAGTGTAAAATGAAATGTTAGCTACGCGTCCATTGAGACTTGATATTCATAACACTGCACCTATATACACCAGATAGAGCACACATAATTGGGTTCTGGTAGCTCAGGCATAAAGTGGGGCTAACAGAAACTCTAACGAAAGTTTGAAAAGTATCTGACTCCGATGACGGTCTATAAATGTAAAACATTAACGACCGAATACGTTGATTCCATTAGCGTTCTTGATGGAATGGAATGCAAAGTTTTTCTGTGAAATAGTTATGTATTTGTTTCCCTCTTTCTTGATATAAGATGTTCCATTCAAAGCTTTCCGCCTGGCCACTGCTGAACGCTTGCAGTCGGCTTCACGGTCCACTGATATCACAGGGGTGTCGGTCTGTCAGCTCTTGTTTGGTTTATTCTTGTCTTGACTTAATAAGATGATATGCTCTTCAGATAAATAAGAATAATTAAAAGAAGGAAAATGTCACAGATGGAAAGAAGAATCTCCGGAAAGCAGTCGGCATGGGTGAACCAGTTCCTGTTTACTTTCTGGTCATGTGCACCTGACCATGAAATCATGTTGAGGAAAAGCACGTGTCGTCCTTTATTGAACATTTGATGCAATAAATACACAGGGGTGGGAGAGCTCTGAACCAATCTGTGCAGTAAATCTGAACCAATCTGGTTAAATCACATCATTCTGGTCGCTCACAACTGATCTGGGCGCTAAATGACGTCATTCTGGGCGCTCGCAACAATTTGTGCACTAAATCGCAGCCAATCTGAGTGGTATTTGACCGTTGTTGTATGGTGGACAATGACGAGAATGAAAAAGTTGAGTTCTTTAATATTTATATAACGACTATCATACACAAATGTTAAAAAAATAACATGCTCATCAGTTACATATATAAGTATATGATCATCTGAAATTGATTTTTAACGAGATTATTGTCACATTTTAACACAGGAATGTACCCCAGTTTAAGACTGCATGAAGAGGAGTAATTCCCGACTTGGGGGCACAAATATAACCGTAAAAACGTTAAAGATTTAGCATAAAATTTACATTATTATTAACAAGACACTGTCTTACACTCCACTGTGGCGAAATTTGTAACATTTTGTGATGATTATTGTGTGATTATGATGCTTTTTATGGGCTATAAAAAAGTCGTTTTTTAACAGAACCGCCCAGATTGGTTCAGAACAATGGTATGACGAAATACCACCCAGATATGTTTCGAGTACCGCCCAGATTGGTTCAGAGCTCTCCCACCCCTGATAAAAGAGCCAGCCAAGCGTGCTGTCGGAACCTGGGCCCGATATTTCCATCGTACTTCAAATCTTAAATCTGAGCATGTACTCAGATTTGAAGCCATACTTACCGAAGTTTGCTTCCAAAAGTGAAGTACTTTGGATTTTTTCATCATGCTCAGAATCTCAATTGTGCTTACTTCACGAAGTATTGCTCAGACTTGAAGTACGTACTTGAGCCATATGACGTCATATTTCCATTGTTTAATCTTGGAATAATAATGAATGGAGGCGCAACAGCTGTTATTTGCGATATGGCGTCATAGCAACGCATTGTTTCACACAATGGATTCAAAATCCTTTGATCCTATCATAGTTGCCGACTTCAGAACAGTGAAAAATTGAAGATTCATATTTAAAAAAAATGAATTGGCCAAAGTTTTTCTGAAGGGTTATACCACAATATGATTTATTTTTTTAAGAATAGTTGCCCTTATGAAGCTTACAATACCATCCACTCAAAATTACTTCAGATAAATCTGTTCATTTCTGTTCTGATTTCTTCAATAATAGATATTATGAAAAAAAGAAAAATGCATATTCCAAACCTTTTATTTTTTATACATGTTTATAAAAAATATGTGACTATTCATATACTATACACAAACTTTGTCCACGGCTGGAGTTATCTCACGGGACTGCTGATTAATGTACGTATGGAATGTGAATTGTGTGCCAAAGTATCTATGAATTTGCATAGACTGCAAGGATGCTATTTTTGTGGTGAAGAGACTGGTGACTTTTGTGTGTTTTGGAGAGAGGTTTGGTTGAATCATGACGGACGATGGAGGAGAAACATCCCCGGATGTAAACCAAAACACCAGTGAAGATATTGTCATTGATGAGCTGTTATGCTTTGCTGTTAACAAGCTAAAAACGTTACCTCCTGACACAGTAATTCAGCTATGTACTAAAGTATTTACCAGTGATGATGTGGAGACATCTAAAAACAAACTTTATGACCTGTGTGGTGAGAATTCAAGTCAGAGAAGGAGGCCTCGCATTGGTGAAAAAAAAGATGTCAATAACATGAGGGACATTATCAAATTACTTCAAGAAAAAGGTACTGATATACCCAGGTTTGTAGCTTTAGATCTGGCTAAACTACCCCCTGTGACATTTGATAGTGTTGATGTGTCTATGCTGCTGTCCCAGATACAAAAGACACAAGATGAACTTAATATGTTGAAGATAACTGTTGCCTGTCAAAATACAGTTGCTGATGATTTAAAATCTAGATCATCTGGCCTAGATGTCAGGTTGACTAGATTGGAAAGACAATGTAATGACCCATTTTATAGGGATACATATGTGCAATCCTCTAAAACTGTGCCTGAAAGTGTGAGGGCTGGCAGTCAGCCTGATCAAATTACAAGTGTGCAGCCTGCAGCCTGTACAGCACGATATGACACAGAACCTAACAATGACACATGTGTGATGATGATTGACAGTACTGTCAATAACATGAAGACCACTGATGACTGGTCTATGATGGCCCGTGCTGGCAATAAAGTTAAAGCAGTGCCGATGAGGAATATGACCAACCTGGGTAGGACTACTAATGGTGCAGTAACCAACCCTGGCAGGGCTACAAATGGTGCAGGGACCAACAAGATGAACAGATCTGGTGGGCCTATAAATGGTGCAGAAATGAAAACAGTGAAGTCTACGTCTAGCAGAAATAACAGACGTAAACCTGGAATTATTGGTACAGCAGAGAATGTGACAATTAAAACTGTGCAAACCAAAATTGCTAATATATTTGCTTCAAGATTTATGCCTGAAACTGAACCTGAGATGTTGGAGAAATATTTACATGATAAACTGAATCTTACTGTTAAATGTAGGAAGATTGAAACTGTCAAGAAAAGATTTAGTTCTTTTCGGGTAACAGCAGAGTGTGAGGACCCAGAAGTCTTCAATGATCCTGCGGTATGGCCAGTTGGTGCATATGTACGGCGGTGGTATGAAGAACGTGGGCAGCGTGCACAGTTCGCTACTGTAGATGATGGTGCGGTTGGAGGCAAAGGTGCGACTGATATGGCTGGTGCAGCTGGTGTGGTTGAAGCTACAGGTGGTGATACTACCGAGTCAGCTCAGGGTAGTAATGTTAACTCATCATAATTCAATATAGTATCATATAACTGTAGAGGTCTTAAGGTAGGCCAAAGTGATAGTGATAAATGTCGTAGACATGTTGTAGAAAAATTGTTTACACATAATGATATAATATGTTTACAGGAAACATGGCTGTCTAAACAGGATTTAGGCAGCTTAAATTCTATCAATGTAAATTTTCATGGTATTGGTGAATCCACAACTAATATACAAGACAGATTAATACAAGGGCATATCCATGGTGGAGTTGCAATTTTATGGAATGTTAAATATGAGCCTTATATTTCTGAACTTCGCTTTAATGTAGATTGGGCTGTAGGTATTGAGATTAATATAGACAGCAAAAGATTTGTGATAATAAATGTTTATACACCATGTGAGTCTTATGAAAATGAAAGTGAATACCTTAATAGGCTTGCACAAATTACCAGTATTACTGAAGAGCTTGGTACAACTTGTGTTTTTGTACTTGGTGATTATAATTCTGATATATCAGATACTAGATCTATGTTTGGTAATCATCTCATTAATTTTTGTGAAGAGAATGGTTATTCTTTTTCAAGTAAATTAATGTTACCAGCAGATAGTTTTACTTTTGTAAGTGAAGCCTGGCACACTACATCTTGGTTAGATCATTGTATTAGTTCCACTGATGCTCATGATACAATACAAAGTATGGAGGTTTGTTATTCTTATGCTACATCTGATCATATACCTGTCAAAATATCATTAAATGTAAATTGTGTTCCATTGTTAACTGGCAATAGTAATGACTATACCAAATGTAAACTTGATTGGTCTAGACTAAAGAAACCTGATATTGATAATTATGCCAGATCAACTGATTTCCTATTACAGAATATTGCAATGTCAGATGATGTTGCTGGATGTAGAAATGTAAACTGTAAAGATGCTAAACATATTGATGACTTATGCACTTACTATGATAATATTGTGGATTGTTTAAATGCAGCTAGTGAACCATTATTTAACTTTAAAACTTGTACAGATAAACATAGGCCTGGCTGGAATGTACATGTATCTGATTTACATTCTATAGCAAGAGATGCACTTATTATGTGGCGTGAACAGGGTAAACCCAGACAGGGTTCTATTTTTGAGCTGAAGAAACGTACAAATGCAAGATTTAAATATGCTTTAAGATTTATAAAGAATAATGAAGATGCCATGAGAAGAGATTCACTTGCTAGAAAACTACAGAATAATAGTATAGATGAGTTTTGGAAAGAGGTTAAATTGATTAATAATTGTAAAACACCTTTGCCAACTAATATGGAGGGTGTTGTTGGTAGTGATAAAATTATTGAGTTGTGGAAAAATCACTACAATGATTTATTTAATTGTTTACGTAACACTGTAAATAATGTTAAATATGATGTTGAATATTGTGATGAAATGCTTGTTTCTGCTGATGAAATACAAGATGCTATTATTACTTTAGACAGCAATAAGAGTTGTGGCTTGGATAAGATATATGCTGAACATTTAAAGAATTGTAGCGCTAGAATTTTACAAATGCTGTCAAAATGTATTACTGGTTTTTTTGTCCATGGGTGTTTGCCAGATAAAATGATTTCTATAATTCTTGTTCCAGTAATTAAGAACAAGTCTGGTAAAATAAACAGTAAAGATAACTACAGGTCTATTGCCCTTGCAAGTATTTTATCTAAGGTATTAGAGAAGTTAATGTTGACTAGAATGGAAAAATATGTGTTAACTCATGCTAATCAGTTTGGATTTAAAAGAAAAGCATTTGATCGAGTTAATCATACTAAATTGTTTGAAAAACTAGTTAAACGTGGTACTCCAGGTTATTTAATTAGAATTTTAATGTATTGGTATGCTCATCAGACAATGGTTGTCAGATGGGGTAATTGTATGTCTGATCCTTTTAATGTAAGTAATGGAGTACGCCAAGGGGGCATATTGTCCCCTTATCTGTTTAATGTTTATATGGATGACTTATCGAAGAAATTGAATGAATGCAAAATTGGTTGTATTATTGGTGATGTTCTACTGAACCATCTTATGTATGCTGATGATTTGATTATTTTCTGTCCATATAGTGGTGGCCTTCAATTGTTATTGAAAATTTGCTCTCAATATGGGATAGAACATGATATTAAATATAATTCCAAAAAGAGTGCTTTGATGATAATTAGATCTAAGGAAGATAAACATTTAAACTTTCCTGACTATTTTTTAAATGGTGAGCTATTAAAAGTATTTAATAATGTAAAGTATCTTGGACATTGCATCTCAGATGATTTTAGAGATGATAAAGACATATACAGGCAATGTTGTAAAATATATGGACAAGGTAATGTACTTGTAAGAAAGTTTCACATGTGTACCACTGATGTTAAAGTTAGCTTGTTTAAAACATTTTGTACGCCTTTATACACAGCACAGCTGTGGTGGAATTTTCATAAATATAGCTTTAACAAACTCAAAGTTGCTTATAATGACATTATGAGAATGTTGCTACGCCTACCAAGGTATCATAGTGCTAGTTTGATGTTTGCTAATATTAATGTTCCTGCTTGCATAGCTGTTGTAAGAAATTTGATTTTTAAATTCATTGGCAGAATTGAAAAGTCTGAAAATGTGATAATACAAAGCATACTGGCCTGTGATATAAAGTATACATCTGCAATATGGAAATATTGGTACAGAACACTTTATGTAAATTTTGATAATGGGTAAATGTCCCATAATATTCACTGTATATTACTGTTTAATACTTAATTATTATTATTTTTCTTAAACTATGGACCTCAATGTGTATTATCAAGATTGTTGAGTCTGAAATAAAATATTGAATTGAATTGAATTGAATTGAATTGAATATTACTTTTATAAAACTTTTAAAACAAAATATTGTTAATGATATAGCATTTATAAAATTCTTGTTGCAATTTTTTATTGTTATGTTTTGTTGATTTTAAATGATGACATAATATGTATTAGGTCTATTTATTTATAACGGCACATATATTGGCAGGGCTATAAAACACATTTATCGGTGCGATAAATGCTTTTATGGGAGTGACGAGCAGCAAAATGCGTACTGTGGTTTGTTTTGGTGGCGGACTTCTGACGGAAATAGAAGGGGTGCGCGCGCAGCCGGAAGCGGCAAGGAACTGCGCGTGCAGCCATTCTTTCTTTCCACCGCGATATCCAACGGGTTCGCACGTATTTAAGTGTGGGAAGCATTATCTGTTGTATCTCAAGCAAAAAACAGCCATCGGCTCTGCAATTTCACTATATTCCAAAGACATCAAGCTTCTGAAGCGAAAGTAAGAACAATTTTTTGAAAATGGAAACTTTTCAGTGACATTTTTCGTGGTTTCTGCCTGAGTTAGTTTACCGGGTATCAAAACAGCCATCGGCTCTGCAATTTCACTAAATTCCAAAGACATCAAGCTTCTGAAGCGAAAGTAAGAACAAATTTTTGAAAATGGAAACTTTTTAGTGACATTTTTCGTTGTTTCTGCCTGAGTTAGTTTACCGGGTATCAGAACAGTCATCGGCTCTGCAATTCTCCTTCCCGAAAATCCCCAATTATCGCTCGCACATAGGTGGCGCTACGAATTTTGTATGAGTCTGTATTTGACAGCTGTTAACAAGAAATCACTATTTTGAAGATATCTTCAAAACTACACCACATATCAGCAAACCGAAACCAGTTTTGAAACCAGTGAGACAAAACAAAAATAATGGTGAACTTCATGAAAATATGACATCGAGATAAATAAAAATTAAATGTCTTTGATGTGAGGCAGCCACACCAAGATACGTGACGAGTCGGTCATGTCACTTCAGTCAGACAATTATAAGCTTTCACACCACTGTCACACCACTTTCACACAACTATTATTCACAGTTTGCATGTATTATTAATATCTCTTGATGATTATATTCCTTGAAAAAATAGTTAAAAGGCTTTGTTTACATGGGCGAAAATATGTTTAATTGACTGCCCAAACATTACTCCCGGAAGTGGTGAAAAGAGGGCGCTCTCTTGTGTTTGAGCGATAATAGGTGCAAGATCAGTGAACTGTATTTCACTAAATTCCAAAGACATCAAGCTTCTGAAGCGAAAGTAAGAACAATTTTTGAAAATGAGAACTTTTTAGTGAATTTCTTCGTTGTTTCTGCCTGAGTTAGTTTACCGGGTACCAAAACAGCCATCGGCTCTGCAATTTCACTAAGTTCCAAAGACATCAATCTTCTGAAGCGAAAGTAAGAACAATTCTTTGAAAATGAGAACTTTTTAGTGAATTTCTTCGTTGTTTCTGCCTGAGTTAGTTCACAGGGTATCAGAACAGCCATCGGCTCTGCAATTTCACTAAATTCCAAAGACATCAATCAGGAAGCCCATCGTGTTCCTCGACGTGGTCGGGAACGACTTGGACGGGGACATGCCAATCCACCAGGCAGCTGACAGGCTGATTGATCTGGCCAGGAACTCCACAACGAAGGGGCCAGGATAACGGTGATGGGCATGCCAATCCACAGAAATAAGCCGAGGAACATGTCGGCGGAGGACTACAACGCCAAGTTGGACGATTTCAGCGAGCACATGGCTGAAAGGCGGGGAAGAAAACAAACACTCGCTTCAATTTCCCGCACATCTGGTGGTGGCAGCATCAGAAACTCAAAGTGGACCCCCCCACCCCACCCCGCGCTGATAACGGCATATACCGCTATTATCACAGTGTAAGGAGGGCCATCCTGGAGGCGGACAGGTGTGTGGAGGAGCAGGACTCGGGAAGGCCGGCAGAGCAGAGTGACTAGGAACTGGCAGGATGCCAACAAACTTACAGTTTGGTGGGTAGAAATACATTACTAATCATTAACTTGGACAGTATTGATGTTATAATGGCAGACTAGAATGATTATTTCATACCAAGAACTTAAAAATATATTAACTGTATTTGCATAACAAATTCACTCTATTATACAACTATAGTCAAATTAAACCACCATGAGGACTTATAGCATCTTAATTGCACATATGCATTGCATGTATTGTATTTTAAATATCTGGAGATGTTTATAGTACTGTATGTACTCAAGATATTCAATTATTGTGAGTGTTGTGGTACTGTATGTACTGTATGTACTAATATATTTTATGTATTGTAGGAATTGTATTTACTCAATATCTTAATGAAAGAGGTTTAGTGTAGGAAATCAGTCAGTATTCTGTTTGGCTACTACATAAAAGAAACTATAGTGTGGACCTTGCATTAGTTAAGCACACTCAAGGTCAAATACTATCAGGAAAGCCTTTGGGCAACCCACCAGGGATTAGGGGCAAGTCTCCCTAATTCATAGTATATATATATCTGCATATTAACGGGGGGCTGGAGGCAAGTTTCCCTATGCACACCCAATTCCATTATCAGGCGGAGGCAAGTCTCCTTAATACACCGCCAGTATATACATGTGGGGGCTAGAGGCAAGTCTCCCTATGCATACCCATTTTTTCTACTTCTATCAGAGGCAAGTCTCCCTGTCACACATATAGCGGCCAGAGGCAAGTCTCCCTGATTCACCGCACAATATCGATAGTGTGGGGCTAGAGGCAATTCTCCCTACGCATACCCATTCCTATTCCTTGCAGAGGCAATTCTCCCTGTCACAAGGCGGGAGTCAGAGGCAAGTCTTCCTGATACACCGCACACCTATTACAATACAGGAGTTAGAGGAAGGTCTCCATAAAACACATTACAACACTATCAGAGGCAAGCCTCCCTGTTAGCATCTCACGAAGCACAGAGCCATATGACAGACCAAATAGTCGGCACGTGCTTTGTAACACACTGTAATCAGCAACTTCCACTTCATCAGAGGCAAGTTTCCCTGTCACACAAATAGCGGTCAGAGGCAATTCTCCCCGGTACACCGCACAATTTCGATAGTGTGGGGCTAGAGGCAATTCTCCCTATGCATACCCATTCCTATTCATTATGCAGAGGCAATTCTCCCTGTTCACAAGGCGGGAGTCAGAGGCAAGTCTCCCTGACACACCGCACATCTAATATAATACAGGAGTTAGAGGAAGGTCTCCATAAAACACATTACAACACTATCAGAGGCAAGTCTCCCTGTTAGCATCTCACGAAGCACAGAGCCATATGACAGACCAAATAGTCGGCATGTGCTTTGTAACAAACTGTAATAAGCAACTTCCACTTCATCAGAGGCAAGTTTCCCTGTCACACAAATAGCGGTCAGAGGCAATTCTCCCCGGTACACCGCACAATTTCGATAGTGTGGGGCTAGAGGCAATTCTCCCTATGCATACCCATTCCTATTCATTATGCAGAGGCAATTCTCCCTGTTCACAAGGCGGGAGTCAGAGGCAAGTCTCCCTGACACACCGCACATCTAATATAATACAGGAGTTAGAGGAAGGTCTCCATAAAACACATTACAACACTATCAGAGGCAAGTCTCCCTGTTAGCATCTCACGAAGCACAGAGCCAACTCTCCCCGATACACCACACAATTTCGATAGTGGGGCTAGAGGCAATTCTCCCTACGCATACCCATTCCTTCTTTCAGAGGCAATTCTCCCTGCCACACAGACAGTGGTCTGAGGCAAGTCTCCCCACCACATTAAAAAAGAATTGTCAAGTATCCTCGAACACATGAAAAATAATCGAGCGTTATGAGCAGGTCAGGTACAGTGCTAAAAGAAAATCCTTTATTATCATTATTACTTCTATTATGAATGATTACCATTACTATTGGGTGTGAGTGGAAATAAGGAATCATGTCAATCCTTAACAAATCCAGGACACTCCTAGGAGAGTTCTGTCAAACCAGGTGAAAACAATAAAAGACAATAATGAATACTTCTAAAAGCATCAATATGTTTCAGTGGTAAAGGCCAGAGTCAAGAGACGAACTAGGAACGTGCAGAGGTTAGGGGAGTGGGAGATGGACCCCCCCCCCCCCCCCCCCCCCAGCGAAGAGGCTCCTGCCCCTGGCAGTTTCCGGGGCGAGGCTGAACCGACACAGAGCACCTCCACCGCACCAGACACTCCAAGTCCTCCAGAGGTGGCGACAACCCCCATGCCTCAAGTCATCGCAGAGGTGGTAGCGCAAGCAATCCCACAAATTGTAGCGGAAGTGACCGCCAACCTATCGGGCCCCTCTAGGCCTCAACCCTTCCAGGCAGATTCCGAGGGGGTGCAGGGCCAAGGGGAAGTCCCAACACATCTAGAGTCCCAGAATGCCAGACCAGATTTCAACCGAAACTCCGGGGCATCGGTGGATCCTCTTCAGATTCAAATCCAGGAGCCCATGGATGCAGTGGACCGCCACCTAGCGCACCTCAGTAAGAACTTTTCCTCGCCCGACGATGAGTCGGACGAGGAATATGAATTTCAATATGTTATGACAGAGTCAGATATTGAGGGCATTAAAAAACAGAGTTTTGTAGACTTTCAAAAAGAAATGTATCGCAGAACACATAGGAAATCAACAGGGGGGCCACGCACAAAGATCACATACGGGGATGACCAATACGATATAGACACAAACCAAGCACGCGCCAATACCTCTGACCTCATATTTGAGGAATGGGTGTCCAATTTTCTGGCGTTCCACAGTGAGCATGTAAAATTTCACCCGCGGGATGGGGCCCGCCTTCCATGTTATCACGAGATAATAAAGAAATTACATAAAGCAAAGATGGACTGGAGAAAGTACGACAATCACTTCAGAATCAACAGGGC